>VMDO01001131.1:0-51780 GCA_007922755.1 Pedetes capensis | reverse complement strand
TGCAGGCTTTTTTGGGGAGGGGAGAACCTATTTTTGGAGCAAACAAGTTACGCAGTATTTGTTGAATTAATAATAGTATACCAGGGAGAATGAGATATTTTATATTCATAATTTTAATACCTAATTCTAACCCCAGACACAGGGCCGGGCACATTGTAGGGACACAATTAATATTGCTCAATTAAAGGCAGTATCAACCTGAATGTTTTTTTATAGAAGGATTTTTAAAAAATTACTTGTTCCCAGAATTTATTCTCGAGCTTTCTTTTCCTGGCAGGCTAAAGTGGGATTCCCACTCTTTTATAGTCTTGTGAAAAATAAATGAATATAGCTCTTCTGAAATTATTGTAGTACTCAGTTGCCACCTCTCTTTTTTCTGTTCTGAATAAAATATTTAGACTATTGAGGCATCACAGCTATATAAAGACTAAAGCTTAACCACGAAAAAAATAAAAAATTAAATCAGTTTACCAACTGTGTTATGATTTGAATGTTTGTCCCTAAAAACTCACATTGAAATTTAACTGCAATTGGAATAGTATTAAGAAGTGAGACCTTAAAAGGTGATATTTGATCGTGAAGACTCTACTCTTATGAATGGGATTGGGGTTGCTGTAAAGGTTGAATACAGCCCCCACTGTTCCCTCTACTAGCATGTGATATTATTATAGGAAGAAGAGTCTTGTCAGATGTTGTTATTGTTAAGTGCCATCGAGTCATTATCCCACTCATAGCGACCTTGCGTACAACAGACAAAACACTATTGTCAATGCTTCTCTGCTGTTCATAGGGTTTTCAATGGTGGATTGATTTTTGGGAGTGGGTTGCCAGGTCCTTCTCCAGAGCCTGCAGCACCTGGTGTTCCCAGGCGGTCTCCCATCCAAGTACTAACCAGGCCTGATCCTGCTTAGGTTCCAAGGTCTGACGGGATTGGATGCCACAGGGCTATGGCTACAGGCTGTCAGATGTTAGCCTTCTGAAACCAGGACTTCCCAGCTATTAAAACTGTGGGAAATTAATATCTGTCATAAATTATTCAGTTTCAAATATTCTGTTGTTGTTAGATGCTGTCAAGTCAGGTCTGACTCATAGCGACCCTGTGTACAACAGAACGAAACACTCCATGACACTGTGCCATACCCAGCACTGTGTCAGTGCTTCTCTGCTATTCATAGGGTTTTTCAATGGCAGATTGTTTGGGGATTGTTTTCCAGAGTGGGCTGCCAGGTCCCTCTCCCATTTTTTGCAGTGCTGGGGATCAAACCCAGGCCCTCAGAAAGCACTGGGCAGTGCTCTACCATCTCAACTGAACCCCAGCCTTTATTCTGTTATAGCAACATAAAATGGTCTGATGTATTGTTTCACAGAATTCCAGTTTTCAACATAAAACAGACTGTGCAAATCACATAGTCTGTGCTCCTATTTTTTTTTCTTTTGTTGAGAGGGGGGTCTCACTATATTGCCCCAAACTTGTGGACTCAAATGATCCTGTCACCTCAGTCTCTCAAGTAGCTGGGATTACAACTATGAGCCCCCTGGTCTCCTATTACTTAAATGAGTCTGTGTGTGTGTGTGTGTGTGTGTGTTTGTATGTATGAAGTCCATCTTATTTCTGGAGATGTACTGAACCTGAAACATTGTTTAAAGACAGTAGCAGGGAGTCAAAACCTGTCTTGCCCTGTAGTCTCTCCTACTCCATGTATAAAACCAGAGTGAGCCTGGACACTGGTTTGCTGCAGTCAGAACCAGCCCTCTCTGGCAAGAACACCAAGGAAAGCTTTTCTTTGAATTATGGGGAAGGGAGGTTTCCCTGTCATGGTCCAGTGCTGCTTATTTAGAAGAAGCAGACATTATGTTTAGAGGAAGGTCTCTGTAGCTTCCTGTTTGCAAACAAACCCTTCCAGTAGTTTCAAGTCATGACACTTGATTTCATTCCAGTGAATGGATTTATCAGGAAAAACAAGTGAAGGGAGGGAATTTGAGGAGAGTTTTAATACTGAAATTAAACTTGAAAATACCTGGGAAATGGGAAGTAAAGGACATTGATGAAGCCATTACAAGCATGAGTCACAGAATCTCCAGGTATCTGCAGTTAATTTATAATGATGATAAATGTTCTTTTGGTAGTGGAACAAATAGTTCTTTGGAGTTCTGAGAGCTGGATCCCATTTCTGATTAACTGCTATTGTTTCTTAAGAAAAAATCTTTTTAAGTTTTTGAAGTTTTTCTTCCCCCACATGAATTATGAGATATTAATATGCTCCTACCTACTTCCTTGCCTGCAGCCGTAGCCCTGTGGCATCCGATCCCATCAGATCTCGGAAGCTAAGCAGGGTCAGGCCTGGTTAGTACCTCGATGGGAGACCGCCTGGGAACACCAGAAGTTGTAGGCTTGGGAGAAGGACCTGGTAACCCCCTCCCAAAAATCAATCTGCCATTGAAAACCCTATGAACAGCAGAGAAGCACTGACAATAGTGTTTCCCCTGTTGTACAGAGGGTCGCTATGAGTCAGATACCAACTCGATGGCACCTAACAACAACAACAACCTACTTCCTTGGGCTGGGATTTAGCTCAGTTGATAGAGCACCGCTCTGCAGTTTCTGAGATCCTGAGTTTGATTCCCAGCATTGCAAAAATGGGAGAAGGACATGGCCATCTACTCCCGAGGAAATCCGGAAACTATCAGCCACTGAAAACCCTGTAAGCCCTATAAGGGTTGCTGAGTCAGACACGACTTGACAGCACCTGACAACAACAACATAACCTCCTTCCTTGGGTTGCAAAACATCGCAAGTAAGAAGATATATGGGGAAATCTTCTGCAAACTATAAACTACTACAATATACAGTATTCTAAAACATTTATATCTTGTTAGTGCCAAAGTCAACATTCTAAATACAAAGTGTATAAGCAGTTAGCACAGTGCCCAGGATATGATAAATACACAAAAGAAAATGTTAGATGGTCTTTTGATATTTTATTATATTCTTCCTTTAGGAAAGATTATCCCTCTGTTGGTATATTATATCATAAACAAATAGTTGAATTAAAATTGACCATTGTGTTATATCTATGAAAGCAAAGGAATATGCGTGTAAAGCTTTATGAAGAATCTTTTCTCTCTTTGAATTTTGTTTCTCCTTTCCCTCCCCAACCATTCATTGTCTAGCACTGTGCCTGACAATCAGCAGACAAGGATAAAATGTGTCTTGTCTCCAAGAGCTAAAAAATCTAGTGTTGTAAGCCTATGGTATCAAATTTGATGGGCACTGGCATAAACGTGAGAGCATGGTATAAGTGCAGCTCACTGGACTCTACACAATTTGCGTCTGTCAAGGAAAGGAATATCACTCATAAGTTTGTTTCCTGCGCATAGATTGTATATATACGTGATGACTCCGGTTATTTTAAGCTGTGTTATTAACAGGGTAGCCTAGTGCTGATACATGGGTTGAAAGGCAGATTCAATTGCTCTTAATCTTAAGATAATCAGAATTCATGTTGTTTGGAACTCTTTCACAACAAAATATCAAATCTCAATTCAAAGTGACCTAAGTAACATAGTAAATGTACTGTTTCACAGAATTTGGAACTGCCCTGGCTCCAGACAAAGCTACCTCTGGGGGCTTAAGTGCAGTTTTCTCCTTCCTTCTCTCTCTCTCTTTTAATCTTTATCTTCTTTTTTTTTATCAGCCTGACTTTGCTCTGTGTGTTGGCACTGTTCTCTCCTATAAAAGACCGCCTCATCTGTATAGCTGGGAAGCTGGCCTGTAATAGTCCCAGATTCACATCTTTTCAGTTTATTAATCCCAGTGGAAAGAAAACTTTCACTTTCCACCTTTATAATTCAGTTCTAGAAGCCCTGTTATTAGTTTTCCATTAGTTACATGCCACCTTTGAAATGACTGCTGATCTTAGGGAAGTGAGTGTGGCACCATGTTTGGCGAGGTCTGAGTCAAACACCCTTCCTTATGGTCTAGCAGGTGGGAGGGGCATGTGAAGTGTGATATGCAACCTCATTAGAGCAACTAGGAATAGGCTACACCATGTTCTGCAAAGGAATAGATCCTAGATGAAAGCATCAATACATGCCTCTCACAAGTAGAAACACTGTGTAATGACATCCCTGCAGTATTATCAACATACTCATCTTTGATGAACATCTGTTAATTGTCTACTTTGTGCCTTTACTCCTTCTAGGGGTATTATCATCTTTCTGAGGGGAACTACTCCTATCTCCCTCCAACTCTGTGGTTAGAACAAGAGCTGCATTTCCCGATAGGTTCCTGCCCACTTAGTTGCAGTTGGTTGGTTCCATGACAAGCACCTGACTTAAACAAGGCCAGGGATTCTTCATAGGATTTCTGTATGTAAGACTGGTGAGGACATGTGTTAGTTATTTACTGATGGCAATTATAACAAAATGTAAAAATATGCCCCTATATTCACTGTTGTGTAGAAGAGATAAATCCATAGTTAGAATGAAGCTAATATATGAGGAAAGCATAAAAATCAGAGAAAGTAAGCTGGGCACGGTGGCTCACACCTGTAATCCCAGCGACTTGGGAGGCAGAGGCAGGAGGATCGCAAGTTCAAGACCAGAGGTAGTCTGCGTAACTTAGTGAGACCCTGTCTCAAAAAGTAAAAAAATGAGCTGGGGGTGCAGCTCAGTGTTCCAATACTTGCAAAGCATGCAAGCGCGAGGCCGTGGATTCAACCCCCAGAACCACACACAAAAAAAGTGTTTAAAAAAATCAGAGAAAGTAGAAGTACTATGACACTGGAGCAGTTGATTTCAGTGTTGATAAGGCTAGGCTTATCTTTGTTCTTCCTTTCATTTCATTCTTATACATTTTAATTGGCTACATGAGACACTCCAGTATCTTTGCAATTTTTGCCTAAATTGGTTCAAGTCTTGTTTCTTCAACTTGAAAACCTGAGTCCTGGATAATTTATATGTGTGCTAACCAGTCAGAAGTTAAAGAAAGATCTTTATGAAAGTCATCTGTGTCCCTAAGGCTATTTCAAAGCCTGGAAGAAAAGCTGGGCTTCAAGAGTACCTAATTTAACACATTATTTTTTTTTCTCTACCAATGAATAAACAGTGGCTTCAAATATAGGTTCAGTGCTTTTCTTTGCTCAAAGTCAAATCATCAGCTAGTGGTGGAAGTTAATCATTTGAATCCTGATCTTGACTGCAACAGACCTTTGCCATTACTCATAGCTGGGATTTCCATAACATGGATAGTGTTGTCCAACAGAAACAAAACATGAGCCATAAATATGAACCACATATGGAATTTTTATTTTCTAGTTGATATACTTGTTGCTGTTGTTGTTAGGTGCCATGAATTTGAGTTTTATAATGTATTTTATCTAAAGTCACCAGATAGTATCACATCAGAATATCATCAGTATAAAGCACAATTGATAGAATTTACATTTCTTTTTTGTACTGTCCTCGATATTTCATATGCATATTACACTCACGACACATCTCACTCTGGAAGAATCACATTTCAAGTGCTCAGTAGCCACATATGGCATGTGATTATTGTACTAGACAGCACAACTCTAACGGCATACAGCCAGAGAGAAGCGAGAGGAGGAGAATCCAGGTTCTGCATCCTGCATGAAACACGGCAGCCAGATGTTTACATTCCCTGACATCCTTCCTGCTGACAAACACATCACCTCGAGTGCCTATAAAATAGTTTATCTTTGAGATGAAAAATGTGTTGGTCCTCTCTTCATTCTTTCTTAATATTCTAAAGCTTAACGGTTATTTTGTTATTTCTTAACTTCCACTGCTTTACATTTTCAATAGCACTTACCTAAAAGATTTTCCCATTACTCTGGTGCCTGTCATTACATACATTTTAGAAAATGACAAAATGATCATAATGGTGTGAAGAGGTTCTTTCTAAGATTGAAAAAGACATCAAGAGTCATATTTCTTCCTTTTCAATGATGAAGATTTACTTCAAGGTATCTTAACATGACAGTTTAACCACTTATTATCTTTTGCATATGCAAAATTTATTTGGTTTCTTCCCACATCTCATGAAAAAGTAGAGTTGCAGTTAAGAAAAGTAATAAAAATTGTTTTTATTTTCCTTTATATCTTAAAGGAAAAGATAATCTTAGCTAATGCTGCTTTATTCCATGGTAGGCAAGGTATTATGTAATGATGTCTTCATAATGCATTTTGATATCTTCAGAAGAATATATTGGAGCTTAATAGCCAAATCCATTCATTTCTTTCTTATCATCATAATTCCTTGAAGCAGAATTTAGGGCAAATTGTGGTAACGCTTTTAGTTCATTCATTCATTCATTAATAGAAAAGTAGACATACTATCCGTAAGTAAGTTCTCCAAGTAAGGGTATCTTTTCTCCTCAATCTGTATCCTAAATGCCCAAAACAGTGTCTAACCCAGAGAAGACATTCAACATATGTTTGTTGAATGAATAGAACAGGTATTGCAGGCAAAAGGCTTATATAAAATTGCAAATGGAAAACAGATTATCAATTTTGGACATACTATGCCTGGCTCTGTGAAGTTTACTAATACACATTATAAATGTAATTGATATCAAAATCCTGTAAAACAACTGTTACTTTCATTTTACAGATAAGAAAACAAATACAAGAGAAATGAACACATTTTTCAAGCTCACATAATCAAATGGCACAGTCTAGATTGACTTCTGTTTCATTTGATCTCAGAGCTTTGCTTTTTCATTGAATTGGTTTCTTAGTGCTCTGTACAAAGTGCCACAAACTAAGTGGCTTAAAATGACAGAATTCTGTTCTCCCATAGTTCTGGAGGCTAGAGGTCTAAGATCAAGGTGTCAGCAGAATCATATTTCCCTCTGAAATATGCCGAGATGCTCTTTCTAGCATCTGATGTTTGCTGTCATCCCTGGCACTCTGTCGCCTGTAACCGCGTTGCTTCAATCTCTGCGTCCAACTTCACTGGCATTGTTTTTTCCCTGTCTGACTCTCTCATCTTCTTATAAGGATGCCAGTCACATTGAATTAAAGGGCCATCCTACTCCAGTATGACCTCATGTTAACATATTATATCTGTAATGACACTAGTTCCAAATTAGGTCATGTGTTGAAGTCTCCTCTTTTTCTGGGTGAGTGGGGGACAATTTGTACTTGATATTCCTCAAGCACAGGTATTTGTTAAACACCTGAAAAGCCCATGGCACTGGGCTTGCTTGTTGATGTAGGGATCCAGAAAAGATATAATTCATCATTATTTTAGTC
Organism: Pedetes capensis; assembly: GCA_007922755.1. Lineage (NCBI taxonomy): Eukaryota > Metazoa > Chordata > Mammalia > Rodentia > Pedetidae > Pedetes > Pedetes capensis. The sequence goes on along the minus strand of VMDO01001131.1, from coordinate 44,499 downwards.
TGGTTGGGAAGAAAAGATACATTTCCATAAAAATAAATATCAGTAACAGTTCTACACATGGTGAGTCTGAGGTGATAGCAGGACAAGAGAGAAGAAATGTCTTACAGAAACTTAGAAAAGCTCTAGCGATCAAAGGAGAAGAAAGGGCTAGAAATTGCAACTGAGAATGATGTACACAGAAGGCAGAGTGAAGCACTGAGAGTCAGTGGGCACTCCAGTGGGTCAGAGTCAGAAGGAGAAGCGAGCTGACCTTCTATCAAGGAAACCAAGGCAGCATCAGTCAGAAAGGAGAGAGGCCACAGCACAGAGAATTCCAGGCAGGGCAACTGCCATGACACGGCAAAAGAGAATGCAGAGAAAAAAGGCCAGTGGGTATTCAAATTAGAATATTTTCGGAAACTTTGAGTACCCAATTTCAGTAGAGTGATGGGGACAGAAGTCTGGTTGCAGTTGTAGATTGGTGTGGACAAAAGCTGGACTTTAAAGACCACCAGATAATGGTATTAAGTAAAACTAAGCTTACTTGCAAAGCGCTGCTAATGTGCTTTCCATTGTCAATGAAGTGCAAGTCTGCCTTTTAAATCTCAACCCTTAATTGATTAATCAAATTTTTACATGATTTCAAGTGCCTGCTATGTGCCAGGCATTTTTCTCAGTGTTGAGGCTCTAGCAGGGAGTGGGAAGGACATGATTGCTGCCGCCACATCTGTTCTACGTAGGTAAGGGAGATAGACAGTGAGCAAGCAAGTGAACGTGTAGGTAAAGTAACTTCCCATCTTGACACAAGCTATGAAAAAAAGTCAGAGTGTCAAGTTCATGAGTGACAAGGGAGATGACAGGAGGCAATGAGCTAAAATTAACTTTTTCCAATTAGGAGTTAAAGGCAACATATTTCATTCTGGCCTTGCCATGCTCCTAGGTATCATGGAACATACCGAGCCAGATTCAAAAGATGAGTTGTCTGATTTTTGTTGGTTTATTTAAGTTGTTGTTGTTGTTATTTAAGTTGTTGTTTCTGCATCTTATGAGGGAAATGATGGAAATTGTAGATGCACTCTGTGGTTCTCCATTATCATTGGGGTCATTGTTTTTATTATCTTTTTCCAATACTTGGGATTGAGCCCCGGGCCTCACTCTTGCATGCTTTGCAAGTGCTGGACCACCAAGCTGTGCCCTCAGCCCATTTTTTTTTTTTTTACTTTTTTGAGACAGGGTCTCGTTAAATTACAGACTGCCTCTGGTCTGGAACTTGCTATCCTCCTGCCTCCATCTCCTGAGTCGCTGGGATTACAGGCATGTGCCACTGCACCCAGCTTCATTGGATCATAATATTGTAACTATTCATCCGATTTTGATGCCAACCACAAATTTGGAACATGTTTCTTTTGTGCCCTACTCCAAAGGCATTATAAAAATGTAGACCCCTACAGTATGTGATGTGTGAAAGTAATTGTCATATTTTAAATATGAGTATTTAAATATAAATATCATTTTGAATAAGAACTCAGGGTGAGGGAAATTGAATTTTAACATTACCAGTAGATTATAAGATAAAGCATAGTGTAATGGAAGAATAAAAACCATAATGGAACTAACTTCCTTTTAAAATATGTTTGTACATGTTTTTCTGTGATACACTTTTTTCCAGGAAGGATGATATGCTGGCTGTAAATCCATGGCAGCTTCTGTCATGTTCCTTAAAAGGACGTTTCTTTGCAAGTGTGGAGGTGATGCCCACTTAAAATTCATTGTTACAAGGGTGTTTTTGTCCAAGAAGAGGACAATTTTGTCCAAGAAGAGGACAGTGTTGTTTCAATTCAAATGTCTGTGGATTTTTGATTCTGGAGAATTATTTTGATGCCAGATGCATTTGTTGCTTTGAAAACCTGGCTGGCAAGCACTTGATGAAAAACAAAATCATTACTTGGTTTTTATGTCTAAAGGGTGATAAATGACATCTAAATATTTCATTTCTTACAATTCCATGTTTTAAAGTTCCAATATAAATGGGGAGCTTGCAATTGCCACCTCCAGCATAGACGTGATGCTCTGATGGTGAGAGATGAGGTGGCAAATGACTCTGCCCTGGTGCATGCATGCAGAGGATAAAGTGAGACCGGGCGCCGGGCACCCCACACCCAAATCCTCCAGCAGAACATACCCTCACATGCCAGTGCCAAGAAAACAAAGTCAACATGCAGCTCAATAAACTGTAAAAGCTCCTCGCTGTGCAGTCGGCAGGCAAGCCTGGAGGATCCATGCTGGAGCTGACTTATCACCACACATACCGGCTTGGCGGGAGCACTGTGTTCCCTTCTTCACTGTGGCACTGCTGCTCTTCCCCTGCCATCTTTGCTGACAAGATTCAGAGTGATGGTGGCCTGCGGCTCCATCAGTTGAGAAAGGCAGAGTCAGTTGGCAGCTCCTCTAAGGGCACGTGTATGTGTTTCCCTGCCTGATTCTCTTTGGAAAAGAACAAGAGAGCGAACGATAATATGTCCCTTGTTCTCTGACTTCAGTGGTCAGAGGTTTCTTCTCTATGGACCTGTTGCTTATGTTGTTTATGCCTGCCTGATTGCCTGGGTCTACAGTGATAGACATCATAAAAACAGAAACACGTAGCGTGACTGCAAAGGCTCAATCACAGAGCTGAGGCTTGACAGACCAAAGTACTGCAGATCACATTTGCCTTTGTAGGAAGGTTTTATGTGCAGCCATGACAGATGTTCAGGGAGATTATCCTTTTCCATCTCCACCCTGCCTCCTTGCAGCTAGTTCTTGTAGGACTTACTCTAAAATAGCCTCCCTTTTATAAATAGATGAAGCTTGAGGCCTTCCACAGTACAAAGTCAACATTCTACTCGTCAAGCATTTGTTTCCCCGACAGACAGATAGATGCTCCTTTCTTTCAGGCCAGTGGCGGAAAGTGCTGCTTGGCTTTTTATGCCAAGAGCTACCTGATGCCAACCAGAGGCAACTTCAAAGCTACTTTATGTCAGAACAAAACTTTAAGAGCTTGTCCCCTATAACGATTGCATACTGGATAGTAAAGAGTTTTTTTGATGTATATTTGCTTTGTCGCTAATCTCCCTCTAGGGGTTTTAAAAGTGAACAGGCATAATAAAATGCTTCTTGCTGTTTCACTTCTAATTTAAGGATTGACTGCACCACATGCCTTCTCTGGACTTATTTGGTTATCTCTGAGTAAAGGCTTTTCTCCGTAAAGTTCTCAATTCCCAGTGATAGTTGAAGAGTGTTCTATTTGACACAGGCATTTTTCAGTCAAATTATGACACCTTATGATACCATCTAATGCCAGATACATTCTCTAAGATTGGAAAAAAGGGAAAGAACAAAGGCATGAAGATCTCTTTGGTAAATTCTTCGAAGCAGGGAGTTGTGGAGGTATTTGAGCTACTAACGCCTCCATTCTGTTCCTATTTTGTATTCTTATTCTCTAACAAATTCCCTTTTGTGGCATTTTATCATTATTTGCATTTTCAAAGCTAAGGAGAAGATATACCTATGATTTATGTAGAAGGTACACACATTTAAATATCAATTTTTTTCCAATGTGAACAAGTTTAGGATAAGAGGGGAAAAAAACAGGCCAGGAAAGAAGGGATGCTTTCATCATTTCAGTGTGGTCCTTCATGTGCCCAGGAAACAAATTAAGAGCCTTTCAGAGCCTCTGTGAGCAATCACTTGAAATACAGAACTGAGCAAAGCAAGAAATACAAGGAAGAATGCTCATCAGGAGTCTAAGCCCCATCTCCATGAAGTACCCCAGTTGCCATTCAAGTGCCTCACTGTTCAAGTTCCTAAACTGGGAGTGAAATTAGGAATCTTTAGCTTGGAAATTTATAATTGTATAGGTCAGCAAAATCATTCAGGCTAGCTCTTCTCATCTCAGTGCTGTTGTTGTTGTTAGGTGCTGTTAAGTTGGTATCCAACTCACAGTGACCCTATGTATAACAGACGAAACAGTGTTTTTACTGCTTCTCTCCTATTCATAGTATTTTCAATGGCTGATGTTTTTTTTTGAAATGGGTTGTCAGTTCCTTCTCCCAAGCCTGCAGTACCTGGTGTTCCCAGGCGGTCTCCCACCCAAATACTAATTAGGCCCAACCTTGCTTAGCTTCTGAGATCTGACGGGATCAGACACCACAGTGGTAGGGGTGCAGGCATCTCAGTGATGGATGACCCTAAAGTCTAAAGGAGCTGAGGAATTTGTACATAGTCACAGAACAAATTAGTAGCTAGAAACTAGATCTCAGAATTCTTTGACAATTATTTACTCCTCTAGGTGTGAAAGAAAATGATTCCCACAAGAATATTCCCTCAGGAGCTTATCATTCCATGTTTGACAATTTCTGAACTGATAAATTGTATGGATAAAACACATATCCATATAAATCTATTTTGATTGGTCATTTCTGTCTCTATGAATTCCCTTTATTTTTTCATTTCCTTTCTCATAATTTCAGCATAGTTTGAATTCTAAGTAAAATCAAGCCACCCATTTTTAACTTGTTCCTAAGGACATGTATTAGAGCTATATTCTGGGAAGATACCATATAATCTGAGCTTTGGGAGATGCAAAAGGATTATATGCTTTGTGCCCTATCCTCAAGGAGCTTATAATTAATTTCAGGAAATGAGAAACTTACAGGAAACAATTAAGCAACCATCCCAGATGACATATAGCACAATGTTAGATTTGGAGAGGCCTGGGGAACCTTCATGGAGATGTGATTCGGGTACATTTTAAAGAAAATGAAAGATCTTTTTGTTCAGAAAAGAGAGCGAGATTATTATGTGATTAAACACGATAAGACCCAAGTGTGGCTCCACGGTCTTTGTGGGCTGAGAGACTTCTCTTGGTTCTATTTCCGAGATTCAAAGTTGATTCCTATGTACTTAGTTCTTAGAAAGATTATCAGACAAGCCACTGTGTAGGATTGTTTAAGTCCCATATGTTTTGCATTTGGAATAGATTAAATTAAGAATAAATTATGGCATTCAAAGTTCTTTGGACTAAAAGACTTTGAGGGTTCTCCATCTTTTCATAATTCACTATTTATCTTTGTTGGCAATGATCATGTGTCTTTAAGAGTGTGGATCTAATAAAGACAGTTCAATCTATACGTTGACTCTGTGGCCATTGTTTGTAGTTCAAACTTCTAACCAACAAGTACTCTTAATTGCAATGGACCTTAGATGACAGGGTACAAATGGCTCAGTGAAAAGGAAGGATCATGGTTATAGATAGTTTCTAGTGTTAGGACGTAAAGAGGGAAAAGAAAGCACAATGACAGAAACAGGCAATAGTGTTCCTTCTAGGGAAGGAAAAGTGAAAACTGTAAGGAATTCAAAAGTTTTACTCCGTACTTTATATATTAAAGACCCCTAATGTTGTTGAGGGGCTGACATTCAATTGAGTCTCTTTGCTCTTGAATCATGGGCTAAGTTTCCATGTCTTTAAGGTCCTTGGGGCATCCTAGGAGGACATCATTAACATGGAAATAGAAGCAGGTAGCCATCCCCCTTTACCTAACTATGCCCTCTTTATGTCCATTCTCTCTACAAAAGACTATTTGTTGGAGGGCGTAAACAAATGAGAACTTTTCCCTGCCAGCCCTCATGGGCTCTGGGATGTCTAGTGGCCAGAGCCTCCTTCTAATGGACCCCCAATGATCCCTTCTTCTGAGTATTTATGCCTTTGTGTAATCTTCTCCCCTTGAGTGTTGGTGGGCCCCATGACTTATTTCTAAATAATAGAATACAGCAGGGATGATATGGTGTCACAGAAGATTATAACTTCGGTTTCACTAGCAGACTCTTTTGCTGGTTTTTATGACACAAGCTACCGTTGTGTACTGTTGTGTGGAGAGGCCCATGTAGCAAAACTGAGGGTAGCCCCTAGCTCACAGCCAGCAAAGAACTGAAGCCCTACCTCCAGCAATTCTGAAAGAACTGAATTCTTCCAGCAGCTGAGTGAGTTTGGAAGGAGATTCTTTCCCAGTCAGGTCTGGAGGAGAGACCTCAGACCCAGCTAATAGTCTCATTGCACTCTTTTAAGAGACCTTAAAGCAGAGGTCCCAGGTAAGCCACGACTGGACTCCAGGTCCGTGGAAACTGTGAGATAATAAATGTCTGGTTTTAAAGCCAATTTGTGGGGATTTGTTACATGGCAATAGAGAACTTACACACTTCTTATTATCAGTTGTGAGTAAATTGGTCACTGTACGTTGTTGTTAGGTTCCATTGAGTCAAGTCCTACTCATAAGTACAACAGAATGAAATACTTCCTGACACTGTGCCATGCCTGGTACTATGTCAGTGCTTCTTGGCTATTCCTAGGGTTTCCAATGGCTGATTGTTTGGGAGATTGCTTCTGGGGTGGATTGCCAAGTCCTTCTCCCATTTTTGGTGATTGAACCCAGGGCATCAGAGAATACAGAGCAGCACTCTAGCAATTGGGCTAAACTCCAGCCGGAATAAATTGGTAGCTACTCTTTTGAGTTTGTCCACCTTACTGGGCCCCTTCAAAACCATACGAGAAGGTGAAAGGGCCAACTCAGGTCTCTACACAACTTTTCAAAGAGCAAGAAACTTCCTTGGAAGCCCTTGTTCTGTTTGTTTTAGCTCTGTGTGTTCAGTGTTCTCCTGCAATGACTGAGGCTAGAGACAAAAGCAGTCTTGCTGGTACAGACAAGCGAGAAGAGCACAGCTCCAGGACTCTAAGAAGGGCAGCGTTTTCCATGCAGGCAGCAGAGGGAGGACTGTGGATCTTTAACTGTGAAATCCATAAAACGCCTGTGTCTTCAAATGTTCTTCCTGTGACCTTAGCAGCTTTCACAATCTCTGCAAGTAGGACACGCCCACAAGCTCAGCGGAAGAGCAGAGGAATGTGCTTAGCATAGTGTGGCTTATTTGTAAATTGTTGTTGATGTTGTCGTTGGGTGCCATCAAGTCAGCTCTGACTCATTGCTACCCTATGTACAACAAATGAATCACTACCTAACGCTGTGCCATGCACATAATCTTTTTGTGTCGGAGCCCAATGTTGCAGCCACTGTGTTTCTTCTCATTTTGAGTTGTGCCACATCAGCAAATGGAGGTCCCAGGGGCTTTACTCCATTCCTATCACAAAGGTCCACTCTACTTTTGAGGAATTAACTCTTCCCCATTCGTCTTTTGAATGGCTTCCTGTTTGTGGGGCTCATTTTCTGGCATTATACTTGGCAGTACTTCTCTGCTGTTCATAGGGTTTTCAATAGTTAATTGTTTCAGGAGTGGGCTTCTGGGTCCTACTCCCTAGTCTGTCTTAATCTGGAAGCTCAGCTGAAACCTGTCCACTATGGGTGGCCCTACTGGTACCTGAAATACTGGTGGTACAGCTTTCAACATCACAACAACATACAAGCCTGCACAGCATGACAGCTGATAGACATGTGGGTGTATTCATAAATTAGTGACTGACAATTTCAACTTTTATAATAGAATAGTAAAAGAATTACCCTATTTGGAATTATAGTAAAATATCTACTTGGTGAGTATCAAAAAACAACAACAACAACAACAACAACAACACCTTGCTGGGGGAAGTGCAGTGACTGGCATCACTTAACTGGTGGCATATGGGTCTGTCAGACCACAACAATATATTTACATTTGCCTTATACACAGTAATTCTGCACAAGTGCTCATCCAATCACCAACAAACAATTTCACAAAGGTTTAAACTGAAACATAATGCCACTTAAAGATACAGGTCTGAGTGACCCAATGTCACTGGTTATGTTCTAGTTAGGGCATGTCACCAATTAAGTGTTAAAGCTAAATGTAGTCACCTCCTGGCTTTATACTGGCATTAGTCTGAAATTTTATAGCTAGCAATTTTCACTAAGAAAGCTGAACTATATTATAGGAGGTTTTTTCTTTTATCCCTGAGATTTTTTGTTTGTTTTTGTTTTGTTTTGTTTTCAGTTGCTCTTCTGAGAAAACACTGAGTGTATGACAGAGAAGGCAAGCATGAAACCTCTCACAATTCAGTCTTGTGTACTCAGGAAATTGCCTTTGATATATGAAGCTGCTCTCAAAGTCATCCCTGGAGTTTATTATTTACGTGACCCTGTTCCCCCAGACCTAAATGCCTCCACCAACACTGAGCTTCTCCACACTGAGTCTGTAAAGCTCAGCAAGATGAGAGCTTTACAATTAAAAAAATTTTTTTTAAGTTCTAGCTATACACATAACTCTTAGAGATATAGCAGATCTATTACTGACTCACAACATGTCTACCGACAATTGAAACTTATTTTTATTCCCTATTTTAGGATTATTGATAGGATTGGAAGGAAAAGGAAAGAGTTTACTTAGACATTTATTCAAGAAGCTGGGTGTCATGGTTTCAATATAAAGTGTCCCCCAAAGTTCATGTGATTCAACGTTGGGTCCCCAGCTGATGGCACTGGAAGGTTGTGGTACTTTGGGAAGCAGGTCTTGCTTGAAGGGAGTGAGTCCCTAGGGGCAGGACTTTGGAGGTTTTTATTCTGGGCCTGTTGCTGTGCTTTCTCTGCCTCCTGCCCTGCCATGCTGTGAGGTCCTGCCCTAGGCCTGCTGCTGGCCACCATGCCTGCCCTCTTGCCATTATGGACTGTTCTTCCAACTGTGAGCTTCCAAAAAACCGTTTACTCCTTAAGTCTGTTTGGTTGGTTTTTCTGCTACAGTGATGACAACTGACTAATATACTAGGATTGTTCAGGAATTCAAGGCAGGGCACACAGTTCATTCTTTGTTCATTGTCTCACTCAATGAATATTTGAGCTCCTACCGTATTCCAGGAACTGTGTGCTTGGCTTTTGGGCTATCATGTGAACAAAACTTCCTCTGTTGACAAGTAGTCAATGATAGAGGAAGATGAGATGCACCACAAGTAGCCAGTAGCTATCACAAGGCTAATTTCAGGGACATCCAACTTTGTTTGAAAGGAAAGCCTTCCTGATGTGAAAAGAAATGAAGACAAAGCCAAAGAATCCTATTAATGAGTCACCTGAGCATGTAATTGTGGCAGCCTGGTATAGCCCACACAGAATACACATTCTGTATCAGTTTATGCTGGGAGATGGACCCAGCAACCCACTCCCAAAAATCAATCCGCCATTGAAAACCCTATGAACAGCAGAGAAGCACCAACGATAGTGTTTCTTTCACCTGTTATACGTAGGGTCGCTATGAGTCGCAACCGACTCAACGGCACCTAACAACAACAACAACATTAGCTTATGCTGAAAGAAGTGCAGATAGGCTCAGGGAATAAATTAGAGGTAAATGAGATGAGCAGGACAGACCAGAAGCACTCTAGCTGACTATCAGAATGTCAATTGTTAGGTCACTATTTCTTTCTGTATTTGTATAGTTCAATTTATGCTTTGCTTTCAAAATGAGCCTGCAGCTGTAGCCCTGTGGCATCCGATCCTGTCAGATCTTGGAAGCTAAGCAGAGTTGGGCCTGGTTAGTACCTGGATGGGAGACCACCTGGGAACTCCAGAAGCTGTAGGCTTGGAGAACGACCTGGCAACCCCCTCCCAAAGATCAATCTGCCATTGAAAACCCTATGAACAGCAGCAAAGCACTGACAATAGTGTTTCCCCTGTTGTACAGAGGGTTGCTATGAGTCAGATACCGACTCGACAGCACCTAAGAATAACAACAACAACATTCAAAATGAAATGAATTTAAAATTAGTAGACATAACATGTCTTCTGATGTTACAGCACCTATAGAAGAAAATATCATTCATTCAATCAATTAATTTATTAAGAACTTACCAACCATTGGTACCTACACTTGGGAAGATGATAGATACCATCTAGAGATTATTGTTTGTTATTAAGTGCCATCAAGTTGGGTCTGACTCATAGTGACCGTATATACAACAGAATGAAACAATCTTGACTCTGTACCAGGCACACAATCTTTTTGAAGTTTAAGACCATTGTTGCAGACAATGTGTCAATTCATCTAGTTGAAGGCCTTCATTTTATTTGTTGACCTGACACTCTTCCAAACATGATGTCCTTCTCCAGGGATCGGTCCCTCCTGACAACATGACCAAAATACGTCAGATGCAATCTAGCCATCTTGCTTCCAAGTAGCACTCTGATTGCACTTTTTCTAGCACAAATCTCTTGATTCTTTTGGCCGTCCCTGGCGTATTCAATATTCATCTCTAGCACCATGATTCAAAAGCATCAATTCTCCTGTCTCCCTTATTCAATGTCCAGCTTTCACAACCATATGATGCAACCGAAAAATACCATGGTATGAATCATCAGGAAATATTTAATTCTTAAAACAATGACAAACAAATCTTTGGCTGCTGAGTGTGGTAGTTTTTTTTGACATGCCCACCTAGCTATGTAAACCATGAGAACAAGAGACAAGAAAACAGCCATTTGGTAGCGTATATACCTTCTCACAGTTACTGAGACAAACATTAATCTAGGTTCTGGGGGTGGATATTCAGATGCAATTAACAGCCCTAAGGAGTTAACTTTAAATTCTGGAGACTATCCTTGGTAGACCAGACTTTTCCAGATGAGCCCTTAAAAGAGACTTAACTCTTCGTGGTGAAAGAAATCCCCAGCAACAGCTGGGTCTATAATTTCTTTCCTTTTGCTGGATCTGCTTTTCATGACTGTCTGCCCTACAGATTTTTGAAATGCTTAGCCAGCTTCTCTCTCTCTCTCTCTCTCTCTCTCCATATATATATATATATATATATATATATATATATATGTGTGTGTGTGTGTGTGTGTGTGTGTGTATATATATATATATATATATATATCCCTATCTCTCTATTTCTCTGTATATATTCAGTGTATATATTCAGTCATCACTACACATCCATGGAGAATTGGCTCTAGACCCTTCCTACAGACACAAAAAGCTGTGTATGTTCAAGTCTTTTATTGTAAAATGATGTAATATTTGCATGGAACCTATCTATATCTTACTATACATTTATCTATATCTTACTATACATCTTTGTTGTTGTTGTTAGGTACCATCGAGTCAGTGTCTGATTCATAGTGACCCTATGTACAACAGGTGAAACACTATTGACAGTGCTACTCTGCTATTCGTAGGGTTTTCAATGGCGGATTGATTTTGGGGAATGGGTTTGTTGCGTCCTTCTCCCAAAAAATCATCTTTAGGATATTTATAATACATAACAACATTATGCTATGTGAGTAGTTATTCTTTACTGTTTAGGGAATAATGATGAAGAAAAGATATAGAGGACTGACTGGATATGTATGTATGTATGTATGTATGTATGTATGTATGTAATCTCCTACTGGCTTTATTTCTGTGATTGCATCCTGACTCATGCACTGACATCTTAATACTATAACTTCATTTAACATACATTTTATGCTCAGAATGACTATCATTGCTTGTGAAAGTGGGAAGATGTTATTCCTAAATCTATGCAAAAATCACCCAAGTATATCTCTTGAGATCTGGTTGGCCCCCAATCCATTGCCTTTGCGTAGTATCTTTGGTTAAACTGTGGAAGGCATCTGGCCACCGGGTGAATTGCCCACATGATTCCAGTGCTCATCCTTGTAGCTTTTTGGCTCTGCTCTGAAATGGTGATCTTTCCAGCTGGCGGGATTGGAAGTACCATATGCCAAGCTCTGCTGGAACATTTTAAAACAACATTGCGCATAACATAATTAAGTAGGGATGACTGAAGACCTAATGCCTTTACTGGCTTGAGTCAAGTCTACAATGAACCCAGGAGCTTCATTGTCTTTGTATTTTTAGAGAGAAGAAAATAAAACTGATGGAAAACTCAAACTCTATTGCAGTCCTTTTGATTCCATCAAAATAGAGAATTCTTCAAAATTATTTAATTCAGTTTTTATAACATTATTCATTGTTGGTCATGAAATTCCAAAAAATGAAGAGATTTAAAAAAGGGATAAAAATCACCCATAATGTACTAGAGGAACTACAACTGTGATCACATGTTTATAGGGTCTTTTCTGCGCATTCCTAAATCACATTTTCCCTGCTCTACTATTTATTTTAGGAGGCTGAACTCTGAAGACTCCATTCCTCTAGTTTCCTTGCCAAAGGGCTTCTGATAGTTTCAGATAACAGAAGGTCCCTGTTGGCAGCTTGGAGGACTTAGGCTTTTTCTTGCTATTCTTCTGTCAGGGACTCAGTGTTTCTGGCAGTGAGTCTATATCCTTCCAGAAAGCCCCATGCTCTGTGTTGCTCTCACTGGGCAGACCCTGTCTATTCTAGCTTCTCCTGGGGGTGCCCAATTCCTAACACCTGGTAATACCATCTTCTTTTTTTCATCCTTCCTAGTCTTAGATGTGATAATGACTTCTACATATTGCTCTTCTCTGGTTTGCTCATTTTTCTCTATTTGACCTTTGAATTCTTTCAATACCTTTATAAATGAGCTCCCACAAATAAAATTCTGCTGTTAAATCACTGGACAAATGTACTCTTTTCTGAATAGTCCACAGATAAATCTACTTACTTTCAACATAAATGCTTTTGCACAGCCTTATATTGTAAGACCTGCATCTTATTTTTTAATCAGCTTTATTAAGGAATGACTTACTTATTATATTTCCTACTTTTAAGTGTACAATTTGATAAGATTTTGTTTTGTTTTTATTGTATCGAGGATTGTAAGCATGCTAGGCAAGTGCTTTACCACTGAGCTATATCTCTAGCCCCAATTTGATGAGTTTTGATGGGTAGGTAATATGATGGCTAATCTTCATTGTCAGTTTGACTGCATCAGGAGATGCTTAGAGGATTAGTGATACACACCCCTGGGTGTGTAGGTGATGGCATTTTCAGAGACAACTAGATCATGAGGGCTCTGATGTAATCAATGGCTCATTCCCGTGATGGATTCATAATATGATAGCATTATTGGGAGGTGGCAAAATGTAATTGGAGGAAGTAGGTCTCTAGGGGCGTGTCCTTCAGGGCTGTATCTTGCTCTGACTCCTTACTATATCCCCTTTTTCTCTACTTCCTGGCAGCCATTTTATGAACTTCCCTGGTCTACCCTACCCTTCCTGCCATGATGGACTGACATCTATGTAATCACGAGCAAAAATAAACCTTTCCTCTCATGAATTGTTCTCTCAGGCATTTTCTCACAGTGACAAGAAAAGTAATTAATACAGGTACAGACAAGTACTCATGACTGTATTCATAATATAAAACATTTCCCTACCCCCCCATTTCCCCTGTGGCTCTGTACAGTCAATTTTTTCTCTCTACTTTTCCCCTTGTAATCCCTGATCTGCGTTCTAAGATTTCATATAAATGGACAACGTACAATATGTTGTCTTTTGTGGCTTATTTCTTTCCTTGCCTATGCTGCTTTTGAGAGCAACCCATGGCGTTTCATGTACGAGTGGTGTATTCCTTTTTGCTGGTATTCCATACTATAAATAGACCACAATTTGCTGTTCACTCAGCAGGTGTAAGACCTTTCGGTTGTTTCTAGTTTATATCTATTATGAATAAAGCTTCTATGAACATTAGAGTACAAGTTTTTTGTGGATGTGTGTTTTTACTTATATTAGGTGAGTACTTAAGAGTGAGACTATTGGATTTTCTGGTAATTATACATTTAATATTATAAGGCTGGTTATTATACATTTAACATTATAAGAAACTACCAAACTGTTTTCTAAAGGGGCTATATAATTTTTCACTTTTACTAGCAATTTATGAAAATTTTAGTTACTTCACATACTTACCACCAATTATTATCAATTTTGGTAATTTTTCATTCTAGTAGATATGTACTGGCATAATGTTAAGGTTTTAATTTGTGTTTCCTTAGTGACAACTGATATTGGGCATCTCTACCTGTGCTTATTTGTCATTTGTATATCTTCTTTGGTGAAGTGTCCATAAATTTTTTTTGAATTTTAATAGATCTGTCTGATTTAACTGTAATAGTCATTGTTCTATTTAATTATATATGTTTTACAAATATTTTAACCTAGTGTGCAGCTTGGATTTTTATTTTCTTGACATTGTTTTTGAAGAGCAAAATTTAAAACTTGTGACCCAGCTCATATATAGGACACATTGTTGTTGTTGTTGTTGTTAGGTGCCATCGAGTCGGTATCCGATAGTATTCCATTTTATGAATATACTATAAATATCAAGGGGCTGGGATTTGGCTCAGTTGGTAGAGCACTGCGCTGCAGTCTCTGAGGTCCCGAGTTCAATTCCCAGCACCGCAAAAATGGGAGAAGGACCTGGCAATCCACTCCCAAGGCAATCCCGAAATACTCAGCCATTGAAAACCCTATGAAGGTCGCTATGAGTTGGATACCGACTTGATGGCACCTAACAACAACAACAACATAATTATCAAAGTTGGGGAACCAAATTATATCTATCCTATATATGAGCTGCCGGCAGCTGTAGCTCTGTGGCATCCGATCCCGTCAGATCTCGGAAGCTAAGCAGGGTCGGGCCTGGTTAGTACCTGGATGGGAGGCCGCCTGGGAACACTGGAAGCTGTAGGCTTGGGAGAAGGACCTGGCAACCCCCTCCCAAAAATCAATCTGCCATTGAAAACCCTATGAACAGCAGAGAAGCACTGACAATAGTGTTTCGCCTGTTGTACAGAGGGTCGCTATGAGTCGGATACCGACTCCACGGCACCTAACAACAACAACAACAAATATATGAGCTAGGTCACAAGTTTTAAATTTTGCTCTTCAAAAACAATGTCAAGAAAATAAAAATTCAAGCTTGCTTGTTTTGCTCATTCTCATGCTCATGTCTTTTATGAGGTAACTGTATCATCTTACTCCAGAAAATGCTATGATAATTAAGAATTATTATACTTTTATTTGATATAAATTAAATACTTTTAATTCAGTGGACTTTATATTTTAATTTTTCATTGGACTGCTTAAAATCAGCCTGAAAATTGCATGGTACTTTTTTTAAGGGAAAATATATTTTATCTCTCTCCCTTCTTCCTACTCATTTATAACTAGAGATTTGGGATTATTGTTAAAATGTACATTGGTTGTTGTAAATATCTTCAAAAAACACTTTGAACATATGAAAATCATCTAGTGTGTTTAGATAGTCAAATGATCATACAAGTTTAATTAAATAACAATAAAGGGCTAACAAATTGTAAGTCCACTGGACCAACAGAATGAAAGGGAAAATGACAGGAGCAAGGATCCAACAGGTTTCTCTCTTTCTGTGTCTATATAGAAATCATATGGAGAAGTAGCAGTTAATCAGCAGAATGGAGGAAGCAACTTTATGGGTTTTAGAGGGAGATATTAATGAGAAACTAGTTGACTGGCTTTGTAGAACCCTGGAACCTAAGTATTAACTAATCAGGCTGGTGTACATTTATTTACAGGACACTTCTAACCAGACATATAACTTCATCATGCAGGAAAGTGGAAATTTTATCCCAGACGGCTGACAAAACCCAGATCCTCTATTTTGGATGTCCCTCTAGTGGGAAAAAATAGCTACACAATAAGTACAGTGAAGTCTCCCCGTTCCATCAATGTTTACTTAAAGTATTACTGCTCCAGATTAAGTACTAACAAATGCCCAAGGATCACAAGATTTTTGAGGAAAGTCTTATACCAAAAAGAAAAAAAATCATGAATATTTAAGAAGCAAAGACATTGCATAGAATAAGAAAAATATCTAAAACGATCACTGAGGAATATTCTAAATTGGATAACTGAAAAGTTAATTTAGGCAATAAAATGAAGATATAAAATAGATATATTCAGGTGACAATGAAAGAGCATTTGAAAGTAAAAAAAAAAAACCTCTAAAATTTAAAAAGCAAGTGCATAGTGGAATAATAAGGCCAGAGAAATAGTTCAAAGAGTAATGCAAAAAAGATGGGAGAGTAAAACCAGAACAGAAAATTTGGAGTTTCAGAGTTTTACTGAAAGGATTATAGGAAGAGAAAACAGTAAAAACAGAGAGGGAACTTATTTTGAAAATAATACAAAAGATTTTCCAGAACTGAAAAACATAAGTCTCCAAAGACATATCTGAACAATGAAAGAAAAATGTGTACATAGTGAAACTTTGTATCAAAACAAATAAATAAAATCAAACAAACAACAAATGAGACTGAGAGAAAGAGAGATACAAAGAGAGAAATCTTTATTCATTATTTACATTGCTAAAACACATTATTATGAAATAATTTTAGTAACATAGAGATAAAGACCAGATAGTTGCTGAGCGCAATGGCACACACTTGTAATTTCAGCATTCAAGAGGATGAGACAGGACAAACATGCATTCCAGGACAGCCTGAGCTCTATAGGGAGACTCTGTCCCCAAAACAACAAACAAACAAACAAAAGATCTTTAGGCTTCCAGAGTGAATAAATAGAATTCATATACAGAGGATCTGAATGGAACAAGATCTCTCACCAACAAAATTGGAAGCATGAAGCAATGGAGAGAGTATTCATAGTGAAAATGATCAGTTATCCATCAAAGATAAGAATCGAATAAAAATATTTTCAAGAATAAAAATGTAAATATAACATAAATAAATAAATATATATGTAAAAACATAAATACAAATTTAGTGGACATTTAAAAAATAACTACAGGATATACTTAAGCAAAATATAGAATAAAGTAAGAAGGGAAAGACATTGGGATAACTGAAAAGGGGAACCCAACACAAGAGAGAAGTGAAGGGGCATCTAAGGATATGAATAAAGGGAAATTCCAGGACCATTACGGTATGACAGGGAAGGAGAGCAACCAGTCAAGACTGAAGAAGCAGGCACCAGAAGGAAAACCACAGGAGAATAAAAGTGAACTGGTGCATGGGATTTTACAAATACTTGTATATGTGTACATATGTCACTCAACTGTGATTTGTATAACACTTAACCAGACATGATAATGTAAACTCTAATTGTTATTTAATATATATCAAAATTTCTATGTTGATATGTTATATGATTGATAATATAAACCATTTCATTTCATGCATTAACTTATATATTTATTGGTAGTATGAAGGTAGACAGGGAGAGAAGATGTGAGATGATGATGGTACAAGAGAGGTAAATCTTGAGCCAGGCTTGGAGGCACATGTTTGTAATCTCAGCCCTTGGGAGATTGACAAACTCAGGCCAACATGGGCTACATAGCAAGACTCTGTCTTAAACGGAGGGAGCAGGCAGGGAGAGAAAGTAGTTAAATCTTTATCCTCTATCCAGGTAAAGTATAAAATCGAGAAATTAATAATAGCAACACACACACACACACACACACACACACACACACACATTTTTTCCCCCTTAAACATGGAGGTAAATACTGGAAGAAACAGCAGAAAATTTGAAAGTAGTTCATTCGTAGGTGACTGGAAAAGGGGAAGAATGGGACGAGATTTGCTATTTTTCCCTATAAACTACATATAAGTTATGTACATAAATTACTATAAAAATTTTACATAAAAATTTAGAAATAAGACTTACAATGTATACATCCTATTGTTGTTGTTAGGTGCCCTTGATTTGAGTCCAACTCATAGAGACCCTACATACAACAGAATGAAACACTCCTCCATTCTGTGTCAAGCACACAATCTTTTGTATGTTCATGTTCATTGTTGCAGACACTGTGTCAATCTATCTAGATGAAGGTCTTCCTTTTATTCATTGACCTACCACTCTCCAAAACATGATGTCTTTCTCCAGACATTGATCCCTCCTGACAAGATGTCCCAATTACATAAGCTTAAGTCTAGCCATCCTTGCTTCCAGGGAGCACCTGGTTGCACTTCTTCTAGGACAGATCTATTGATTCTTTTGTCAGTCCATGGTTTATTGAATACTTGTCTCCAGCACCATAATTCAAAAGCATCAAATCTTCTCCTGTCTCCTTTATTCAATGTCCAGCTTTCATAACTACATGATGCAACTAAAAATATTATGGCATGAGTCAGGCACACCTTCATCTTTGATGTGATATCTTTACTTTTTGACACTTTAAAGAGGTCTTTTGCAAAAGCTTTTCCCAAAGCAATGTATCTTCTGATTTCTTGACTGCTGCTTCCATGAGTGTTCATTGTAGACCCAAGTAAGGCAAAATCCCGGACACCCTCAATCTTTTCTCCATTTATTATGAAGTGGCTTACTGACCCAGTTGCAAGAATTTTTGTTTTATTGGTGTTGAGGTGCAATCCATACTGAAAGCTATGTTCTTTGATCTTCATCAGTAAATATTTCAAATCCTCTTGACATTCATCAAGCAGAGTTGTGTCCTTTGCATAATGCAGGTTGCTAGTGAGTCTTCCTCCAATCAGAATGCCATATTCTTCTTCATAAAGTTTAGGTTCTTGGATTATTTGGTCAGTGTAGAGATTAAAGAGATATGGTGAAAGGATACAGCCTTGATGCACACCTTTCTTGACTGTAAACCAGGAAGTATTTCCTTGTTCTGTTTGAATGACTGCCTCCTGGTCCATGTACGCATTTCTCATGACTATATTTTAGTGCTCTGGCATTCTAATTCTTTGCAATATTATCCATAATTTGTTATGATCCACAGGTCAGATACCTTTGCATAGTCAATAAAGCATAACTAGACATCTCTCTTGTATTCTCTGTTTTCAGCTAATATCCATCTGTCATAAGCAATGACGTTCCTGGTTCCACACTCTTTTTTGAATTCAGATTGATTTTCTGGCAGTTTCCTGTCTATATTCTGCTACAGTTGCTTTTGAATGATCTTTAGCAAAATATTGCTTGTGTGTGGTATTAATGATATTGTTCAATAATGTCCACATTCAATTGGATCCCCTTTTCTGGGAATAGGCACAAATATAGATCTCTTCCAATCAGGTAGACAGGTAGCTGTTATCCAAGTCTCCTGGCATAAACAAGTTAGCACCTCCAGTGCTGCATCTGTTTGTTGAAAGATCTCTATTGGTATTCCATCAATTCCTGGAGCTTTGTGTTTTATCAGTTCCTTCAAGGAAGCTTCCACTTCTTCCTTCAGTACCGCTGGTTCCTGATCATATGCAACCTCTTGAAATGGTCATCCACAATTCTTTTTCCTATAATGACTCTGTGCATTCCTTCCATCTTCTTTAGATGTTTCCTGCATCATTTTAAATTTTCCCTGTAGAATCCTTCACTATTGCCACTTGAGGCTTAAATTTTTTTTCTTGAATTCCTTAAGCATGAAAAAAAAAAAAAAGCACATCCTTCCTTTTGGTTTTGTATTTCCAGCAGTTTTCATGTGTCATTATAATAGTTGATTTTATCTTCTTGAGCTAGCTCTTGAAATATTCTGTTTAGTTCCTTACTTTGTCATTTTTTCCTTTTGCTTTTGCTGCTTTATATTCAAGGGCTAGTTTCAGAATCATGTAATTTGGTCATTTGTTTTTTTGGTCTTTATAATAATCCTTTACTTTCCTCATGAATGATGTCTTTGGTATCAGACCACAACTTGTCTGGTGTTCGGTCATTAGTGTCTAACCCAATAAACCTATTCTTGAGGTGGTGTCTGAACTCAGGTAGGACTTACCCAAGGCCATACCTTGGCTCTTGAACACTTGTTCTAATTTTCTTCCATTTCAGTTTGAACCGGCATGTGAATAGTTGATTGTCTGATCCATAATCAGCACCTGGTCTTGTTCTGACTTTGTATATTGAACTTTTCCATCATCTCTTTCCACAAGTGTGTTATGATCCACAATTTGATTGCACTATGTTCTATCTGGTGACTTCCATGTGTATAGCTGCCATTTTTGTAGGTGAAAAATGTATTTGCAATGAAAAAGTCATTAGTCTGACAAAATTCTGTCATGTGATCTCCAGCATTGTTTCTGTCACAAAGGACATAATTTCCAACTACTTAGCCTTCTTCTTTGCTTCCAAATTTTGCATTTCAGTTGTGAGTAATTATCAGTATATACTGACATAATAGATCATATGATTATCTGATTCAGAATGGCCCATACCAGTCCATTTTAGTTCACTGATGCCTAGAATGTTGATGTGTATGTGCTCCATTTCCCTTTTGATGATTTCTAATTTTCCTTCTACTATGTATGTTTCATTTTTCCAATTATTAATGGATATTTATGGTTGTCCTTTCTTATTTTGAGTCATCCACATCAGCAAATGGAGGTCCTTGGGGCTTCACTCCATTATTGTCATTAAAGTAGACACTTTCGAGGAGACATCTCTTCCCCAGTTGTCTTTTGAGTGCCTTCCAACCTGGGGGCTCATTTTCTGGCATTATGTCTAAAAGTGTTTCTCTAATATTCATAGGGTTTTCAATGGCTAATTGCTTTGAGAGTGGGCTGCCAGCTCCTTCTCAATAGTCTTAGTCTAGAAGCTAACTGAAACCTGTCCACCATGGGTGACCTTGCCGTTATCTGTAACATTGGTAGCATAGCTTTAAGCATCACAGCAGCATACAAGCCCCCACAGTACAGCAAACTGACAGACACATGGGAGATACATCCTATTATCACCATTAATTTCTGGCTAAACAATAATAATCTTTTGATGCATCTTAAATTCTTAAATCAACACTATTTATATTTCAGCAGTAGAATTTCTTTAATATATTTCTTATTTACCATAGCATTTTTATGTTTTTCAGAAAATCACAAATTATAATGCAAGAGTCATTTAAGTCATTTGATTTAGTTTAGTTGTAAACTCAATTTCTCTAACCTCTCCCATGTTATAGACTTAGCTTCTTACCATTTTTTGACTGTGATGTATGGTGTATGTGTGTATATATTGTATGGGTCTAAATATTAGCAATAATCATCCCATGGCAGACAGAAAGAATAGCCTATATATTTGAAGTCATTGAATTACATAAGTAAATAATGTTATTTCATACATATGGAGTGAAGCAGGTGCAAAAACTCCACGTGTGGACCTGATGACGGAGCAGGTTATATTAACCTTTTCAACAAGACATTTGGGACAGGCAGTTAATCCATGAAGCCATCAACTGTTAAAAGACATCACAATCCTTACTGCTTTATTGAAGAACTGTCTAAAATGATATATATGTGTATATATTTGGATGTTAAGGAGGAGACATAGGACCTCTTTTGAAAATTAAAATCAAAGTATTTTTACCTTATTTGTGTAAAGTGGCCATAATAGTTTCCTATTTGGGAGGAGTGTTTACTGTGTCTGTTGTGCTTGGATAAAAGTCCTAAATTAGATATTCCACTACAATAAGATGTAGTAACTCTAGTAGTCTGCAGATTTGGCTGCTTAAAACATTGTTTATAAGATTTAGTATTTGAAGCCATTTATTAGCCATGGTCATGGCTTTGCCTCTGATTAAATGATTTTTATGTTAACTTTTTCCTTATTCCAAAGCTTCTCTAGACTATATTGACCTGAAAGAAAGTACTATATCAGAACAAATGTGACATTTTCTGAACTATTTGTTTTCCTTAAAGATTATTGTATCATGATATGTAGATAAAGCAATAGAATTAAAGTAACTACTGGAAGAAGTGTGCTCATTGTGATTGTAAAGCCTGAGATGAAGCTTTTCAATGGACAAGGAAAACTGAGTTTATTTCTTGAGAGGGAAAGAAAAATTTCATTGGAATCAAAAAGAAATAAATAAAGTAGCAACATTCAAGTGTGATTTAGAGGCAATCTGAAAGGAGATTGGAGGGCCATGTTGAAAACCCAGAATTGATGATAAGTACAATGCAATTCAAAAGACTAAAGTAAAATTTGGTTTAAAAGTTTGGTTGACTCTGTGTCTTAAATACACACAGTATTGCTTGTTCCTCTAAGTTATCAGAAAGCAGGATAAATCATAGTAATTCAATAAGGGGGAAAGATGGAGGATACAGATTGTTTTAACTTGGAGTTGCTCAAGTTGAGGCATAAAATTCTGTACATGGATTCCTTCCTTTATGCATTTTTTGAGGTAAAGAGAAGATTCAGGACCATTTTCCTGGTATTTGAAACCTGAGCATTGTTTCTGCCAACAGATCGTTACTGTCTGCTCTTTTATTGTGCTTAGGACTTGGCTTGTGTAAGCTTTAGGGCATATGGCACCACCAAATTCCCAAAAGAACCCTTATTGATTTGTATTGGCAAACCTCAAAGCAAATGCAGAATTTGATCTTACTGCAAACTGAGAAGTGAAACATCTGGGGACATAAAATGTGTAGTTGTTAATATGCAAGCACACTATTCAAGTAAAAGTGTACCATTATTTGCCAAAATTGGCTCAGAAATAAAGAAAATTATGTTCAAATATTGGGACCTGAGTGATTCCACACAATAACTATTTTCTAAGACATTTTGTTATCATTATGTAGTTACTTTTCCAGGATTGCACTTTGTTCTGAAACATTTAGATGATCCTGTAGGACAGAGTGATATGACTCTAAGTATATGCCTTTTCCATCCTGAGGAATCATTACATAAGAAAGTCATAACTGGAATGCACTGGGATTCACGCCAAGCTTTTTACAATTTCTTGAGAGTTTATGGAGAGATTTTGGGTCTCAATGGAACATCTGTGTAGACTGCTGTAATCTCCTTTAGTTTAAGGTCCCTGAAAGAATGAATAACTTTAAGCTCAATAGTGAAATGTCACTGATACAATCTTTACATTCTCTTCTTTCTTCATTTCTTCCATCTCCATTGCATAGTCTAGATTCTCACCATAAAAAGGTATTAGTAAAGTAGTGTAAATCCTGTGATTGTTGTTTTGTTGTTAGGTGCTATCAAGTTGGTGTCCAGCTCATAGCGACCCTATATACAACAGATGAAACGTTATTATTACTGTTTCTCTGCTGTTTTCAATGGCAGATTGTTTTTTGGGAGTGGGTTCCCAGGTCCTTCTCCCAAGCCTACAGCGCCTGGTATTCCCAGGTGTTCTCCCATCCAAGTACTGACCAGGCCAGACCCTGCTTAGCTTCCAAGATCTCATGGGATCAGAAGCCACAGTAGTATGGCTGCAGGAGATCTGATAATAAAGAGGTCAAAAAAGATGGAATATTAAAAGTGAATTGACATGAATGCAGAAAATCAAAAACATATAACTCCTTTGCATCTGTGTTTGTGTGCTTACTGTTATAGTAACAAATTCCTGAGATAAATCAGCTCGTGAAGAGAAAAGGTTTACTTCAACTCACAGATTGGAGGTCTGTGATCAATGAGCCTCATTGTTTTGGGCCTGTGGCAATGTAATAGGTTGTGGCAGAAGCATGTGGTAGAGCAAAAACCATTCATTTCATGAGCATATAGAAAGAGAAAATGGAAAGGACTAGGGTCCCACAGTCCTCTTTGAGACCTAAATGACCTAAAGAGCTCCCACTAGGGCCCACCTCTTGAAGGTTTCTCCACCCTCCACTAGTGCCAACGTGGGAACTAAGCCTGTAGCACTTGAGCCTTTGGAGTACTTTCAATGTGTAAACTACAGTGGTGTTGCACTTACTTTGCCAATCATTTGGTGTTTACTACTTGTGGTGAACCAGCCTAAAATGTTCATTTCACTCAAAATAGTCACTTTTCTGATTATTGATCCATTTACCGCCTCACAGTTTATTTTTAAAAAGTAACTTTAATTTTTTTCTGTCTTTCCAATTTGATTCTATCCTAATATAAAAGTTTGTTGTTGTTGTTGTTAGGTGCCGTCGAGTCGGTATCCGACTCATAGCGACCCTCTGTACAACAAGGGAAACACTATTGTCAGTGCTTCTCTGCTGGTCATAGGGTTTTCAATGGCAGATTTATTTTTGGGAGGGGGTTGCCAGGTCCTTCTCCCAGCCTACAGCTTCTGGTGTTCCCAGGTGGTCTCCCATCCAGGTACTAACCAGGCCTGACCCTGCTTAGCTTCCGAGATCTGACGGGATCAGATGCCACAGGGCTACAGCTGCAGGCAATATAAAAGTTTAGAAAGCATGAACTCTTGAAGGTACAACATTAATATTTTGACACTATTGAAAAGCATAGAATATCAAAAGATACATCCACATGGTGACATGGGAAGGTTACATGATCATTTTATTTCCTGAGAGCCTACATCATAGAAGAGAGAATTGAAAAGATAGTGTAGTTTTTCATCTTGTTAATGTTTAGTAAAGGGTTAATATTCTGGATGCAAGTTGGACCAGATAAAACTTAGTGGTATGGTAAAGTTAAAGTGAATGCAGTATGTTCTAAACTTCTGGAAGATGTGAGTTATTATATTAGCTTTTTGTTTGTTTGCTTTTGCAGAACTTGGGATTTGGACTCAGGGCCTCACACATACTTTGCAAGTGCTCTACGACTGGGGTTCTTGCTAAGTTACACAGGCTGACTATGGTCTTACATTTGTGATCCTCCTGCCTCAGCCTTCTGAGTTGCTGGGATTAGAGGCATGTTCCACTGCACTTGGCTTATTATATTAGTTTTAGGCCATCTAGTGCTATAACAGATCATGGGTTTTGGGGGTGGCTGGATCATGGTGCACTAGTTTCCAAGTAGAGAAGTGTTTTTGAGAGGGGTATTGGTATGTATTGCTTTTAAAACACAGCTTTGGCCCCTGAGTTAACACTGACAAGCAGATTTTAATAAAGAGTAAGTTCTTTGATGCCACTTGATATTCTTCTGTTGATTAATGCTTATTCATGTTCTTATGAGAATAAGAATCAAGGTTACATTCTTTGCCATTTTCAGAGTTATCACTTAAATCTACAAGAACATTTACTGGTGAATTTACAACACCCCTCAATATAACCCAGCAAATATATTTCCTCCTATTTTTCTTTCACCCAACTTGCCCCATTGTGAAATTTTACCATAATTTTTTAAATTTTTTTAAAGAAAAATATGTCTGTGTAGTTAAGCAGAGACATATCTCATCAAAACTGGCTTTAATCTGTCTGAGAAAGTAGACTTTTGAACCAAAATTTATGTGCTATTGTTTCATGTCAAAACACTAAATGAACCTTTCAAGGTTTGCTAATAAGTGTTATTATAAGGAAAACATATGATTCTGCAACTTGAAGTGTCTCAGAATTACACAAAGACAAACAAATACCAGTTATAACAATATGACTACTTGTAATATATGGTCAAAATATAATGCACCATGGCCTACTTTTTAATTTATTATGAGACCTTTTCTGTCACAGCCTTCAATAGGTTGAACCTTTCTCATGTCTGGATCATGTAAGAATGGTGCCATTTTTTTCTTTAACAGACAGTAAAATGTCACTGGTAAATCATTACCCTCCTCACCTCAAATAACTCAAAGCACACTTGTCAAAATGCTGGAGAAAATTCACATGATTACAGATAGGTTGATCTTCATGCATTTCAGAAAATTGTGCATAGTGCCAAGTAGACAAGCACAGCACCCTAAAGTCAGACCAGAGCGGAGCCAGATTTCACTAGGTTGAACATACTGTCCCTTGGACATAATGATACTCCTTCAAATTCCATCTAGCATCAGTGATGGCCTTTATTTTTCTTATAGTAGTTACAGAGCTAAAGTAAGTCACCTATAGTCTACAAACCAGCTTTTCTTATGATCAAACATATAATTTGTTAGAAATATTAGCATCCCCTGTGTGTTGAAAAATGTACAGTTATTTGGTCCCTGGGGTTTGTTTTCTAGTCAACTAGCATCCCTGGCATGGTCATTCATTGTACTCAAGCTGAGACGTCTAACAAAAGCAGATGGGAATGGTGCTCTGTCTAGTTCCTTGCACTATATTCTAATTCTCTTTAAGCCAAAATGTGGTTAACCATGCCAAGCACATACCTCTTATTTGTTTTTTCTTTCACATAATTTTTCTAGTCAAAGGTTCAAGTGAATCTCACAGTGGATTTATATACCTATTCGGAATGGTCACTAACTTTTCCTTTGGTAAACATATTTTTTCATCTGTACAAGAGGCCAAAAACAATTAGTGTTCTAGTTGAGTTTACATTATAGCAAATGGCATAAGCCTGGTCAAATATTCTTTTATGCCAGATTCTACATACTATTTTTCATTTCTAGCCCATGAAAAAATCAATTCAATTGAAAAGGAAAGTTCAATAAGAAAATCCTTTACCATAATACTGTAATTATGCATGAGAACCCCCACGTGTCTGTCAGTTTGCTGTACTGTGGGAGCTTGCATATTGCTCTGATGCTGAAAGCCATGCCACTGGTATTACAGATACCAACAAGGTCACACATGGTAGACAGGTTTCAACTGAGCTTCCAGACTAAGATAGACTAAGGAGAAGGACATAGCTAACCTACCACTAAAACAAGTAGGCATTGAAACCTCTATAAATAGTAAAGAAACATTTTCAGATACTGTGCTGGAAAATGAGCCTCCCACGTTGGAAGGCATTCAAAAAATGACTGGGGAAGACTTGTTTCTTCAAAGTAGAGTCTATTTTAATGACAGGAATGGAGTGAAGCCCTAGGGACCTCCATTTGCTGATGTGGCATGGCTCAAAATGAGCAACAACTAAAATCCATTAATAATTGGAACATGAAGTGTGTATAATATGAATCTAGGAAAATTAGAAGTCATCAAAAGGGAAATGGAGCACATACACATCGCCATTCTAGGCATCAGTGAGCTAAAATGGACTGATATGGGCCATTTTGGATCAGATAATCATATGGTCTACTATGTTGGGAATGACAGATAAAAGAGAAATGGGGTTGAATTCATCATCTAAAAAGACGTGTCAAGTTGGGTGCAATGGCACACATCCATAATCCTAGCAACTCAGGAGGTAGAAACAGGAGGACTGCAGATTTGACCTGAGGAAGCCTGCATAACTTAGACAAACCCTGTCTCAGAATACAAAGTAAAATATGGGCTAGAAGTGCAGCTCAGTGGTAGAGCACTTGCAAAAGTATGAGCGAATCACTGAATTCAGCCCCCCAGTACAACACACACACACACAAAGATATCCCAATATCTGTCCTAAAGGACAATGCTATCAATGATAGAATAATATCTATATGTCTACAAGGAAGGCCAGTTAATGTGACTATTATTAAAATTTAGGCTCCCATCAATAAGGCTACAAATAAAGATAGGGAAGATTTTTACCAACTTCTGCAATGTGAAATAGATCAAGCATGCAATCAGGATGTACTGATAATTACTGCTGACTAGGATGCAAAAGTTGGAAATGAAGAAGTCCCAATAGTTGGAAAACAGGCCTTGGTGACAGAAACACTCTGGAGAGCACATGGTAGAATTTTGTGAGATCAATGACTTTTTCATTGCAAATATATATTTTTTACCAACATAAATGGCAACTATACTTGGAAGTCATCATATGGATCATACAGAAACCAAATTGGCTACATTTGTGGGAAGAGACAATGGAAAAGCTCAATATCAAAAGTTAGAACAAGACCAGGTGCTGTTTGTGGATCAGACCAGCAACTGCTCATATGCACGTTCAAAGTGAAATTGAGTAAAATTAGAACAAGCATATGAGCCAAGGTATGACCTTGAGTAAGTCCCATCTGAGTTCAGAGACAAGCTCAAGAACAAGTTGATGTGTTAGGCACTAATGATCAAATACCAGATGAGTTGTGGCATGACACCAAAGACATCATTCATGAGGAAAGCAAAATGTTATTTAAAAGACAAGAAAAAAGAAAAGATGAAATTACTTGACAAAAGAGACTTTGAAAGTTTTGAAACTTTAAAAGCAGATTGGGTGAAAAGTAAAAGGAAAACATGATGAAGTTAAGGAACTAAACAGGAAATTTCAAAGGACAGCTCGAGAAGACAAAATTAAAACTTATAATGACTTTGCAAAGACCTGGAGATAGAAAACCAAAAGGGAAGAACATTCTCTGCTTTCCCACTCTTAAAGAATTGAAGAAAAAAAAAAAAACCAAGCCTCAAGTGGCAA
The DNA here is from genome assembly GCA_007922755.1 of Pedetes capensis. Taxonomy (NCBI): domain Eukaryota; kingdom Metazoa; phylum Chordata; class Mammalia; order Rodentia; family Pedetidae; genus Pedetes; species Pedetes capensis. The sequence continues at coordinate 16,510 of VMDO01001131.1, read as the reverse complement.
TAGTGAATAATTCTACAGGGAAAATATTAAATGATGCAGGAAACATCAAAAGAAGATGGAAGGAATGTACAGAATCATTATATGAAAAAGAATTGGAGGATGACCAACCATTTCAAGAGGTTATGTATGATCAGGAATCAATGGTTCTGAAGGACGAAATGGAAGCTGCCTTGAAGACATTGACAAAACACATGGCTCTAGGAATTAATGGAATACCAACAGAGATGTTTCAACAAACAGATGCAGCACTGAAGATACTAACATGATTATGTCAGCAGATTGGGAAAACAGTTACCTGGCCAACTGACTGGAAGAGTTCCATATTTGTGCCTATTCCCAAGAAAGGGGATCCAACCAAAGTGGAAATTACCAAATAATATAATTAAATCACACACAAGTAAAATTTTGCTAAAGATATTCACAAGCAACTGCAGCAGCATATTAACAGGGAACTGCTAGAATATCAAGCCAGATCCAGAAGAGGACGTGGAACCGGAGGAATGATTGCTTATATCAGATGGATATTAGCTGAAAGCAAAGAATACTTGGAAGATGTCTGTCTATGTTTTATTGACTGTGCAAAGGCACTTGACTGTATGGATCACAACAAATTATGGATAATATTGTGCAGAATAGGAATACCAGAAAACTTAATTGTGCTCATGAGAAATGTGTACATGGACCATGAGGCAGTCATTCAGTCAGAACAAGGAGACACTGCCTGGTTTCAAGTCAAGAAAGGTGTGCGTCAGGGCTGCATCCTTTCACCATACCTCTTCAGTCTCTATGTTGGGCAAATAACCCGAGACCTTGGACTTTATGAAGAAGAATGCAGCATCTTGATTAGAGGAAGACTCATTAGCAACCTGTGTTATGCAGATGATACAACTCTGCTTGCTGACAGTGAAGAGGATTTGAAACATTTACTGATGAAGATCAAAGAACACCAACTTCAGTACTGATTGGGCCTCAACATCAGCAAAAGAAAAATCCTTACAACTGTGTCAGTAAGCAGCTTCATGATAAATGGAGAAAAGTTTGAGGTTGTCCTATGTTTTGCTTTACTTGGTTTTACAATCAACACCCATGGAAGCAGCAATCAAGAAATCGAAGGCACAGTATGTTGGGAAAACTGTTGCCAAGGACCTTTTAAAGTGCTGAAAATTAAAGATGCCACATTGAAGCCGAAGGTGCCCCTGACACATGCCATGGTATTTCCAGTTGCATCATATGGTTGTAGAACCTAGACATTGAATAGAAGAGACAGGAGAAGAATTGATGCTTTTGAATTATGGTGCTGGAGACGAACATTCAATATACCATGGACTGCAAAAAGAACCAACAGATCTGTCCTAGAAGAAGTGCAACCAGAGTGCTCCTTGGAAGCTAGGATGACTTTACTGTGTCTTATGTAATTTGAACATGTTCGGAGGGACCAGTCCCTGGAGAATCACATTATGTTTTTGAGAGCACCAGGTCAAGCATAAAAAGGAAGACCCTCAAGTAGAGGAATTGATTCTTTGACTGCAACAATGCACTTAAACATATAAAAGATCTTGTGGCTGGCACAGAATTGGGGAGTGTTTCATTCTGTTGTACATAGGGTTGCTGTGAGTCAGACCTGACTCAATAGCACCTAAGAACAACATATTTGAGAATTTTCTTTTATAAAAGAAAAAAAGTAGAGAATTATAGATAATAAATTTCATATAGATCTTTTACCAGCACATTGTTCTTTACAAAGATATTCACTAGGGAAGGATTTGAGCATTGTTTTTTCCTATCTAAATCATTGTAACATGACAGGATGATATTGTATATACAGGAAAGGAAAAGCATTGTATATGTTGGATAAAGCAATAATTTAAAAACCAGATGTTCTTCCACTAACACATTTATTCAATCATTAAAGCTCCCATCTGTAAGCTACTTTAGCAAATATTGAACTGAGCTGACCCCCTTGTCTTTGGCACTATAAAAACTACGCTCTCCCTCCCTCTTCAGGGAAGAAAGAGGCCTGCAACTGATTAAGTACAAATATAGAACTGGATACCCATTTCCATAGGTGCTTGTGGATAATTTTATTTAAAAAATAAATAGTACTTGAATCAAAATCTCATTATAAATAAGGTATTAACAAAAATAAAGCAAATGTAAAATAAGAATAAGATCAGATATTTGTAGTGTTTTAAAAATTATTATTGATGAATAAATCTATGAAGGTGAATTGGTTAGTTCCCTCACACTTTTGAACTTTATTCTGGTAAGCACCATGCTTTATTCACACTTGTCCTCTTCTTGGGAAGGGATCCAGTTTGGATTAATGTCAACACATCTAATTACTTGAACAGGGAATCTTAGTGTGGAATCCATTGACCCAGGGTCTAGACAGCTGGCAAACTTATTAAGTTTTGTGGTTCACATTTTTTTTCCTGGTCACAAAGTCCATGGTTTTATCAAGCTCTTTAATAAGCATTGGCCCTAAAGGGTTTAGGACCCCTGTTCATACCAGTCAAAGACTGGAGCGATAATAATGATAAGCCACATTATAACCAAGTCCATGATTTCTTTAGCCCATTATTAGTGAACAAATCTGAAAACAAACCCTTTATGAAATACTCATTGTATCTCTCAAGTTACACTTTTTTTTTTTTAAATAACCACTCGTTGAGGGCTTAACTGGTCTATTCCTGTGTCCTGAACTAGAAACCTGGACATCATCTTTTCTTTTTCTTGTTTTGTGATACCTAATCTCCAGTCAGTCAACCAAGCTCTCAACTTTTGCAACTTGTTTCTGTATTCAAGTATCTCCATCATATCTCATATAGATTTCAGAATTTGCTTCCAAATGGATCTGTGCCTACAGTGCAGGACAGTGATTTTTCTAATGTACAAATCTGATTAATTCACCCCTCCTACTGTTTAAAACCCCTTGACTTCCATCTGTTCTCTAACAGAGATCTTACCAAGTGGCAAAAATGCAAAAATTCGTGTAACATAATGTGTGACATAAAGAATGATGAACATTTTATACTTTTATTCTCTTTCTGCTATTTTGTGAATTAATTTCAAGTAATAGAATAGCCTGTGTTTCATTATATCACATTTCTAAGTGAGAATGCATTATGGACACAGATGAAAAATGTTTTTCCCATGGAAAATAGCCAAAAAGGCAACTAGAACAAGAATAAGATTTCCTCTTTTCACAGTCTTCCAAAGAAAGTAATGGTTATTTAGGTTCTTATGTGGGTTACCATGTGAATAGAAGAAATAGTGTTCTAAGCAGAGGGGATAGCACAAACCTCTTATCATACTCTGTTGTCTGGCAAGTGTATCTGGGATAGTAAACTGACTATCTGTTTTTTGACGTTAGGGACAATCTCATATTAAAAATTGAATATATCTTTATGGACTTATTTGGGGTGGGTTGAATAAAAATGACTACCATTCTTTACTCTTCCCTATATTCATACCCTTTGTAATATGACTTCGGAATACCTCACATTAACCAAGGTGGAGGCTACTGCCTCTGATTTTAATACTAGGTTGGTTTTGTAACTTTCTTTGGCCATTAGAATGAAGTGTCAGGCCTCAGAAATTTTGCCAACTTTGCTTTCTTAATTTAAACCCTACCTGTCTGCCCTGTGTGTAAGCATAGATTAGTGTGTTAAAGGTGAGTAATGACACAAGGTCCATCTTTCATTCTTTCTTATCAGAATATCAGGGTCCAGAAGTTTAGAACAATGATGAGAGCTAGGAAGAGGGGTCAAAGTATTATGTGGGCTATTTCTTGCCTAGACTTTAAACTTGACCTTGCTAACACTTTGGTGTTAGGGGTCAAAGGCATGGATGGTAAAGAATAGAATTAATATGCTATGCCCGGGTACCCTCTCTGCAGAGCCCTCATTGGAAGTTGAAGTAGGGTTAGTAAATAGGAAAGTCAGGAATTACGTCTGCCATGGTTTGAAGAGTAGGTGAAGACATGCCCAGAGGACTGGAATTAGGGTAGCAGACTCTCTTGGGGAATCTCAAACTGCAGGAACAGCTGTAAGTTTCATTCATAGCGTTCCACATGGAGGGAGTATGACTGTTGTGTTGGAGAAGGGATAAGCAGAAACTTACGTTGGTAGGGGTGAGAAATCATTTCCTGTGCCAGAGCAGTCTATGTGAGAACAGCTTCATATCTGCTGGCTAATTCCCACATGGAACAAAGAAGAATCTAGTGTTGAGAAGGAAGGAGATTTGTTTTAAAGGCTAGAGAAGGCTCAAACTCAAATCCATAAGCTTCCATTACCCATCTATTTGGACTTGTTGACTGGTGTGAACTTCATTGTCCTAATTATCTTTTCTATTTTCCTGACATTAAGCCAAGGATGAGCATTTATTATGGAAATCTACATTTGGAAATCCAGAATGTCAGCCCCAGGAGGCTCTTGTTATAAAGAGGATTTTCTTGATTTATTTACCACCAATTTACTCCTTCCAACTCACAGCCCAAAGTGGACTTGAGGAGTACCATTGTTTTGCTACCAAGCAAAACCAGTTTCCCCAGCCAGAGGAAACTGGATAGACTTTCTTAACCATTAAGCATGGCTATTTGCATATACACAGAAAGTTGTTTGAAGTTTGAAAGGAGAACACTGGGAATTTAGGGAGACATAGGATCAATGAAAATAAATGATCATTGAAGTCAATGTAGAAATTCTCCTGAGAAAGGGAAAGCAGGGTAGCAGTAGACTCAGATTCAGAAAGTGGGCCTGTGCTGCTCTAACTTGAGTGTTTCAAAGTTTCCAAAGCTCAGGAGTAGCAGTAAGGGAATACCTGAGACAACTAGGACCTCAGAGAAATCAAGGTCAGGTCCTGGTATACCTGGTGGTCATGGTTGTTATTAGGTGCCATCAAGTTGGTATCTGACTCATAGCGACCCTAGTTCTTCTCTGCTAGTCATAGGGTTTTCAATGACAGATTGTTTTTGGGAGTGAGTTGCTGGGTCCTTCTCCCAAGCCTATAGCACCTAGTGTGACCAGGTGGTCTCCCATCCAAGGACAAACCAGGCCCGACCCTGCTTAGCTTCTGAGATCTGACCAGATCGGACGCCACAGTGGTACGGCTGCAGACATGATAGGGGATAGGCTTTAAAGACTCACACATTATAAATGTGGATTATCTGCACACAGGAGAGAGGAGGCTTCAGAACAGAGATAGCTCTCTTCTACATTCTCTTCAAAACAGAAGGGACAAGGCTTCCTGGAGTGTGTTATTAAAGAATTGTACATAGTGCCAAGCACGCACATGGAAGCATTCTGCATATGCTTCCACGTGTGCACTGATGGGCACTGATAGCAAATAGAAATGAGTGATATCTTTGTTGAGACTTGGAGATAATAGGACTGTGCTCAAGTTACAGGCTGCTAAACTTATTATGTTTAGTGCTGAGATTTGGTTGTGTTTCCAAATCTTATGGTGTTATTTGTATGTATTTTGACAGCTCCCAGGAACTCTGAACAGATTGTGCTCAGTTTGGAGGAGTCCATCTTAACTTCAAAGGGAAGTGTTCAAGGCTGCCATCACCTCAGCTGCAGTTGCTCCAGAAGAGAAGCAGGTACCGAGGTGAGACCTTTCAAGCTGAGACCGAGCCAAACGGTGAGAACATTTATTCAGCCAGTATTTGGAGGGTACCTGCTTTGTGCTGGGCACTGTTCTGTGTTCTAGCTGTCAATGTCCTTGTACATAGGGGCTTATGTTCTAGTGGGAAGTGACAAACACACAGTAAATGTAGCGAAAGGTAATCTGTGCTGTGGAAATCCCCATAAGAGAGATTAGGATGCCCCGGGGGTGGCCTGGGCACTTTGTAGTGTTGAACAGAATCGGATGGGTGGGCTTCAGGGAGAAAGTGACATTCACAGAATGACTTGAAGAAGTGAGGTCTGCCTTCTGTGGGAGGTCTTGTGCATGGTGAGCCTTCTAGACAGAGATGCATGGGGTCTTAGAGGGACAAAAGAGGGCACTGTGGCAGGGCCAGAGTGAGCACAGGAGAAAGTAGCAGGGATGGGATGAGAAAGGCATTAAGGAGTACTGTAAGCAAGCGGAAGGACTTTTGAGTTTTACCTTCCTAAAGTGAGGAGATACTTAAGGGACGTGAATGAACAGATGACATGACTCGACCTACTTGAAAAGGATGACGCTTGAGTTTGTGGAAAGAGTAGAGAATAGGAGAACAGGAGTAGCAGGAAGGAAGCTCTGTCCCGTGTAATTGCTGTGGGGACAGCAAGGGGTGGCTAGATATGGAATTATATTGAAGGCAGAGTGATAGGGTGTACTGTCATGTGAGAGGAAAGCTAGAGGAAGGGTTTTTAGTGTGAGCAACTAGAAAGGTTAGGGACCATCCACCTGGGTGCAAAGGATGTGCGTGCAGCAATTTTGGAATAGGAGGAAGATAAAAAGTTCAGCTATGAAACTGTTCTGTGTTAGATGTTGTTGCCTATTTCTGAAACTTACGTTTTGGGGAATAGGGCAAAGATTTATTTTGTTGAACGTTAATTTCTATGTGGGAACAAGGAAAGTACTATAAAAAGTGGGAGAATTTGAGCTATCCTAGGATGCAGTATATGTGGCATATTTTATTTGATGTGTCTTTTGGATTATGGTATTATCTGTCAGCCATACTAAAACCTTGCTTAATAAACCTGATTTGATTAAAAATTGAGATGGAAATAAACAAAAGAAACTTGGTGTAAAGATCTGGAAGCTTAGAGAGAATCTAAAAGGCAGACTAAAACTTTTCTTTAAAGAAATATTTCTGAAGATCTGTGGGATCTGAATTGTCCATCTTCTTGGTCCTAGGACTATGGGGGTGTTAGAATAGCCACCTTTCACAATGCATAAAAGGCTTTTATAATCACACCCATCTCCCTCCATAAGGAGATCAGAAAGACCTCTGGCTTATCTTTTAAGCTCATTCAGCTGAGTAAAAAGAAGTGCCAAATAAAGGAGGAGTGTCAATGGCACAGTCTGGACTGTAAGAGGAGAGTGCAAGACTCCTTTTTCATTGTAAGAATATGGAAAAATCAAACCTGGGTTAAATATAAATGAGTAGAGCTTTTTATGGGAACAACAATGATGGTACAACCCTTGGCATCAGTACGAAATGCCTTTTTGGTGAGGTTCTTTCCTGAAATTCTGTGCAGCTGAGAGGGCAAAATGTGCTAGACTTCTTCCTCCTGGGAGAGATTGCACTCATTCTTGGAAGGCGCAGCCAGCACAAAAGAATGACATCTAAGAAGGAAGACTTTGACCAGGCATTTAGGGAAATTTATCTCTATGCCTTTTATCACTGCCAGAAACTGGAGTAAGAAATCAGACTCCCATACAAGCCTGTCTAGATCACTAGGCAGATTAATCAGATAGCAACCCTAACTTTACTTCCAAACATACCCTAATGAACTATTACTGTGCCTTAAATATTAGCCAGAAGTTCTATAATGCAATAGAATAAAGAATTAAAAATACATGTGGGCTGGGGCTGTAGCTCAGTGGTAGAACACTTGCCTGGCATGTGCAAGGCCCTAGGTTCAATCCCAAGACCACACAGACAAAAAGTCCACATTACAAAAAATATTCTGTACAAGAAATGACATGTTATTCAATTTCAGATTGCAGAATGTATAATTGTGTTAATATGTCTTGTTTGTTTTCCTTTAAGTTAAAGAACACATCGTTTGACTAGACACACAAAAGGTCCCAAATAAGCTACATTAGAACAATTTTAAAGGAGATGTAATCTCCTATTAAACTTACAGTGGCCACAATGTTTGTTCTTAAACCTTCTTATCTGATTTTTTTTTCTCATCAGCATTTTGGAGGCGAGAATACACATAACTCGAGCCACAGGGCTCTTGCTAACAAGATTTAAAGGGACTTTAATAAAAGACCCCCCACATGTCTTTGAAACCTTAATATTAAATACATTTGAGCGCTACACAAGTCATTAGCCATAGGTAATTAAACATGGTTCACTTGGTAACTATTGACATATTCTTAACTATTTAGAAGACTCAAAACTCCCTGTAAATTAAGGTAGGATTATTTTCATTTCAAAGACCAAAGCTGAAAGGAAGACCCCACAGGTAGTCTGCCACCTACTCACTTGCACATGTGACCATGTAAAAATAACTTTCTGAGAATAAAGATCAATGGCTTTCTTTAAAGAAGAACATAGGGACTCAATAACTGATTAGCTTTTGTCTTTCTGTTCCTGTAATTGCAAGCCATGCTGGAGTCAACTTTCAGAAAGTGTGAGGTAGCTATGGCTGTACACGGCTTGCATCGACTGCCACACTCTGTTCTTATGCTTGGGATGTTTCTTTTGTATGGACCTACTTTAGCCAAAATTTATATAAGAATTCTCCCTCATGTCCAAAATATAAATATAGCATCCTTCTCTAGGGTGAAACTAACACTTTTAAGAGGAATATGAGGGAAAGGTTTAGGTTAATGAGTTGAATGTAGGAGGTCAAGAACTCTGGACTCCTATTTTTATGTTCAAAACAACTGTGCCAGCCTCCATCCTCATTCTGGAATAAGTATCTCACAACTTACTTTGTTATTTATTATTGTTATCACCTAAAACATAGTACACTACAATAGACATCTATCTACCTATCTCTACCTTTTATCATGTCCAACTCATCAGAACAGTCCAAACAAGTCTGTTGGTTTGGGGATTGAATCTTGTTTTATCTCAAGTAATGCTTAAAAATAGACAGCTTAGTAGAAGTTACATAGTGACAAAGATTCATTTATGTTTCCATAAAAATTCATCATGACTAGATGAAAAATGGGAAGAAACCCAAACAAACCACCAAGCTATCAATTTGGTCTATTCAATGCCAAATATTTTCTATAAACTGCCCAGTCAGATTAATTATAGCAATAAGGCTTTGTCTTCTGCCAGGTTCATTGTTGGCTGACAGGGAATAAAAGTGAGCCTGAACTGGATATGTAGGCATTATCTCAGAATCCTTTAGACCAGTGGTCCCAACCTTTCTGGCATGAGGGACTGGGTTCATGGAAGACAGTTTTTCCACAGATTAAATGGGAGGGGGGATTTAAACACAGATGAAGCTTCTCACTCACCACCTCTCACCTCCTGCCCTGTGTGGCTAAGTTTCTAATAGGCTGTGGAATGGACCCATCCATTGCCCAGGGATCAAGGACCCCTACCCTACGGTAATACAACTCCTTCTCATTTTTCAGGTCTTAAGTATCCTGTATAAAGACACAGCTTTGCTGCTGTGACCCTTTCTAAAAATGGCCCCTCCCTAAGTACTTCCTCTCTTATACTCTTATACACCGCTTTGTCTCATCCCTTTAGAACATTTTCCATAATTTTCAACTATCTTGTTTTAAAAATATTCTTTTGGGGTACATTGTCTATGTCCTTTTTTCTCCTCTAGAGTAGAGGTTCCAGGAGAAGAGGGACCTTGTATATCTGGTCTTTCTGTACTCAGCTCATTGCAAGTATGTTGAAGATTCTCAGTAAATAATTTCTACATCTGTGGATTAATAGAGGCAGAAGGCCTGTTATAGTCAGGCAATATTCTCAATAATTGATCAACTACATGTTGGTGTGATAGAGTAATCTAAAGACTTATATGTCCTCCAGTGGATGGTATTTAATTATAGATATCAGATATTTATAAGAATACTTCGTTATACAAATACTCTGCAAACTGGAGATGCAAGAAAATGAACTTTTTCATGTTGTTGTTGTTAGGTGCCATCGAGTCGTGTCTGACTCATACCGACCCTTATAGGGTTTTCAATGGCTGATTATTTCAGAATTGTCATGGGAGTGGATAGCCATGTCCTTCTCCCATGTTTGTGGTGCTGGGAATAAAACTTGGGACCTCAGGGATGGACCATAGAGCTGTGCTCTACCGGCTGAGCTAAATCCCAACCCCAACTTTTTCATACAAGTCTAATTTCTATATTGAGCCCAAGTTCAGTTGGTAAAAACATAATTAAAGCAATTTGATGTCATCCCTCACTGAATTATATTTAATTTGGGGTGAATTACATATTGACAAAGTATTCGGTGGTTATCTTAGCATAGTCATCATTATTTATCCCCAATAACCCCAAATGAGGTGCCCATCACCCACTATTTGATCTGTTCTGTCCATAGAACACCCCTTGCTTCTGTCCTGAAAGTTTCCTTCATTGTGGTTTTCTGCTACACAATTAAAACCTGCTCATTATTACTAGACCCATATTTTGGCTCCCAGGAATAGGGAAAGGAATGGAAGCCAAATAATTTCTAATGGCTTAAAACAATAACCATGTATTTGCTCTCTCAGTTCTGCAGCTATGCAATTTTGGCAAGGCTCAGCTAGGATGGTTCATCTCTACTTCATGAGGTGTGTGCTGGACTCATTTATTCATTTGTGGTCATTTGGTAGATGGGCTGGGGCTAGCTGGTTGTGAATGGCCTCACTCACATGTCTGATAGGTACTTGGAGCTGTTAGCCAGGCCACCTCAGCTCTTCTTCATGTGTTCTCTGTACATGGCAGCGAGGTCCCAGGAAGGCAAATCCTAATGTACAAGCACTTATCCAGCTTTTGTTTGTATTGCATCCGCTAATGTGCCTTTGTCCAAAAAGTCATAATACCAATTCTGCGATCATTGGGAGAAGGAATTAACACTGGGATGTGGATAGTGGGAGAAGTGAGTCATTAAAGGAAAAAGGTAGATGATGTTTGCTGTTAATAATAGACAAGGAGTTGTATCTTTCACATACTGCTGTTCAGTTCCTGAGTATGATTAAGGCAAACCAGCCCAGAGAGCACATAATTAGAATACAGAATTGTAAGGAATCTTGGTTTTGTGTCAGTGCTATCAGGTCTGAAGCAATATTTCCTGATAACTCACTGTTAGAAGCTTTAGTATGAAATCCAAGGCAGAGTTAAATGGTTTGTTGAGTAAATCCTTGCTGTAAAAAGAGTGAAGCAACCAATATTGGAAGTAACAACTGATGTACATTCTGAGGAACAAAGAACAACACATCAGGAATTAAAGAAGCATTTGTGGCTACTTAGAAAATCATTAGCTGAGCAAATCTTTCTTATGTAATTGATGTTTGAGGCAGCTTAGGGGAACGGAATGTTATTGTGCTTTTATTATGCATCAAATATTTAATGAATTCATATAACACACTTTGAGAAAAATCGCCCTTATCCAAGAGGCAATCTCAGCTGTGCCATGCTGTCAAATTTCTTGCTCATTTGCAGTCATGAGGAAGAGTTCATAGTTCTAATGAAACAGGCAATATTTTGATTATCATAGCAATTTTATCAAAACATTTACAGTATTCCAAAATGATTAAGTAATAGTAATTAATGCCATGTTCATTTCTTATTGCAAAATAAAGATGGTTATTATCTTTAGGCAACATAAGATAAAACGGGTTGTTTCATTTAGAGTCAAAATCATGATGTAGAACCTACAGATTGTACAGAGCCACTTCCCTGATCTGTTCTCTGCTCACGGTGAGTGTTCCGGGGTTCTTTGTTGTTGTTGTTGTTAGGTGCCATTGAGTCATGTCCGACTCATAGTGACCTTCATAGGGTTTTCAATGGTTGATTGTTTCAGGATTGCCTCAGGAGTGGATTTTCTTGTCCTCTCATTTTCGTTGTGGTGGGAATGAAACTCAGGACCTCAGAGACCTCAGATTGGCGCTCTACCAACTGAGCTAAATCCCAGCCCCCCAGGATTCTTTAGTAGTACAAATATCATACCAATCCCAGGCATTTCTGATATACTGCTAGAAGTCTGTGGATGAGACAAAGTTGTGAGGCAAGAAAGTGAGACAAAACCTCCAGAGGCAGACAACATAACGGCTGCTGAGTACATCTTCCAGTGATGCTGGTGAAAGTGGTGGGGTTGATCACAAGATAACCTTCATGTCTAGCCATCTAAAAGGCATCATTTCAGCCATTTCTCAGCATAGGAAAGAGAAGAATATTTGCTATGAGCCAAAAAGTAGTCTGATTATTTAACATGCATTATTTCCTTCACACAGGAAAACTTCACATCTGCTGAATAATTCATGATTTTGTTGATTAGCAAAGAAGTTCTTGGAATTTCTATTCCATCATGTATGTAGAACAGACAGCAGAAAGAGAAAAACTAATGCAAAACAAAAGGTGGAAGAAATGATCTTATATTCCTTTCTCCCTAGAATCCTCCATTATTAAATATTTATCAACATGGTTCTGGATTTCCTTAAAGTAGAGCTGTCTGCTGCATAGCTATTTTTATTGACCATAGTATAAAATAAACACATGTTTTATTTTGCTTCTTTATGGTTATCATCAAAGTTACTTTATGTAAAAGCTACAGATTGATTCTAGATTTCATTTTGAACACCATAGGCTGCACCATTGGCAAATGGACTGTTAGTTAGTTTCTTGTCCTATGACAAAATACCTGAGGTAAACAATTTCAGAGAGGACAAATTTATTTTGGCTATGGTTTCAGGATTTGCATTCTGTGGTTGGATGGCTCTGTTGCTCTTAGCCCTGTGGCAAGGCAGAAACATCATGGCGGAAATGTGCGGTAGAAGAATGCTGCTTAACGCATGGTGGCGAGGAAGCAGAGACAGAAAGAGGAAGGGTGTGGGGTTAGGATACACCCTTCAGCTGGGCACTATGGCGGATACCTATCATTCCAGTGACTCAGGAGCTTAAAGTAAGAGGATCACAGGTTTGAGGGCAGCAGCAACCTATGCAACTCAGACAGACTCTGTCTCAAAAAATCAAAAGAAGATATACCCTTCAAAGTCTTGCCCCAAAACTCACTTCCACCAGGGCCACCAGAATTCCAATAGCACATTCAGCTGTGAACCCATCAATGGATCAGTCCAGCGAGGAGGTTAGCACCCTCATGATCACCTTCATTACAGTTTGGGACCAGGGCTACAATACATGACCCTTTTAGGGGACACTTCATATCCAAACCATAACATGGACACTAGATAGGTTCCAATTTGAGGATATTATAATAGCTCTGCTATGAATATTCTAATGTACAGTTTTGGAAAAGAACACATTTTGTTTAGGTACATTCTCATTCGGATAATATTCAAATGATCAGCTTTGGTAGGCAATGCCAAATGCCATTTTCCAAAGAGGTTGAACCAACTCCGTTGTGTATGAGCATTCTAGTTGCTTGACATCTTCACCAATATTTAATTTTTTTCTCCCTTTGTTCGTTTTAACCATTAACTTGCATGTGCAAAGTTATTGCATTATGGTTTTAAAGCAGGAATCTGACAATTAACTAGAGAACTATAATAGGGTATGGACAGGCTCTCATAGGGCCTCCTGACTTGTGGATGGGACACTAGTAGAGACAGAACATCATGTCAGCCAACGTACAGCCATCCCTCAAATAATTGACACTTCATAAAGTTTACTGAGAGCAGAATGGAAAAGAAAACTGTAGGACTCGTCAGTACAGCCAAACTGCCTATGGTCTCTCACTTCTCTCCTCTCTCACCTACATGTCCTCTCAATAAACACTTAATGTTAAATATTGGCCCAATGTCCTTCAAAAAGCTGTCACCAGTGTAACAAAGGAAGTAATTCCCTGTTGGTATGTAGATTGTTTTTAAAGTTTTACTTCAAAATGCTATAATGACCATTCTTAAAGATATATTTTTGTACATATGTGAACACTTCTGAAGAAGAGATTCCTGGAAATGTAATGACTTGTTGAGAGGATATTCACATTATAAAATTTGGATTAATGATACTGAATTGTTCCCCTAAAAGCTCTGTCTATTCATAGTGTCCACCCTCTCTAAATATTAATGCCTGATTTTTCATAAAATGTTCCACAGCAGTTATTGTCAGTCTCTGTAATTCTTGCAGTAGGTTGAGTGAAAATTTCTTTGTTATGTTATTTTACTTTTGCCTGATTGTTGGTGAAGTTAGGAATCTCTATATTTTTATCATTCAAATGTGTGTATTGTGTAAATTATCTGTGCAAAGTATTTACTTAGACTGACTTTTTCCCTAGCAAAATAATTTTTGGCTGACTTTACATGTATGTAAACGTAGTTCTATAATTTTCTTGAAACTTTTTTTATTTTTCTTAAACTCAAAATACAATACAAGTGGCAGAGGTGGTAATTCTTTTGCCTCTTGTTTATACTTACAGACTACCATCCAGTGGCTCTATAAATATGCACATTAGGTTTTAGATTGAGATAGACCATATTTTCAACAGAAATTTATTTCATGGTCACTACCCTGCATTCTAGGGCTGGAACTTGGCTCACTTGGTAGAGCATTGCTCTGCAGTCTCTGAGGTCCTGGGTTTGATTCACAGCACTGCAAAAATGGGAGAAGGACGTGGCAATCCACTCTCAAGGCAGTCCTGAAACAATCAGCCACTGAAAACCCTATGAGGGTTGAGATGAGTCGTCGACACCTAACAACAACAACAACCCTGCATTCTAGATGCGTCAAAGGTCAGGCCATTGCTATTGTGTCTATCACTGTGGAGGGACAAACAAATATATCTTATCAAATTTGTTGCAACAGTAAAATCCATTCTTACTTTGCTTTCAGAGACTAGTATTAAAGGTTTCAACAAAAATCTTTCACAAAACATGGCATAGGATCACCTCTCCAAATTCTGTTTGGATACATAATATAGATACGTATTTACTTAAAATAGATACTACTAGATTATTCAAAGAGGGATGCACCTAAGACTTTTTAAAGAAAGAATTGTCATGAAGAGGTGAGTGAAAAGATGTTATGTTTACAGAATATGAGGCACAGAGTTAGGACACCTGGGCTTTAGCCCTGTGCTGGCACTAATTTGTGATATGTTGGAACCCTTTTACTTGTGTTGTGATGGTTTCTATGGTTCCTTTTATCTTTTACTTTCTGTGTTCCATGCTATGACTTTGTGTCTGTGCTTTCTACACTTCCTGATGTTCAGACTGAAAATATTGTTTCAAGGTCAGTGAAAGGCTGGTCAGTGGGCCTCAGGAAAGAACATATGGAAAATGGTCCAAAGAAAAATCTGAGGTATTACTAGAAGCATTACCACACGATGTTTTTTGTTTTCTACCCAAACCAGTATTTTTACATAGAATTGGAGAGTATATCAAACTCTCCAACTGGCAGTCAGATTTATCAAAAATTTAAAGCTTAATTCGGCAGTGAAATTTGTCAGTCAGAATGACTGACATCCTAACAACTCCAAGCCTACGTCTTAATTTATCACTTTAAGGCCAAACATTCTTTATCAGTTTTAAGTTGATTTGATACAAAAATTTTAAACCTTAAATAATATAGAGATACAAATGTAGAAAATGAAAGCATTCTCTCTTGAAATTGATACTGTTGTTGTTATTGTTAGGTGCTATTGAGTTCAGTCCAACTCATAGTAACCCTATGAATAATAGAACGAAAAACTCCTGGACACTGTGCCATCCCTGGCACTATGTCAGTACTTCTCTGCTATCCCTAGGGTTTTCAATGGCTGATTGTTTCAGCATTGTTTCAGGAGTGGGATGCCAGTTCCTTCTCCCATGTTTGTGGTTCTGGGGATCAAATCCAGGGCCTTAGAGAATACAGAGCAGCACTCTACCAACCGAACTAAACCCCAACCCCCAAACTGGTAATTGAGATTCTACAATGTGTCATAAGCACTTTAAATAACAGAATCCTTCCATTGGGATCCTTGCATTTCTAATCTTGAGATCTTTAACTGTATCTGCTGTCTTTAACCTAAATGTCACCTTTTGATCTCACCAGTACACAAATAAATAAAAGTTATAAGTGGAATTGCCAGACCTATAAGTGATCATTTTAGCCATTAAAGCATAAAAGACACAGTTGTTGGACATGGAGTAGTCTTTACTTGGGCAGATAAGTTTATTTCATTGAAATGGTTAGTTTCGTGATTGGCATTAATCGAATGGAGAGTTATAGAGGCTGCCCCTAAGTGTACCATATAGTGTGAACACAGCAGGCTACATACTATTATTTTTAAAAAGCCCCACATCAGTAAAAAGCATATATTTTTCATATCTTTTATGGATTATCCAGAAAAAATGACACATCTCATGTAACTCTTTATGTGAAAATACAAGGACCCTAAAATCTGAATAAGTCTCTTTAAGAAGCTATGCCACACAAGCCTTTTTTAAGAAAAGTGACAACCTTTGGGAAAAGGAGAATTAATGAAATTTATAATAAGTTCACCGATTATGAGTGAGAGAAAGTCATTGTGAATTAACATATGTCAATATTCAACATCTCTTAAAGGAAATGCACTTTATTTTGTTTTCTTCTTTTTTTATTAGAAATTTTTAATGTACATCATAATGTGATTCATTTTGACATGCTTTTCGTTGTGACAATTTTCATATATGCAATTTGATAAGCATTATTCATATAGGTTACCCCTTACCCTCCTCTATGTTTCCCC
>VMDO01001130.1:0-228539 GCA_007922755.1 Pedetes capensis | reverse complement strand
ATCCCATCAGATCTCAGAAGCTAAGCAGGGTCGGGCCTGGCTAGTACTTGGATGGGAGACCACCTGGGAACACCAGATACTGCAGGCTTGGGAGAAGGACCTGGCAACCCACTCCCAAAAAACAATCAGCCATTGAAAACCCTATGAATAGCAGAGAAGCACTGACAATCATGTCTCCCCTGTTGTATGCAGGGTCACTATGAGTTGGATACCGACTCGTTGGTACCTAACAACAACAACAACATTTTGTAGGGAACTATTAAGAGTAACACACCAGATAATGGGCATAAGTACGTAAAAATATGTATGACATTGCTGTCCATTCAGCTTCCTACTGCAGAATGTCCACATGCTAGTCTCCTCTGGCCCAATTACCACTGCGGTCAGCTCTGTCCCCTGACTGGACCACATCCTATGTACACAGGACCCTGACATTCACGATGCCCACACTCCACTTCCCCCCAGGGCTGCTTTTCTAGGATGAATGGTACCACCCAGAGTGCCAGTCCTAGGCCTGAGACAGGGCCAAGGGTGGCTCTTTGATGACAGAAACACACACAAGAAAAGTGCAGGTCAAACTGTCCACACTCACAAGCCAGAGGCCCCCTGTAATGTGGGTGGAGGTGGCCTCAGAAGACAAGGGAGGTAAAGTGTCGCAGGCCAGGGCCTGAAGAATGGCCATGTGTCACTGTGTGACTCAGAGTAACGTGGATGTGCATTTGTCAAGAAAAGAACACAGCTAACAGTTTGTTTCCCTACGTGTCTGTCAGCTTGTCCTGCTGTGGGGCCTTCCATGTTGCTGTGATGCTGAAAGCTATGCCACCAGTGTCTCAGACACCAGCAGGACCACTCATGGCAGACAGATTTCAGCTGAGCTTCCAGACTAAGAGAGACTAGGAGAAAGACCTGGCAGCCCACTCCTGAAACAATCAGCCATTGAAAATTCTACAGATAGCAGAGAAGCACTGTCAAATATAGTGCAGGAAAATGAGTCTCTGAGGCTGCAAGGCATTCAAGGAACAACTGGGGAAGAGTTGCCTCCTCAAAGTAAAGTTGTCCTTAATGACAGGAATGGAGTAAAGCCCCTGGAATCTCCTTTTGGTGATATGGCACAACTCAAAATGAGAAAAAAACACAGGGCTAAAACATAAAAATATTGTATGGCACAGTGGGGTAGTATTTCATTCTGCTATACTTAGAGTCACTATCAGTTGGATTTGACTCAATGGCCCCTAAAAAAGAAATACAGTTTGCTAGCTTGATTTGTCATTTTAAATATTAAAGCATATGGTCTATTGACCACCTTTGTCCCTTTACCCACAGCACCATAAAACATTACAGGTGAACCCACAGTGTTCTGCTAGTTACGCCGTCCATACCCACCCCCACATGGTGGTACAGCTATTCCCAAACAGTCACAATCTCTAAATAACAGTGACTCATAAACTTTTCTGTTTGGCTTCCAAATTTTGTATTTAAAATTCTACATATTAATCTAGTTGAATAAAGTACTCAAGTATATAACATGAGTTTTTATATATATTTCTGTTCATATAATTATATATGTATATGTTTATAATTGGCTCTCCATATCAGTATGTTCTTCATCTTCAGATTCCATCAGCTAGGGATGATTGAAAACACTAAAAAAACTGTCCAGCCAGGAATCATGGTGCAAGTGAGTAATCCCAGCACTTGGGAGGCTGAGACAGGAGGATTATGAATTTGAGGCCAGCTGAGGCTATATAGTAAGACTATCTACAACAAACAAACAAAATGAATCTGTACTGAACATGTGTGGGCTTACTTCCTTATTGTCCATGATTGTTGTTGTTGTTAGGTGCCGTCGAGTCGGTATCGACTCATAGCGACCCTCATAGGGTTTTCAATGGCTGTTTCAGGATTACCTTTGGAGTGGATTGCCAGGCCCTTCTCCCACTTTTGCGGTGCTGGGAATTGAACCCGAGACCTCAGAGACTGCAGCATAGCACTCTACCAACTGAGCTAAATCCCAGCCCTACTTCCTTATCACCATTCCCTAAATAATGCACTGTGGCAACTACTCTTAAAAGGCTTCTATTCTTCTAAGTATTATAAGTCATCTAGAGATGATTTCAAATATGTGGGAGGATATGTACATAGTTGTTACTGGATGCTGTTGAGTCAGAACTGACTTATAGTGACCCTGTGTACAACAGTAGGAAACACCCTCTAACACTGTGCCATGCACACATATTTTTATGTTTGAGCCCGTTGTTGCAGCCACCGTGTTTCTTCTCATTTTGAGTCATGCCATATCAGCAAACAGAGGTCCCAGGGGCATTACTCTATTCCCATCATTAAGGTTGACTCTACCGTGAGGAGGCAACTCTCCCCCAGGTGTTTCTTGAATGCTTTCTAGTCTGGGAGGCTCATTTTCTGCCACTTTATTTGATAGTGCTTCTCTGCTACTCATAAGGTTTTCAATAGCTGATTGTTTCGAGAGTGGACTGCCAAGTCCTTCTCCCTGGTCTGTCTTAGTCTAGAAACTCAGCTGAAAGCCTATCCACCATCAGTGTCCCTGCTGGTATCTGAATACCAGTGGCATAGCTTTCAGCATGACAGCAACATGCAAGCCTCCACAGCATGACAAGCTGACAGATACATGGGGTATGTACATATCTTACATGCAAGTACTACTTATATGCAAGTACTATGCCATTTTTTATAAGGTACTTGATTTTAGTATCTATAGGGTGAGGTCCTAGAACCAACACTCCATGGATACCAAGGGACAACTGTACATAATTAAGCATTCTTTGAGAACCCATCTCTATTTGAATCATGTTTGCCCCAGGATGGAGTCATGTCACCTATAGAGATCTCTAAACTCATGAGTTAGGAGGATTAGTGATCTGGCACAAACTACACATCATCATCAAAGTTCTCCCCATGGAGATGACTCCAATAGTTATGGGCATTTTGAGTTTGTCAGACAACTTGTAGGATGAAATGGCTTGCACAGAATGCCCTCAGCAATGCTCTAGAGCCATCTCGAGATAACTGAGAAGGTTCTCACTCTGGTGATGCCTGGAAGAACCGTATCTTGCCTTGGAAGCTTGAGAGCTACGCCCCAGACAGACATCAGTTCTCCCAATGGAAACACTTCAGAGTCTCCCCACTTCATACTCTTCCTCCAGAGAACAGCAGAAGGATGGAGAGTGGACGGCACAAAGACAGAAAGCCGCAGGAAACCTCCACCAAACCATGGGCTCTGAGGAAATCCTCCTTTCCGTTCCTCTGGCTCTGGGAGAAACAGGCAGAGTATCTCATTTCAGGTCTGGGTTTTAACATGAAAACTCACCCGTATTCTTTATCCATTACACGATTAGTCCATGCTGGCATCACGGGTTTTAATATCATTTCCTTAAATAACAGGGACAGCCTATTAGTTTTCTTTCTTCCAGAAAAAATAACACATTGAAAAAAGGACAATGTAACATATTGGACTTAAGGATCAAGCTAATTAAAATTGTAAATGCCAATAATGATATCTGACATTGCTTTTCAACAATGACCAATTATTTTAAGCGTTCTCCCAATAGCTATTAAATTTATCCCCGCCGCCCTCATTTTTTCACATTTGGAATATCTAACACAGATCATTTGTCCTAGCCCTTTCCATTAGTCTGTGTATAAAAATATATTTAGGGGGTAGTATGGTTTATATTTGGTCTAATTAGAGTATCACATTCCATGTTGAAAGCAATATTAAATTACATTTAGGAAAAAGGAATATTATATATTGAAAACCAGAATAAAGCTACGCATCTGGTATATTTTAGTTGCGGCATATGTAATATCTCTGTCTTTCCCAAATTCTGTCTGCTGCAAACCCAAAAGAACTTTGGGAAGTGTTTCACTTTCTGTTGAAACTCGAGGCCCAGCCAGAGAGCTTGGTGAATGGATTGAAACTGAATGTGAAAAATCAGTAGCAATTGAAACAAAGAGATTAGGGAATAGGGAAGAAAATGACTCCAGTTCTGCAGAGTTAGGGAGTTCATCTTGTAATAGAGGAAACTGGAGGAATTTATCCTGAAAGCATCTTCGAAGAACCAACAGGGGTGAAGGAGCCTGAGGTTCTGGAGAAAGAACCATATGGAAGCCACGCCCACCGGTAGAATACGGCAATAGCTATGCGTGAGAGGGGAGAAGAACATGGCAATCCACACCCCGAGCAATCCTGAAACAATCAGCCATTGAAACCCTGGTGAAGGTCTCTATGAGTTGGACCCGATTTGAGGACACCTAACAACAACATGCATGAGAGGTGGGGCGCTTTCTGCTCCTCATTGCCAATTCTAGACACATGATCTTACTGTGCAGGATATCCAGTCACCCAATAGAGGAAACATTTCCCTGGTTGAAAGAAATATGTAGTTGTCAACTTTGTTGTGTGTAAAATGGAAAATAAGTTAGGTGAAGTCCATTCAACTGAATAGGAATATTGCAATATTTGTCACCAAATTGTATGCAAAGAAAGGAAGGGCATGGGGGAGCCACATTTTATGAGCCTAGATTTATCTATAGTGTGGAGATGTCTTATTCATCAAAGCAACCTGTGAGAAAGGAACCACTATTGTTTCCATCTTCCAGATGAGGAAACCAAGGCTTAAGGAAGTTTATGATGTTGCCCAAGAAAACAGAGTTAAAAAATGGTGGAGATACATTTCCTTTCAGATTGCTGCCTATTCTGAGGCTTACTTCCTGCCACTCTTCTACTTCGGACTATATTGCAGTCACGTGTCCCTTTCTGTGCCTGGAACATGTCCAGGTCCCTTGCTGCTGTAGAGTCGATTTACTTGGCATTTTCTCTGCCAGTAAAGATGGCTCCTTTTTCATAGCTCTCTGAAGGAATTTCTTCTCCCCTTCCCTGCAGTTCAGCTACTCCATACCACTTTACCTCTTCTCCTTCCTTTCTTCGCACTTCTCTATCAGAAGTTTTCTACTTTATGCATGCTATTGTTAGGACCAGGCTGGGATTTAGCTCAGTTGGTAGAGCACTGCTCTGCAGTCTCTGAAGTCCTGAGTTTGATTCCCAGCACCACAAAATGGGAGTAGGACCTGGCAACCCACTCCCAAGGCAATTCCGAAACAGTCAGCCATTAAAAATCCTATGAGGGTCCCTATGAGTCGGATACTGACTGGACTGGCACCTAACAACAACAACATTGTTAGGACCAGGAAGAGACTCAAAGCTTCATCTCAGCCCTTGGCACTATCAGAAGGTGGTAGAAACTTTAAAATATGGGGACTAATGGGAAGTTGTAGGAGTGAGTGTTATGGGACCACAGTGTCTTCCTCTGTCTCCCTTTTGCTTCTAGCCCTGTGGCATCCGATCCCATCAGATCTCGGAAGCTAAGCAGGGTCGGGCCTGGTTAGTACCTGGATGGGAGACTGCCTGGGAACACCAGAAACTGTAGGCTTGGGAGAAGGACCTGGCAACCCCCTCCCAAAAATCAATCTGCCATTGAAAACCTGATGAACAGCAGAGAAGCACTGACAATAGTGTTTCCCCTGTTGGACAGAGGGTCGTTATGAGTTGGATACCAACTCGACGGCACCTAACAACAACAACAACATGAGGTCAATGGGCTTCCTCCACCACAAGTTCACACCATGATGTGCTGCACAAGCCTAAAGCAATGGGGCCAACCAGTCCGGACTGAAACCTCTAAAACTATGGGCCAAAATAAACCTTTCCTCTTTTAAAGTTGATTACCTCGGGTACTTTGTTACAGTAGCACAGAGCTGACTAACACAATATATATTCTTACTAGGGACTTGTCAATCTATTTGACTGGAATGCCAACTCCCTGAGTGCATGGTTTCTGTCTTCTTCTATTCTTGTCAGTATCTCCTGAACTTGGCACATTGCCTGGGACACACTGAGTACTCATTCAATATTTATTGAATGGTGAATTAATGAAAGACTAAGGTTTCCAGCTCAGTTGCATCTACGTCTAAAATCAGAGCTCAATCAACTCCACCAAACTGGCTCCTTTGGGAAAAAAAAACACAGAAGCTTTGAAGTAAATGACATAAAGAAGCAGTTGCTGGGGCAGCACTTTGGAAGGTAGATGGGAGATTGTCACTGGAATAAAAATCCTCAAAGAAAGAGGAAAAGGGAAATTTAAAACCAGAGTGAGAACACAAGAAAGCCTACCCTAGTGTCCACTTAGAACAGTCAAATAATGGCTGATATAATTTGTTTCTGCAATTGTCACACACCAGATACTAAAACTCTATTTGTGTCTACTCTGTTATTTTATGCAAGTGACCACTTACAACAGCTCTTTTTTCCTCTGTTTATTATTTTTTATTTATTTTTTGCAGTATTTGGCAATGGGATGATCAGCGTCCCATGGATGCTTTGCAAGTGCTGGACCACTGAGTTTGCAAGTGCTCTTCCACTGAGCTGCACCCTCTGTCCATTTATTTTACTTTTCATTTTGAGACAGGGTCTCGCTAATTATGCAGGCTGCCTCTGGCTCCGAATTCATGATCCTCCTGCCTCTGCCTCCCTTCTTGCTGGGATTACAAGCATGAGTCACTGCACTGGATTACCACAGTACTGTTAATTAAAAGTTACTATCTACATGCCAGGGCCAGGATTTAGCTCAGTTGGTAGAGCACTGCTCCGCAGTCTCTGAGGTCCCAAATTAGATTCCTAGCACCACAGAAATGGGAGAAGGATGTGGCAACCCACTCCCAAGGCAATCCCAAAACAATCAGCCATTGAAAACTCTACAAGGGCCACTATGAGTCGGATACAACTCAACAGTACCTAACAACAACAACAACATCTACGTGCCCATGCCCATCTTAAAAGAAAGCAAAGCTCAAAGACATTAAGCAACTTGCCCAAGGTCACACTATTTCTTTGTAGCAGGTCTGCTGACTCTAGTGACTGTGATAAAGAACTAGAAATACGTCAAACCATGGGGGTGAGGAAAAGGAGAAGAAGGACCAGAAAGGGGTACATTGTAAGTAAGAGGCCACTGTGGCCAACTTCCCTCATTACTAAGACCCTCAAGGCATAACTACTATACTTCTTAGAGGCACCCCAGAGCCTTAGTGTGGATATTGTCTACAAAGAGAATAGAAGCAACTGCTAAGTGTCAGACCACCTCCTTCTTAACTTTCTGCTTCCCTTTCCAGAGGACCCCAACTAGGCTTTGTGTAAATGTTGGGCCATCAACCAGTAAGTTTGGTTTGTGCTATGAAAAAGAATTCTTCAATGGATCCTAAAAGAAAAATGAAGAGACAGCTCTCTGCTGTCATGGGTTTCTCAATCTCTGGGCCATCTGAAGAGGGATATAATCACACCTACGTTTAGAGTCTTCCCATGGCTTCCCTGTCTGAACATCCCTATGGGAACGCTCTTCCCAGAAGCCCCAGGTGCCTGGTGCCATGGCCAGTCCTCATGTGACCCCCGTGGCTGCTGACTGTCCGCCTGAAAATGCACGTTCATCTCCTCCATCCTCTACCTCATACCCCTGTGCCCCTACCGGGTTCAAGAGCATAATTCATACAAAATATTAACATTAGCTGTTTATCATGGAGCTCCCAAAACAGAAAAGCAATAAAAGTGTAGGCACACTCACTCAGTTACCACTGAAATAGATATCACCAAAATTATTCAGTGTCAGAAATCTAATTTCGTATGATATTTCTATATATTTCCACTGCTAATTTTTCTTTCCTCCAGTATTAGTGAATTAATATGCTTCAAATGCCCCTCGAGCTATTCTAGGAAAAAAAATACTACTTATTTAGTTGAGCTACCCAAATCCATTAGACAAATTTCCTTTACAGCAAAGCATTGATGAATGAAATGTCTCATGCTAATGTAAGAATAATCAATTTAGAATGCTTATGACAATTAACAAAGCCGAAGATACGCCTTGAAGGCTCCATGCTTTGTCAGCCCTGATTTGGATTAAACTTGTGCTAATGGGATCATTTTTCTTCCAAAAGGTATTCTTTTTATGCAGACCTATCAATTAATATGAATTATGC
Source organism: Pedetes capensis (assembly GCA_007922755.1). NCBI lineage: Eukaryota > Metazoa > Chordata > Mammalia > Rodentia > Pedetidae > Pedetes > Pedetes capensis. Next base: position 220,478 of record VMDO01001130.1, on the reverse strand, counting down.
ATGTATAAAAGTACTAATGTCATTAATTAGACAAATTAATTTTTATGATGCAGTGAATAGACTAACACTAGATTATATGTGATAACTTCCCCCACGGCGCCCGCCAATTTGAAATAAATGAATAGTTTATATTTGTGTGCTTTCTGCAGATTCAATTGGGATTCGTCAGGCCAGTCTGTGGACGGGTCACTTTGAAGACCTCAGAGTCCAGACTGTAAGAGAGAAATTTTAGGATAACATTGCTCAGGGTCATGGGGGAAGTTAGCAAACTATAAGCATTTGTCTTGCAAGCTTTTAGTGATACTCTTCCCAAATTTGCATGCTGCTGCCCAAGTGTATGAAAAAAGAAAGAAAGAAAGAGAGCGAGAGAGAGAAAGAAAGAAAGAAAGAAGAAGGAAGGAAGAAGAAAGAAGAAGGAAGGAAATAAAGACATAAGGAAGGAAGGAAATAAAGAAGAGGGAAGGAAATGAAGTAAGAAAGGAAGGAAGGAAAGAAGGAGGGAAGGGAGAAAGGAAGGAAAGAAGGAAGGAAGGAAGGAGATCAAGAAATAAAGAATAGAGAGAAAAGGGTATTTTCTAATCATTCTTTGCATTGACTGACATAGTTCCTTAAGACTGGCCACATCTTTTTATTCTGAAAAGAAAACATAATTTTAAAGTATTCATACCCTCTTATCTATTTCTAAATGGCAGTTTTCTCAGTCAGATTTGAAAACACCTTCAAATACATCCTTGATAGGATTGTAAGTTTGAGGCCGGAGGCAGCCTGGGTAACATAGTGAGACCCTGATTCAAGATAGAAACGTTTTTAGAAAAGGAGGCTATGGGTGCCACTCAGTGGTAGAGCACTTCCAAAGTATGCACAAGGCCCTGGGTTGTACCCCAAGTACTGCAAATAGATAAATAAATAAATAAAAATAAAATAAAATATACAAATCCTTGGCAACGTCTCTAAGTTATTCTTGGTGACCTTGATACCTCTCTGAATGCTGGTCAAATTTGAATTGATATAATCTTCTTACTCTGGGCCTAAGTTATGACTTCCTCACCTGGACTTTACTACTTTCCTTCTCAAACCCACGAAAACCTTGATTTCCTCACACCTATTAAGTTATCTAAAGCATCAGATGATAAGGGGCACGCATGGTCCAACAGTTATAAAGTTAATTACTCTGCTTAGAATGTCTGCATCCCTTCCAAATTCACGTTGAAAGTGGATCTCAGATGCAACTGTACTAAGACATGGTACCTGTAAGAGGGGACTGGGCTGGGATTTAGCTCAGTTGGGAGAGCACCGCTCTGCAGTCTCTGAGGTCCCAAGTTCGATTCCCAGCACAGCAAAAATGGGATGAAGGACCTGGCAATCCACTCCCAAGGCAATCCCAAAATAATCTGCCATTGAAAACCCTATGAGGATCGCTATGAGTCAGACATGACTCAATGGCACCCAACAACAACAACAACAAAGAGGGGGCTAGACCATGACCAGGCCTCTCTAGTGCAGGGGATTAATGCCCTTATAAAAGAGGTTCCAGGCGCCAGAGGTGAAGCTTCATGGTAGAATGCTCGCCTAATATGTGAGAGACCGTGGCGTCCATCCTCAGCATTGCAAAGAGCAAAAACCAACCAACCAAAGACACTGATGGCACACAAACAAAAGAGACCTCACTCAGCATCCGGGCCTTCGTCCTTCCACCTCTGGTCATGGGAGGACGCAGCAGCAAGGCGTCACCTTGGAAGCAGAAAGTGAGTTTTCACTGGATTACCAGATAGAGAGATTTGCCACCTCATCAATCTTAACATTTTTCAGCCACTGGAACCGGGAGAAATAAATGTCCGTGGTTTATAATGTACCCAGTCCGTGATATTTTGTTTCAGTGTCCCAAATGGCTGATGGCACCAGCCCCCACCTTGCCTATCACCCTGCCATAAGGTTTATGATCACAAGGTAGTGATCTCCACTAGGAAAGGAGGTTGAAAAATGCTTTTAAAGGCCGGGCACAGTGGTGCACACCTGTAATCCCAGCAGCTCTGGAGGCAGAGGCAGGAGGATCGCAAGTTCGAGACCAGAGGCAGTCTGCATAATTTAGCGAGACCCTGTCTCAAAAAGTAAAAAAATGGGCTGGGGGCGCAGCTCAGTGGTCCAGCACTTGCAGAGCATGCAAGCGCGAGGGCCTGGGTCCAACCCCCAGTACTACGCACACACACACACACACACACACACACACACAAATGCTTTTAAACAGTTCTTCCCCTTTGCTCTTCTTTCTCTTGTGTTGCAGGAACTTGCAACCTGGCCCTTAAGCCCTGCAATAGGAAGGATTGGTGACGTATCCTGAAGTCAAATCAGGCATCCCACCAGGACAAGGCTGGCAGGAACTGCAGGAGGCTGATCTGACCTATGTGATGTCCCAAGGTTGGGCACGAAGGGTAGAAGTGATCCCTTGCCCATGGTTCACTTGGCTATTGCCTGGACCACGGTAAGGCTCAACCAATGCATGTTGGGATAAATAAATGTAAGTATTCATTTAACTATGGATTTGACACATGTTCAAAGAAGGGGAGCCGTTGTAGCCATGTGGAGGGCATTTACTCTGCACTCTCAGTGTCCTTTGTTACTTCCATGAGGTCATGAAAGGCAAGCCCTTTGAAGATAGAGTACTGGGTTCAAATCCTGGATCTGATTTATCCTAGCATTAGATGAGGTTTAATGCTGGCTATCTCATCAGAGGGCTGGGATTTATCTCAGTTGGTAGGGTGCCACTCTGCAGACTCTGAGGTCCTGAGTTCTATTCCCAGCACCGCAAAAATGGGAGAAGGATGTGGCAACCCACTCCCAAGGCAATCCCAAAACAGTCTGCCATTGAAAACCCTGTGAGGGTCACTATGAGTTGGACATGACTCAATGGCACCTAACAACAACAACAATCTCATCAGAAAGCTATGAGGCTTCAATGAAAGTGTTTGTGACTGTCAGGACCAGGTGATAATTTGCATCAAGACCCTTGGAGCAAGGCATGAATGGTAATGGAGATGCTCAGACGCATACCATCTTCTTCCATAATAAACTACCTACCTTCCTGGGAAAATGCATTGCAGAATCGTCAAATGGGCTCCAGCATCACTGAAAAGATGAGACGTAGTAACCCATCCTCCATGTCATTCTGGTCAGAATATCATTATTTTATCATCAGAGTATGTGGGGTAGCAGGTGATACAGTCATCAGGATCCTGAAACCTGGACTAGATCGCCTGGATCCAAATCTTACTCCCCCTTAGCCAGAGCAATTAGGCAAGAAAAATAAAAGGCATCCATATAGGAAAGGAAGAAATGAAATTGTGTGTTTGCTGATGACGTAACCTCTCAGTTCAGTGTGGAGGAGGGCCTCTCGAACAGTGAGCTAGGTGGTTGAGTCATGGTGGACTAAATCTTCAAGGGAATTTGGGTACAGTACTGCATGTCTGTAATCCCAGCAATTCCAGAAGCAGAGGCAGGAGGATCACAAGTTCAAGTTCAGAGGCAGCCTGTGTAATTTATCAAGACCCTGACTCAAAACAAAAAATAAAAATGGGCCAGGGGTGCAGCCCAGTGGTAAGTAGAGTGCTTATAAAGTATAAATAAATAGATAAATAGATAAATAAATAATAAATAAAAATAAATCTTCAAGGGAGATAGTCACTTAGCAATCAGTGTTCACTGCAGCTGTGTCTCCCTTCACATACATGATGCTGTGATCAGGTGAACATACCTTTTGTAATTAATCTAAACATGAAGTTTGCCATGATTTTCAAAAGTGAGCAGATAAACATGCTCTATTGATGACTCTGGGCTGGGATTTAGCTCAGTTGGTAGAGTGCTGCGCTGCAGTCTCTGAGGTCCTGAGTTCAATTTCCAGCACTGCAAAAATGGGAGAGGGCCTGGCAATCCACTCCCAAGGCAATTCCGAAACAGTCAGCCATTGAAAACACTATGAGGATCGCTATGAGTCGGATACACTCCACGGCACCTAACAACAACAACAATAATTGATGACTCCAGGGAATCATGGTAAGATCAGCAATTTTCCCTCCAGGCCTCTAGTGAGTATGAAGAGATGCACTGTTTTCCTTCTCGCCAGTCTTTGGCATCCTGAGGGCATCACCGGGTGGCAGGAAGCCAATGGACCAGTGCTAAAGCCATGGAAGGCTGGGATTACACAAACCCTATGGAGATGATATTGTGCCAAAGCTTGTTCTGTTTTCTGACCATTTTTATTTTCTCTAAAACTTCTGGCAACAACAAAACTTCCAAACAGTGTTTAAGATTGTGGTCTTTGGAAGGTGGGGTCCTGAGCAACATCCTTGCTTTATCATATCTTCCTCTTGTTGTTGTTGTTCTATTTAGGTAACATAGACTTATTATATCCTAGCTGCAGGCAAATCACATCACTGCAGTTATGAGGACCTAATTCTTGCACCTTGCACTGTCAGGGCTAAAAGCTCAAATTCTAAGATCCAAGACTGTATTTTTTTTACCTCTCTAAAAATGTGATGAGCCCCCTCCTTTATTAATTCACAGCAGTGAAAGTATCTTTCCCTAAAAGCATCTGATGGGTTGTCTGTGTTCTATATGTAAGGAACAGTACACTATAGGGGGGTCTCTCTTTCTCCTCCTCCCCTCCTCCTCTCCCTCTTCATCTGGTTCCTTCTCTTTTGTCTCCTCTTTCTCCCTCTTCTTCTCCTCTTCCTCCTCTTCCTTCTCTTCCTTCCTCCTCTTCCTCTCCTTCTTCTTCTCCTCCTCCTCCTCTTCTTCCTCTTTCTTCTTTTTCCTGCACTGGGGATCTAACCCAGAGTTTTCCCCATGCTAGGCAAGCTTTCTACCACTGAGCTATTGCCCCAGTCCCTCATTCTCTCCCTCTCTCTCTCCCTCTCTCTCTCTCTGTCTCTCTCTCTCTCTCTCCCCTCTCCCTCTCTCTCCTTTCTCTCTCTCCTTTCTCTCTCTTTCCTTCCTTCCTTCCTTCTTTCCTTCTTTTTTTCTTTTTTTCTTAGTGCTTGTTTGCTAGCTGGAATTACACTAGGAAAAATCTCACGGTCTCCTTGCTGTGAACATTGGAAACATGCACATCAACTACAGTTCTTCGGCCGCAAGCATCCAAAACTCACTCCAACTAATGTAAAAAATAGGGGGGGAGGGAGGAATAATTGGTAGAAGATGGAGTAGTTTCCATAAACTTTGGAAAAGCTGGGGAAAATACCACAATGGTCCCTCAGAAGGGGTGTGAGGCACTCCTTAAAATGGAAATTATTCTTATTCTTTTGTTAGTGGTTAGCTCAATGTCAATTACAGCTGTTTCATCCCCTCTACCTAGCCCAAGTGCAGTAAATAATCCATCATCCTCAATATGTTCTTTTTGATCATGACTGGGCTTCCAAACAACTGTGTACAAAATAGGATACGTTCATCCTCGACTTTACTTGTTCTCATCTCAAGAGAAAATATTGGCAACATGTTTTAAAATCTCAAACCACACAATTCTGTTTAAAATAATAATGTATACACAGATGCTTTAGCAAGTCCTGTGCTACTTCCAGCCCCTCTTCAAAGAGCAACCAGTTCTGAGTGCTCTGTATAGGGAGCAAGTGTCATTTTCTCCCCAAGTACTACAGAAACTCAAAATCATTAGAATTTCAGTGGCTCACTTTCATCTAGACCCAAAGTCTCATTTTCTTTTTAATAAACTATTTTCATTAAAGTATACCAGAGAAGAAAGAAAATAAATCAAACATACACAGTTCAATAACTTTTCACAAAGTGAGCGTACTTGTGTGACCACAATCTAGATCAATAAATAAAACATGACCAGCACTTCAAAAGTTCCCTTTGTATTTTATCCAAGTCAGACCTGTCTTTTCAGTGGTAATCATTCATTTGCATTTTCTGCCAGACTGGCCTTGAACTTGAGATCCTCCTGCCTCAGCCTCCAGAGTGCTGGGATTACAGAAGTATGCCACAACCCATTTTCTTGACTTCTTAAACATATCTCTTTTCAACTTCTGTAAAGGACATCAGACAATAGGTATTTTTTGTGTGTCTAGCTTTTTTCATTCAGTTTTGTGTTTTCATCCACGTTTTTGCATGTAGCGGTAGTTTGTTCAATTTTCACGGAGGTAAAACATCTCTGTGTATGGATATACCACAATTTATTTTTCCATTTTACTATTGGTGAACATTAAAGTTGTTTCCATTTTTAAGTGACTGAGGATGCTGCTGAAGGCATTCATATTTTGTATGAATTTTTTGTGTTTCTGTAGAGTTTGTATCTATCAGTGGAGTTTCTACTTCACGAATTGTAAGTAGATGTTACTAAACAGTTTTCAAAAGCCAATACATACTCTGTCCTCATGTAGGAGAGTATGCTAGTATTTTACATTTTCCTCAGTGTTTAGTATTTTTAGGCTTTTAAGTTTTAGCCATTCTAATGTATGCAGATTTGCATTTGCATTTCTCTAATGATTAATAAGGGGCTGGGGTTTAGCTCAGTTGACAGAGTGCTTTGAGGCCCTAGATTTGATGCCCAGCACCGCAAAAGTGGGAGAAGGATGTGGTAGCCTAATCTTGAAGCAATCCCGAAACAATCAGCCATTGAAAGTCCTATGACTAGCAGAGAAGCACAGATATAGTACTGGGCATAGCACAGTGTCAGAGAGTGTTTTGTTCTGTTGTACAGTGTCACTATGTGTCAGATGTGACTCGATAGGACCTAACAACAACAACAACAGCAGCAATGATCAATGAGGTGGTATGTGTGTTGGCCATTTGGGTTTCATCTTTTGTAAGGGTATTGGTTCAGATTTTCTTGTATGTTATGCTACTTGGCTGTCCATGTTGTTATTGAACTGTAGAACTCTATTATGTAATTGGAAGACTAGCCTTGTGTTAAATACATGGCTTGTAATATCTCTACCCAGACCTCCAGTGCCCTTTACTCTCGTAATTTTGAATGCCCAATTTAGTCTTTTTTTTCTTTTAATGATGATGCTGTTTTGTGTATTTTAAAGAGGTCTTTGCTTACTCCTCTTGCTGCTTCTCTGCAGGTAATGCATCTTTCAATTCCTACCTTTCCCTCTAACCTGCTGTGTTTAACCTCTCATTGTTTCTGTTTCTCAGCAGTTTCACTATTGTGTGCCTAGGTATATGTTATACTTTTTTGTTTGGGTTTAAGAGCTTAAATAATCTGTAGCATGACAATTTCTTTAGTTTGCAAAATTTCTTGGTCATTGTCTTTTTAAATGTTATTTTCACTCCATTCGTTCCCTGATGCCCACTAAAATTCTAACTGCATATGGTAAATTTTGTATGTTACTGATTTTCATTTCTTTTCATGCTTCAGTCTGAATTTTTCTATGGATTTGTCTTCCATTTTGCTAATTCTTTCTTCAGCTTATTTTATCTGCCATTTAGCCTATCCAATGAGTTCTTAATTTGAATTATTTTTCAGTAATGAATTCTCATTTGATCCTTTTAAAATAGATTCCAGTTCTCTGAGCATATTTTCATTTTGTTATCTATTAATCACAGTAATTTTAAAGTCTGGGTCTGAGTATACCCATGTCTGGATTATTAATGACTCTATTTTATTTCAATTCTTTCTCTTTGCATTTATTCATTGAGTTCTGTGTCCTTGTAGTCTGGTAACATTTTATTGAGTGCTATCTATCCATTGTGTATGGAATCTGTAGAGGCTGTGGATGAGGTCATCCGTATCTACCAAGGCTCTACTTTGCTTGATCAAGCAGAGTAGGGATATTTCCTCTTAGTTCAGTTTAGAATGAAGCACACTTGAAGCTGAATCTACTTCTCAATTGCCATTACCCCCAGGATGTGGCCATTCAGTAATGCCTATTGAAAGCCAGGAGTGCTTGGGTGAAGCCTCTCTTTCCCTGGTAGATTCCAAACCCCAGTTTTATCTCCCCAGCACAAAAAGACTGTCAAAAGCTCTGTCCAGCATGTCAGCCTCTGACCTGTTGGTTACAAATGGTCAAACCTGAACAGAAAAAGTTACATGGAACATTGAATGTATTTCTCTGCCCTTCTCCTCTTTTTAGGATTTTGACTTCTCAAATCTGGCTACCTTGAAAATTCTAAATTTCAAATTTTATCTCACAAAAGTTTTGATTAGTGTCTTTTGGTAGCTGGCATTTTCTACAGCTATCCTCATTATGCATGGGGATTTAGTCCCATGATCCTCAATTGCCAATACCACAATCCTCTGACAGTCAAGTTCCTTGCCTAAAATAGTGTAGTATTTGCATATAACTTATGTGCCTCCTTCTGTATACTTTCAGTCATCTCTAGAATACTTATAACAGTGCAATGGAAATGCTATCTAACTGGCTGTTATATGGCATTGTTCAGGGAATAATGACAAGAAAAAATTGTCTCTACATATTCAGTTTAGGTAGAATTCTTTGTCGAATATTTTTGAGCCATGATTTAAGTCTGCACATGCAAAGCTGACAGATAAGGATGGTCAATTTCTCTTAGTCTCATGTTCTCTCATCATTTGCTGCCTATGAATCAGCAAGTGTCTCAAGTAGAAAAGTGCTTCCCATTTTCAGTTCTCACTTCCCTTTTCTCCACGAGCATGGGTCTCTACATCCTGGATGCCTCATTAGCTCTCCAGTGCTGTTAGCTGGATTTCTAAACGTTTATCCAGGTTTCCTAGTCGTTCTCAGGAGGGTTAGTGTGCTACAAGCTAACATGATGGGAAGTTGGTCATAATAATAATCATTTATCAAAAAACACAGGATCTTATGGCTGGTATTATGAACTCAAATGTCTTGTCTCCCCCCTCCCTCTTCTCCTTCTTCTCCTTCTCCTTCTTCTTCTCCTTCTTCTTCTTTTCCCCAGTACTGGGGATTGAACCCAGGGCCTCATGCTTACATGCTTTGCAAGTGCTAGAACACTGAGCTGCACCCTCAGCCCATTTTTTTACTTTTTTTTGAGACAGGATCTCGCTAAATTACGCAAACTTGCGATCTTCCTGCCTCCACCTCCCAATCCTCTGGGATTCAGGTGTGTGCCACCATGCCCGGCTATACACTCAAATGTCTATGGAAACCAGACAGGTAAAATAAGGGAGGGAATATACTAGGTAAGGATAGTTCATGGAAAAACCACATGCTCCCCCTAAATAGGGAAGTGCTCTGTGCTGTCTACCTTAGGTTTACCAGCAAAAGCCAGAGACATACATATTTATGTGTAATCTTTAGGATACACCCATCTGTAAGCGGACAGCTGACAATCTCTTTTAATTTTTTTTGAAACTACATTGTATACTAGACCACATTCCAACTTTAACTTATTTAAAAGCTCTTTTTAAACCTTATTCATAGAAATTTGTAAGTCCTCTAACGGCAGACATACAATTCACCACTTTTGTTTTTTACTTCTGGAGTTTACTAGTAAATAGTGACCTAAACAAATAAACAGAATTCAGCAGAAAATAATTTGCGCCGTACTTAGTATGCATCATAGATAGGAAGTTCAATGGGAATTTGGAGACTAGAGAGGCTGAGGTGTCACAGCTGGGTGGGTTGAGGAGAGCTTGCAGCTGAGTAGCATCTGGATAGAGTGTCCAAAAGGGGTGAGCAAGGCAGGGGTAGAGGGCCAGGAGATGGCAGGTTGGTTGCTTTGGGGAACATGGAATGAAAGACAGTAAAGAAGCATTTCTCCATTCAGAGGGTGAGAAGCAAGTCTGGATTTTGCTCTTGCCCTCCAGAGTGAATCAGTCAGAGCCCGATCCTGAGAAGGAGCCCCCAGTGGCTTTAACAGGGAAAGGAAGAGCCTCGCGGAAGCAGGCTGCTGGTGGGTCAGTTCCTCCGCCTCATAAACAAGCTCCGGTGTATGTAATTATAACTAATATATGGGAGGAACGGACGGGGATGAACAGATGTTGGAGCCAAATGAGGACATACAGAACACCACAGTGCAGTATAAATACCTGAGTTTATATGGTACAGCTGGCTCCATTGCATGTTTTTTATTATTATTTATTTACAAGGTGTGGCATCTGGCCTTCTATTGTGAAATCTCAGTTTTTTCCTTGCAGTTAATCTCTCTGGATGCAAAGGAGCATAGGCAATACTGTTGAGGGACTTCACTACAAATTCTCTCAGAGAAAAGGGAGCTCAGGAATTAGAAAGAAGGGCAATCCAATTCCCTATCGGGGCTAAACAGGCTGAGTTCTATTTGTCTGGAGTACAGATCAGGGCTGTTAGCCTCCCAGAGCTATTGAGAAACCCAAGTTGTGTTTTGCCTCTGTGGTCAAGATGCTGGTCAAGCCGGTTAATGGATTTTCACCCACTGAGATGCCTGCACAGCGGTGTTATATTCTATAAGGCAGGAAGTTAAAAGACATAAGGAAATATATGCCATTAGCAGAATGAGGTCTGACCTGACTATACCTTCAATTCATTCTAAACGAGTCTCCTGGAACTTTTCCTCCTTCCGTCAGTAGTTTTCAAACTGCTGCTGTGAATCCCTTGGCTATAAAGCCCGCCGTCACAGAATCACAAAGATTCTCCATCAGCATGGCTGCCTTTGAGAGGTACTCACCAAGGGCCGTGGACTTCCTACTGTACAGTGCTAATTGCATTCCTATATTCCCTAGTTTAGCAAACCGTTTGGTTTAGAAATCCACACTACTTCTTTCCCCGGCAGCTTACTGTAACGTTTGGCGATTGGCTTCAGGGACAGGATAGTGTTTAAGTTGAAAACAAAAAGCTCTACATCTGGATGGCTTCAGTTCAAATTTTCTACCCACCAACCAAGCTAGGATGATTGAGAGAGGTGCTGAATATCACAAAGCCTGTTTCTTCACAATGCCAGGGAGTAATGCAATGGACCTCAAAATCCTGTTTCAAGTATTAATTGAAACAGTGTATGGAAGCACTTGGCCTAGTTCCAGGTACATGGTAAGTGTTTAAGAAACAATGCCTAAATGTTTCTGACCTTATCTTCCTCTGCGCATGAGCTGTAATGGAGGTACAGGTGTAAGCGTCCTCGCTTCACTTGTTTTCAGGTTTAATATTCTGGGAGTAAATTTTTCCCCTTAGGAAATCCCTCGTCCCCAAACTGAGTGTTGTCCTTTCTGAGAAGCTGTCCCTGACTATCCGGTGTCCTCTTGACTCCATCACTTCCACACAGCAAGCACATTATGCATGCTCACCCCCTCATCCGGGTACCATCCAAGCAGAGCTTCTCACTGTCTTGCAGTCCTCTGACTATAAGCAGGTTTTCCGCCATTTAACTGAGCTCACATAGCCATCTATTTTTGCCTTTGAACATTCTGTTCCCTGAGCTGCTCCCCGGTCAAAGTCAAGGTCCATAAATGCTATAATGTAAGCATAGATGGAAACAGTAAGCCTCACTGACCTGGAAAGGCCACCTGTTCCTCCAGGATCTCATGCTTTGGGAAGAGTTTTAACTTCTTACAGCCCATTCACATCTCCTCCTGCTATGTCTTCTCTACTGCTTCAAAGACCAGGGCATTGGTTGGAGCACACTGAATCCTCCTTTCCTCCCCAACCCCGTTCTGCCACTATATGGCATCTGGGGGCCCCAGCAGTTGCCCAAAGCATTAAGAAGTTTGGCTTCCTCACTAGCAGTATGACTTCTTCACAAGGAAAATATTTTCCAAATCAATTAGAAGCTTCTGTGACCTACAGCAATTTAGGAAATTAGCAAATGCTCCTTGTTCCTCCTGCAGACCGTATTTTATTATTGGATTAATGTGCAAAAAGCCCCTATTCCGGAGCACCAAATATTTACTTTGGAGACGTTCTCTGGTTTTATCATGGGTTTGCCTTGAACAGTCAACAAACTACAGCAGCGTGCATAAAGAACTGTGGAAGTAAAGAAAACATACATGGGGCTAGATTCACTTGGAAATATATATTTTGCTTTTAGGGAGGGGATCCGTGAAGAGTCACATCCGGTCACCCATTGACTAGGTCTTGTGACCCTGTAGCATAAATCATGCCGAAATTTCTATTTTATTTTAAGCATATGGGCTGCTTTCAAAGTATGAGCCAGATGTCTGTGCCCAGAGTTCAATTTTAGGGCTTCGTTCTATATCATAAAGAGCGATTTAAAATCCTCCACAAGGCCAGGTAAAACATAGTCAAGTGACAACTGTGGGGGAGCTGTGAAGTGGCTGTAGGAGTTGCCAGGAGGCTCCTGTGTCTCTACTTAGAGTGCCTTTCAGAAGCTCCATAAATTCTCCTCCCTAAGAGAAATATTTAGAAGATGGAAGTGCAGCATTGACTTAGTCCTTTTAATGATACATATGGGTGTGTTTGGGCCAAAGGAAAATGGAAATTTCTCTAGTTACTAGATTCTCTTTTATACTTACTGCTGCCCCACTTGATTCCACTCCTAAAAATAGGACTCATTATGAAAACTGTCCTCTTGTCCATTCCACACGACAGTCATCTGCCTATGATAGAGTGGCTGGCAGAGAGATATTCTTGACACTATTTTCTTAGTGTTTCTGTTGAATACAGAGCAAGCCTTTTGAGAACTCTGTTGAGTATCTCTCTGAATGCCACTCCATCCTCTTTCTGTACCTCACTGCTGTGCCACTATTTCCCAGTCTACACTTAGGTTTTATGTGGGCAAAGCAATTGTCCTCTTACTGTACCCAGTATGCACCCTGTGGCCTTCCACTTTTTATGCTAATACAGAACATTTGTTCTGAAACGTAATTCTAGTTTTGTCGATCTTCAGAGGAAGATAGCAATCCTAAACCTGGCCTACCAGGTCTCATTTGCCAACCATACATTTCTCACTGATGCCCACAACCAGGTCTTCTTCCAGACTCCGGAATCCCTGCCTTATCCTTGCTACCACTGAACCTTTGTCCATGCTTGCCCTTTACCAAGAATGCCCTTCCCACACTCAAAGATGCAGTTCCCATCAGACCAGATCAAAGTCCTCTTCATTGCATATGACCACAGTGAGAACTTTACGTTTATGTTGACAATATTTCCTTAACGACGTCCCTCCTAATAAGTGCTAAGTGTAAGGCTAAAGGACCCATCTCTTCTCTTCCTTCCCAACATTGCCTCACAAGCCCTGAGCACAGAGCCTGCCCATAGTAGACATTTAGTAGATATGTGTTGAGATGAATGTTCCACTCCCCTATATATGAAGCTGTTGAGCAAAATCAAATTGCCTTAACTCAAATAAATGACTTGTATATGGATGAAAAACAATCAACCGTGGATTTTTATTTCAAAATTCCTCCAAGATAATTCTACCAAATAATAATAGACTGTAGTTGGGACACTACCTGTTGCCTTGGGCAGATTTGAGTTAGAGGAGTAATTTTAAAATGGGCAGATAAGCCTCATTCTGTAGTGCCATCCAATGAAACAATTGTGTGGGCTAGTGTTTAAGGATCTATGGAAACAGAGCTCACATGAGGTACACCTACTGCCGGTGCCTACAAAACACTTAGCTAAATATGGTAAGGACCCTTTGGAGGGTGTGGAGTGCTCACGTGGCCCAGAAGGATGTCTGTCTTAGTCCATTTCCTGTTGCTGTAAGAGAATATTAGAGACTGGGTAATTTAAAGAAAAGAGGCTTATTTTGGCTTGTGGTTCTTAAGACTTCAAAGTCCAAGGTCAAGGGACCACATCTGGTTAGGATCTTCTCACACGTAGGAACTCTTTCCACAGCCCTAAGATAGTATCACATGGCAAGAGGGTGTACTTAAGAGTCAGAGAATACTGGATTTTATAACACAATCACTGTGAAGACAGGCCATTATATTAGTCACTTTGCATTGCTGTGACAAAATACCATACTCAAAAATAATTTAAGAGAGGAAAGGTTTGTTTTTGCTCATTGTTTGAAAGGGTTCAGTCCACAGTTGCATTGATTCTGAGCCCATGGTGAGGTAGAAACTCATGGCAATGGGATAGTATAAAGGAGGAGGACTGGAAGCCAAGAGACAGAAGGCACCATGGACTACATGTAGCCTCAAAAGACATGACCCCAGGGACCTAATTCCTCCACCTAGACCCTACCTCCCAAAGTTTCCACAGCCTCCTAAAATAGCACTACCAGCTGGGTCCAAACATTCAACATAGGGCCAGTGGGGGATATTTTATATTCAAAGCATGTTGTTGTTGTTAGGTGCTGTTGAGTCAGGTCCAACTCATAGTGACCCTATGTACAACAGAATGAAACACTACTCAACATTATGCCATGCACATGATCTTTTTATGTTTGAGTACAATAGTACAGCCGCCATGTTTCTTCTCATTTTGAGTTGTGCTACATCAGCAAATGGAGGTCCCAGGGGCTTTACTCCATTACTGTCAACTCTACTTTGAGGAGGCAACTCTTCCCCAGTCATCTTTTGAATGCCTTCCCACCTGGGGGCTCATTATCCAGCCCTGTATTTGCCAGTGCTTCTCTGCGATTCCTAGGGTTTTCAGTGGCTGATTGTTTCAGGAGTGGGCTGCCAGGTCCTTTTCCCTAGTCTGTCTTGGTCTGGAAGTTCAGCTGAAATTTGTCCACCCTGGGTGGCCCTGCTGTTATCTAAGATACCGTGGCATAGCTTTCAGCATCACAATACACAACTCCCCACAACATGACAAGCTAATAGGCACATGGGGGATCCAAAGCATAGCACCCATTAGTTCATTAACCCATGGATATATCAATGCATTCATGGGGCCAGAGCCCTCTGGCCTAATCATTTCTTAAAGGTCCCACCTTTTAATGCCTCACAGTGGATATTAAATTTCAACATGAGTTTTGGTAAGGACATTCAAACCACAGCAATGTCAGTAAGACTTTGCAAAAACATTCCAATTCTTCTCTTGTAGGCCCATGAAGTTTGATATAGCCATATAACTGATTTTGGCTAATGATGTGTAACCTGAAGACTCATCTGTCATATTTGGTAGAAGTTTGAAGAATTCAATTATGATTATTGCTTTGACTGTCTGGAAGCTTCTGTCAACCTAGTCTCTGAGTCACTGTGATGAGCAGAGCCCTGCTAACCTGCAGCAGACTTGTACTGGTAATAATAAATAAATAAATAATCATAAATAATCCTTTCTGTGTTAATCCTTTGTTCTGTGTCCTGTGTTAACACAGAATCCAACACAGAAATAATCCTTAATGTGTTGTTGTTGTTAGGTGCTGTCGAGTCGGTATCCGACTCATAGTGACCCTCATAGGGTTTTCAGTGACTGACTGTTTTTGGATTGCCTTGGGAGTGGATTTCCAGGCCCTTCTTCCATTTTTGGGGTGCTGGGAATTGAACTCGGGACCTCAGAGACTGCAGTACAGCACTGTACCAACTGAGCTAAATCCCAGCCTGCTGAGTGCCAATAGGGTTATCTAAATGTTTACTAAACGGGAGAAGGACATGGCAACCCACTCCCAAGGCAATCCCGAAACAATCAGCCATCAAACACCCTATGAGGGTCACTATGAGTCGGACATGACTCGACGGCACCTAACAACAACAACAAATGTTTACTGGAGCTGGGATTTAGCTCAGCTGGTAGAATGCTGTGCTGCAGTCTCTGAGGTCCCAAGTTCAATTCCCAGCACCACAAAAATGGGAAAAGGGCCTGGCAATCCACTCCCAAGGCAATCCCGAAACAGTCAGCCACTGAAAACCCTATGAAGTTTGCTATGAGTCTGATACCGACTCGACAGCACCTAACAACAACAAGTTAAGCCACTAGTCCATCATTATTGAAATACCATCGTTGGTCCTACCAACATGATTTCTCAAATCAGAAGAGTTGTTTGTTGACAAAAATAAAAGAATAGGAATGGGTATAATCACAGGATGGAAAATATATTGAAATAAGATGTGTAGAATGGAGCTGGGAAAGAGTTTACTACCATCACAGAAAAAGATGGGTTTATTCTGGAATTATGATTCAGTATGGAAACTAGAAAGTGGGTTAAGGTCAGGGCTGGCCAGAGAGGCTTACTGTTATTATTGTTGTTAGGTGCCATCGAGTCAGGTCCAACTCATAATGACCCCATGTACAGCAGATTGAAACACTCCATAACTCTGTGCCATGACAGGCACTATATCAGTGCTTTTCTGCTCTTCATAGGGTTTTCCATGGTTGGTTGTTATAGGAATGGGTTGCCACATCCTTCTCCCATTTTTGGTGTGCTGGGGATCAAACCCAGGTCCTTAGAGAGTGCAGAGCAGCATTCTACCAATTGAGCCAAACCCCAGCCCTCACTGGTATCTAGAAAACAAAAGGACAGAACCACCACCCTTACACACACAAATACACACACACACACACACACACACACACACACACACACCCCAGCTTCTGTTCCTCTGCTTCCTTTACATCACAGCCTGTCATTTGCTACAGCAATATGCAAACAACCCATTCCCTGTTCCCACAAAGTGAGAATCCTAAAACATTTTTCAAATCTCAAATCCTTAATGCCCTTCCTCCCTGCTTCTGCTTTCATTTCCTGTCCTTAGGTATGGTATGTACAATTTAGGGGAGAAAGAAAACAAATGATTCATAGTTACAGGTGTTTAAGAAAAATTCTTATTCATAGTTTCCTGTGCTTTCCAAATTTTCTGTAGTGAACACTTTCATCACAAACCAAAAACAAATGCCACCCATTTAAAAATACATGTAAGCTGATTTGTGAATATTCAGGCAATAAAGTCAAACATTACAAAATAAAAATAAGAACAAAAAATGAATTTTTTGAGGAATAGCCAAACTCTTGGCCCTAATGCATACTATTGACTATAGGAACATATCACCAAAACTAGAAGACATGGTCACGATATCATTTAGTAGTGCTGAGTGACTGTCAATATTCTGTTAATTTCCCTCCATTCTCTTGAATGTCTGCCTAATAGAGAAGATTACCATTGGGGAAGATCAAAGGTTAAAAATATTAGGTCATTCTAACCCCAACTTTAGAACAAATTTTTTTTAGTTATTCCTTTAAATGACGGAGTTTGGGGTTAAACTGATATGGTAATAATTACCTGGAAGATGTTTCACACTGTGTGGATTCTGTAGGACACACTGGATCCAGCTGCTTACCTGGAAGAATACGATGCCTTAGTTTGAAACCATCTTGATTTGGGCACATTGCTAAGCCATGGCGACTCATAATTGTAGGGTATTTGTGATGGTCATTATTTTATTTCCCATTCAATGCCTTAGCATCCATTGCCTTTCTCATTCCTTGTTTCATAAGTGAGGCAAGATCCCTAACTGTAGGTGAGGTGAAGGAGGTGCTTTTTCTAAATGGAAATAACAAAACATCATCAAAACTCAAGTTACTGTTGGAACTCAGGTGGATATTGTGGATTGAAAATGAGGTTACCAATCCCATCGCTTTTATAATCATCTCAGCTGCTCTTGCTAGAACCCAACTATGGACCAGGGACTTGTCCATGAGCTCTTTCAATCCTCACAAAAGGGAGATTTTATTGTCTTTATTCTGACCATAAGGAAACTGAGGCTGAATTGAATTGAAAAAGAAATATAGCCATAACCAGCAGCTTCTAGTTGTTGTTGTTGTTGTCAGGTGCTGTCAAGTTGGGTCCAACTCCTAGTGACCCTATGTACAACAGAACAAAACACTCCCACATTCTGTGGCTAATGAATCTCAAACCCACGCTGGTCCAACTCAGAAGCCCGTATTATCTCCCTTGTACCATCACACACAGGAAAACACACTCCTATTGATTTTAGAAGCTGAGATAGTGAAGATAAGCAATAGGTATTGTCACACAGTCCTTACCAGCCCTGTGAATCAAACCACAAGGACTAGAGATTACATGTGGCCAAGTTTTACCTTTAAGGGTAAAACAAATAAAGAAAACATCAGACTTAGCAAGTATTTTGTTTAGGTTTATTTAATGTGTTTATCTCGAGGCAATTTCCTGGTTTATGTAATGCATGGGATTAGAAAAGAGGGTTTATTTGGAAGGAAGAAGGTAGTGGATGAAGTAGAGCTGCCAGATTGGTTGTCAGGTTGTCTGTTTTCTGCAGGCTTGGAAAGGCAAAGGGAGTCAATGTGAAAACATGGCAGTCTTGAGAGCACACTGCTGTGGAGAGTCATGAAGAAGTCCAGGTGGAGGCAAAGGACCCTCAGACTGAACTTGGCTGCTTGGTGAACATTCACTAGGCCTGTGTACTGGGTAAGGGATGCAGCAGGGATACCCAGGTCAGAAGCTCTGGGTCAGGCAAAGAGGGTCTGGCTGCCATGGAACTTGCTAGAATTCCATGCCATCTGTCCTCTCTTCCCTTTATAGGGACAGAATGTCATCAGAGTTTCCAATTGCTCAGCTAGACCACATTTTCCAGACCCTTTGCAGTTGGTTGACCAGGTGACAAAGTTCTCAACCATGGAATGAGACAGGATGTAAAGGAACCATAAGTTGGGAGGAACCTAGATCCATCTGAGAAGATGTGAAGCTGGGGTATTCTGTCCAACAGAACTACTCCATGAAAAACCAAAGAACTCCTTCCTTGTTTGTGCTTCTTGTCATGTTGGGTGTCTTTGTTACAGCAGCAAACCCTTATCCTAATTAGCAAAGTGAATCAAGGTAGTGGTGCCCAAAGCCTTACTCATTTTAAGCATGTGAGTTATTTCCCGCAATTAGACCCAAATTTCACAAACAATACTACAAGTCATGGGGCTGGGGTTTAGCTCAGTTGGTAGAGTGCTTCTCTGCACTCTCTGAGAACCAGGTTCAATCTCCAGTACCACAAAAATGGGAGAAGGACGTGGTAGCCAGCTCCTGAAAAGATTTCAAAGCAATCAGCCATTGAAAACCCCATGAGGGTCACTATGATTTGGATCCAATTCAGTGCCACCTAAGAACAAAACAACAGCACAAGTCATAGACTTTGTTCAAAGACAAAATCTCTCTTTGGCTCAGGTCTCAGGCCTATGATCACTTCTGGATCAAAATGTCTACCTGATTTCTATCTAATAAGTCTGCAATAAGTAACGTCATTTTGTTTAAGAAGTACATTTTATTTGCATAATCTCCTCTGTCACCACCTCAATATGACCACTGATTTCATGCCACAATGTATAAAAATAACGTATACAGTTCAAAGCCAAGTCTGTTTCAAGAATGATATGGTTTCTGTTTTTTCTCAAATTGTAGTTTAAGCCAACAGTTGGACCTAAATTTTACTTACCATGATATTATGCTGTACTAAGTCATTTTTTCAATTAATTTCTTTGGAGTCTTATTTATTAAAAATAAAAGAATAATATCAATTTCTTCAAAAATGCATGGAGGCACACAGCCATAAAATGCCAAGAAATCAAAATTATGTGTCTATCTCTGGGTGCATATCCATATCTATGTGTTCCATCTATGATGTCTCTCTCTCTTTCTTTTAACTTTTCACAGTCTCTTTACAATTCTGAGAGAAAAAAAAGGATTATAAACTTGTTTAAAGTTCCTGGAACACAAAGTGATTGAAACAGTGAGCATTTAAAATTCATGCTTGCAAGGTGAACATCTGGAATGCATTTAAAAGAAGGAAAAATTATGAAATGAGAGCATTATTAATAGCTAACATCTTGTAAGGAATGAATCAATGGACGACCTGTTTCCTAGATTCTTTGGGGGCACAAAATATTTGCAAGGGAAACACCTAAGACTGCAGAGGGCAACACTACCACAGATATGATTTTCCGCATCACTTTTCCGAGGCAAACTTTTCCCCTTCTTTAAAATGCTGATAATGTCTGCACTCTTTTCTTTGCTCCTCCATGTGTTGCTGAGGGAAGATCTTTGGAGTTCACGAGTTTTTTTCTTCGCTGACGAAGTGGGACTTTCACACTTGTGTTTGCAGTAGAGACTCTCAGCCCTGCGGTTTATTTTTGTAATAATTAATAAAAGATCACACTTCCTGGCTTCCTTACCCTTGCCCAGAGAATGGATCGCTGTCACCTTCCCAAGTGCTGTTGTGGGGAATGAAGGGATGGTGCATGAAGGTCCAGCTTGGAGAAAGAAAGAAAAGAGGGTTCCTCGTGTTCCAGTCGGGCGCTTTCTCAACAGCTGCCGCACTGACAGTGACTTCAGTGGGCGTCAAATGTGCAGCTCGGAAAGATGGAGATTGCTATTTATGAGGCTTGGTGTTGAAACGCTTAAACAAACTGTCTATATCATTACGAGAAGAGCCTTCCTCTATCACTCTTATTTAAAGTGAAAGGAAAAGGAATTCACTTAGTTGCAATGAATCTGACTAATGTATCTCAGGCTAAGTAGAAAAAAACACAGGCCTGACTTTTGTTAGTAGAAAGGCTATTTATACGCTTAGTAAATATTTATTGTCAGGTGCCATGGCACACATCTATAATCTCAGCGACTTGGGAGGCAGAAACAGGAGGATCATGGGTTCGAGGCTAGAGGCAGTTTGTGCAATTTAGGGAGACCCTGTCTCAAAATAAGAAATAAAAGAGGGGCTGGAAGTGTGACTTATTGGTAGGGAACTTGCCAGCATGCATAAGGCCCTGGATTCAATCTCCCAGTACTGCTAAAAAACAAATAAACAAACAAACAGATGTTAAGGGCCAACAGGCTGCCAGGCACTGTTCATGGCCTTGGTGATATGTCTGTAAACCAAATGAGTCCTATGAAAAAAAAGAAAGAAAGAAAGAAAGAAAGAAAGAAAGAAAGAAAGAAAGAAAGAAAGAAGGAAAGAGATGAATAGTTTCAAGAGAGAGCTCTTTGATCAGCTCCCAGGCTTAAGTCCTCTTGAGGAATGGACTGCATTATTAACACCTGCGGTTAACTCAGTTGGTAGAGTGCTGCTCTGTGCTCTTCAAGGCCCCGAGTTCAATCCCCTGCACCACAAAAATGGGAGAAGGATGTGGCAGTCCACTCCTGAAAAACAATCCCCAAACAATCAACCATTGAATACCCTATGAGGGTCAGTCTGAGTCGAACCTGACTCAATGACGCCTAACAACAACAAGGAAATCTAGGAACAGTGCTCCACACTTTTCACACCCTGCCTTGCCGGCAGCGAAACCCATTCCCTAGTAACTCTGTACCACCCCTCCCCTCCCTATCCCCATCCCCTGCGCCCTCAGCAATCTACACAATAGTAAGTTTTTTCCACAAGGTTTTTTGGTTCCCCACTATGGGCTAGGCAAGGTACTCAGTGATATTAGTTTTCTCAACAATCCTGGGAGTTAGGTGGTATTTTTATCCTCATTTTACAAATGGGGAAAATGAGGCAGAGACAGGAGAGCAATAAGTAAGAGAAGCCCAGGACAATGTAAACAACTGAGCTCCCAAGCTTCCGTCATAACTAGTATTTCTCTCATTCTGCCCCTGCAGTGCCTGAAGCCCTGGTACAACAGAGCGACCCTCACTGAGTCACGCATTTTCATGTCCCTGCATGGTGGCCCTAGCCTGATCTCTTCTAAGCTCTGAAAACTTTTCCTACCAGGACAGGAGAGAAAATCTCCCACTAGGGCCAAGACCACAAAAAGCACAAGACAGTCAAGACTTGCAGATCCTCTGGCCGTCTCACTTGCTGATACGCCAGGAGCCTTGAAAGGAACCCGGTGTTACCCCCATAGGTTTTCTAAATGGATGAAACAGAACATGAGTTTGAATGAAGTTGTCATTCAAAGTGACAGAAGGTTCTGCTCCAAACTTGAAATGAGAAAAAGCATCAGGTGGGGTAGTGCATGCCTGTGATCCCAGCAACTTGGGAGGTGGAGGCAGGAGGATCATAGGTTCAAGGCCAGAGGCAGCCTGAGTAACTTAGTGAGACCCTGTCTCAAGATAAAAACATAAAAAAAAGTACCTGAGGATGAAGCCTAGTGGTAGAGCACTTGCAAAGCATGTGGGAGGCCCCGGGTTCAACATCCAAGTACTGAAAATAAAAGGTGGGGGGGGGGAGAAAATGCAAATATGCAAACTTTTTACTTGAATTAACTGAATTCAATAAACATTTGACTCTTCCATGCTGCCTGGCAAGGAAAGCCATTCTCAGCTCCTCAAGTAGCTTATAATTTTAACCTTTTGACTATCAATTTTAAATAAAAATATATGACAAGCATTTTATTTCCAGGAACTCTTCATTATAATGAACAAGAGAAGAACATGATTAGCAAAATAAGTGGAATGCATAATATGAGTAAAATCATCATGTAATTACTAATTTGCATCATTTGAGTGCAAAAAACCTCTCATAAGAAAAAATGTATAATTGGCTAAGTAAGAAAAATTGGCATATAATCACGATACCAAAAAATTCAGTTGAAAATACACAAACAATGACAGGTAGGAAAAGCAATGTTAGGAACAACAATAATACATTTTGTGTGTCATAAGGTATAAAATAATTCTTACACAATGGTACATTGCACATTGGACACAGAGTTTTTGTTCTTGTCTCAATTTTACTTTTTGAACATCTAATGTATATTCTGTGGAGTCTGATCCCATCAGACCTCAGAAGCTAAGCAGGGTCAGGCCTGGTTAGTACTTGGATGGGAGACTGCCTGGGAACACCAGGTGCTATAGGCTTGGGAGAAGGACTCAGCAGCCCACTAACCCTCCTCCAAAAAAAATCAGCCATTGAAAACCCTATGAATAGTAGAGAAGCACTGACAATAGTGTTTTGCCTGTTGTATGTAGGGTCACTATGAGTTGGACACCGACCTAAGGGCACCTAACAACAAAGCATCTTCTTATAGTTCCTTCAACAGGTAGATTATCGCCCACATTGATCATGAATTTTGCAATATCTGAACGCTGCTTCTGGCTCTCACATTTTGCCTTAATGTTCTGTTTACCTGTATCCCAGTGGTAGTCAGAGGTTAAAAGGAGAAGAAAAATTCATTGCCATGGTTTAGATATGAGGCGTTCCCCCAAAAGGCTTGTGCATTGAAGGCTTGGTTCCCAGCTAGTGGCGCTTTTGAGAGGTGATTAGATGATGTGGCGCTGACTTCACCAGTGGGTTCACCCACTGATGAGTTCATAGTTGAATGCACTATGTGTAGGTTGGAGGAAGTTGGTCACTGGGTGTGTGACTTTGAAGAGTGCTACTTGTCCCCAAACGCTTCTTCTCTCCATCTCTGCTTCCTGGCCATCAGGAAGTGAGCAGCCTTTCTCCACCAATGCTCCCTGCCATGGTGTCCTACCTCACCACAACTTAAAAGCAATGGAGCTGGCTGACCATGGATGAAACTCTGAAACCGTGAGCCAATAGAAACTTTTCTAGCTGGGCCCCTGGGGTCTCCCAGTGACTGAGGCAGGGGCCCATGAGTTTGAGGCCAGAGGCAACCTGTGCAACTTACTAAGACCATGTCTCAAAAATAAATGAATAAGTAATACATAAATACATAAATAAATACATAAGTACATAAATGCATAAATAAATAAATACATAAGTAAATAATGGTTGGGGTGCAGCTCTGTAGCAGAGCACTTGCCTAGCATTTGGGAAGCCCAGAGTTCAAGCCCCACCCCAGTACTGCAATAAATCAGTTAATAAATAAATCTTTGCTCCTTTAGGTTGTTTTTCTCAGGCATTTTGTCAAAGGGATGGGAAGGTGACTAATACACTCCTATAAAACCAGGACCTCTGCTATCTTGTATTTGCTAATACATTTCTTAATGTTTTCATTATCGGTTTTTTTTCTTTTATTTTCTTTCTTTTTTCTTTTTCTTCTCTTTTTTTCCTTTTCTTTTCTTTTATTTTCTTTTCTTTCTTTTTTTTTTATTTTTTTGTATACAGTTCAAGCACTCTGGGAGGTCGCACTCCTAACCCCTACCGAGGAAAATGACGAGATGAGAATTCCGTTCCTGGCTCCTGGTTCCTCAGAATCCTTGCTCAATACGAAAGTCTTCTAAGGGGACCGTGCCCCTGCAGCCACCTCCTCAGCTATTCTTTTAAATCCCCAGGACCTCTGCTGCAGGTGAAGCTGGCTGGAAAGGTCCTGGTAGCATTGCTTTTGCACCAAGCTCAGTGCCACTTTAAAGCCCTCTTGTCAAGTCCCAGCGATAGTCACTTGGAAACATGCTGCACGCTGCTGGGCTGCCGTATGACATTGCACAAGTTTTGGCAGCCAGACTTTTATCATTTGTTCACATTAATGTACTTGGCAATCACACAGAAGGGCTTTTAAGTCTAATGGCTCAGACAATAACGAAGCAAAATTTCATGAGCGTTTTCAAAATGTGGGACTGTGACCCTTTTAGGTATGTCACATTGGCTTATCTCTGGAACATGCTGGAGTGGCTGTACATTTCTTAGACTCCCGATCTGTTCCCTTTGCCCAAATACAGCACTAGGGGAGATTGCCCACAGCACTGTAAAGCCGAGCCGTTGTGTGGGCATGGGCGTGTACACAGGTGCGTGATGCACGTGTGTCTGCCTGCAACTGGGTCTATGGGCCCCCACCTGCTCAAGTTTCTTTGGCCAAAATTGGGAGGAGATAGGACCACTGGGACTTCGGTATTCAGGTTCAATAGGACTGATCTTCAGGCTCTGAGTTGTTCTAGAAAGTACTTCTAGGGGCTTTCTTTATGCTCTGCTGTCCTCTCAAACGGGGCTGGGATTTAGCTCAGTTGGTAGAGCACTGCTCTGTAGTCTCTGAAGTCCTGAGTTTGATTCCCAGCATCCACAAAAAAAAAAAAAAAAAAAAAAAAAAACCTGGGAGAAGGATGTGGCAATGCAATCCCAAAGCAATCAGCCATTGAAAACCCTATAAGGATCGCTATGAGTCGGACACAACTTGACGGCATCTAACAATCTTCTCGAAAGTTCTAAAGCTTTTCTTATTCTCCATTGGAGGCCATCCAGAAGTCTTCCCCCAGACTTAAAATTGTATTTTGATTTTAGGCAATAAAGTTTACAGGATAAATCAAGGCATTTTTTCATGAATTTTGAGTTTCAGAAAAAAAAAATTAATAAAAGTATAAAATGTCTGTCATACAGCGAATTGATGAAATCCGTCAGGGCTGTCCATATTTACTGAGGCATGCTTTTTCTGTCAATGACTCGCACACTCTGTCTCCAGGTGATACCATCATTGGTCCCCTTATCAGTGTCAATAATTCCATTTGGCAGGCACTAGCTAATTCTTTTCATGTGCTAATGATTAATCAGACAAGCCTATTTACTAATGTATCAGAATGCATTAGAAACATAAGGTAATGTCAGACAGAACATCAATTCAAATATAAATGAACTACATTTACATTGGATACCTATTGACTTATGTCACAGAATGAAGTAGAAAATGCAATTTGCTTGTAAACCATTAAAATGAATGAAAATAGAATTTCAAACTCCATCTTCAAACATAACTTTATTGACTTGGCTGTGAGCCTTCAGGGAGGGTCTAACTAAGTTTAAAATATATAAATAACACACTAATTCATTTTGCCATAAAAGAGTTAGTGTCTCACCAACTAAATACCATGGAATTTACTGATGTTGGAACTAGGACAAAATAAAGAGAGGTCACAGAGTATAGTGCAAGGACATGTTAGCATTCTCATGCTGGGGGGAGTTCTGAATCTAACTGTCCTCTAGCCTTTTTTTGTCTAAAATCTTGCATCTGTGTATGTTCCAAAGGCACTGGACCATATCTTACAAACCAAATGTGCAAAATTAAAACCTTTGTGAAGGAGAAGAGTGGAATGTTGGGAGTTAGGTCAGATCAAGCTATAATGTTGTTGTTGTTGTTACATGCCATCAAGTCATATCCGACTCCTGGCGACCCTCATAGGGTTTTCAATGGCTGATTGTTTCGGGATTGCCTTGGCAGTGGATTGCCACATCCTTCTCCCATTTTTCAGTGCTGGGAAAAGAACTTGGGACATCAGAGACTTCAGAGCGCTGCTCTACCAACTGAACTAAATCCCAGCCCCCAAGCTATAGTAGTAATGTTAATATAGACCAAAGTCCTGGAAACCAAGCTCTCTTGGATTTTGCATCAGAATAACATTGGCTGGAAGGAGGACATTATAAGACATTCAGAGAGAGATTACAATCAGTTTAATGAGCCCTAGAAAGTGGCTGGATTTGAATCACTCAATATGGACAAATATCTGTGCCAGTGATAGGAACTTTTTCACTTTTTATGCAGATGTTGAGCATGAAATAGGTAAGACTTCTGGCCTCAGGTTTCCCCAAGTATATAGGAAGACAGCTTGCAACCATACCACTGTGACGTTCAGTCCCATCAGATCTAGGAAGCTAAGCAAACTCTGGTTAATACTTGGATGGGAGACCACCTGGGAACACAGGTGCTATAGGCTTGGGAGAAGAACCCAGCAACCCACTCCCCCAAATCAATCAGCCATTGAAAACCCTATGAATAGCAGAGGGGAACTGACAATAGTATCTAGTCTGTTGTACATAGGGTCACCATGAGTTGGACACAGACTCCATGGCACCTAACAACAACAACAACAACAACAGAGGAAGAGAATAAGCGTGAGGAATTTGGAGTTGCTCAAAGAAATCCAGTTCATCTTCCAAATCCATGGGTTCTGTATCCTCAGATTCAAGAAACCATGAATAGAAAATATTTGGAAAAAGAAGCCAGACTGTGCTAAACATGTACAGACTTTTTTGGTCATTATTCCCTACACAATACATTGTAACAACTTCTTGCATTGTCTTTGCATTTGTATTGTAAGTCACTCAGAGATGATTTAAAGTATATTCTACAGCATTTTAATAAGAGCTTTCAACATCTCCAGATTGGGGTTTCTGCAGGATCCTGGAAACTGTCTTCCATAAATTCAGGCAGACTCCTGTTTGCTTAAATTGTAAACTTTTGTTTGTATCGACCACAGCTCAAATCCAGTCAAATGACCAGTAACTGCCTCCAAATTAGACACTTGCATAATTGCTGTAGTTTTGAAAATCCAGTCATGGGAGAGCCAAGGACATGGCAGTGTATGTTAAGGGGAGCTGGGACCCATCTCTCTTTCCTTTTCCTTCAGATCTCTTCCCCCCAAACTGAACTGCCAGAGGCCAGTGCAATAAAATGGGTGTCCATTTTCCAAAGCCTATTCCCCAAAAGTTAGTCAAGAGAGATATGTTGATAAAGAATTTCATGATCAAATATGTTAGGAAATTCAACAGTAGCTTCTTTCCCCAACACACTGGAAATTCATAGGTCATTTCAGCATATTAAAGGCTCTGAAAATTCCTGCAATAAAGAAATCTTTAAAGTTTTTGTTTCACTAACATTTTTCAAGGAACTTTTCCTTCCCATACATAGGAGATTTAGTGTTCCCTGGAAGAGGTTTGGAAATGTTAATAATGATTAACATATTGGGAAAATTCATGAAGGTGTGTGGAGCCAAATAAATCTGTTTCTTATCCTAAAGAAAAATGGAAAAGATCTCTCAGTTCTATTGTTTGTTGTTGTTGTTGTTAGGTGCCATTGAGTCAGTATCTGACTCATAGCGACCCTCATAGGGTTTTCAATGGCTGACTGCTTCAGGATTGCCTTGGGAGTGGATTGCCAGGCCCTTCTCCCATTTTTGCGGTGCTGGGGATTGAACTGGGGACCTCAGAGACTGTGGCGTAGCATTCTACCAATTGACCTAAATCCCAGCCGTTGTTGTTGTTAGGTGCTGTCTATTCATGCCTGACTCATAGCGACCCTCATAGGGTTTTCAGTGGCTGATTGTTTTGGAATTGCCTTGGGAGTGGATTGTCATGTTCTTCTCCCATTTTTGTAGTACTGGGAATAGAACCTAGGACCTCAGAGACTGCAGAATGGCATTTTACCAACTGAGCTAAATCCCAGCCCCTCAGTGATATTGGACTTCAAGGAAACACGGAAGCCCTCTAGGACATCACTAAAGGAGCCATGTCTGTCTCAGAAGATGGAAACTTCGCAGTGCTCACTCTTGACCTTTGGAGACCAGAATGATTTGACTTCTTTTCTCCAAAAACAGACCCTCTTCCCCAACAAGAGACACGGTTAACATTCACAACCTGTCTGGATACAGTGCTATCTTTACTGGTGTTTGGATTCTGTTTCCTAACACATACCGGGGACACATACAAGAATGGGAACAGGTCTAGGCGCCCCCAAGAAAATACAATTTCCAGCACTAATGAACCTACTCGGAAGGACCTTGGATAGATATCACTGCCCTCACCAAGGGAAGAATTCAGAGCAGCTCTGACAGCACCCAGAGAAGAACATAAAAGTCCCTCAAATTCCTATCCAACATCTAATCCATCAGGAAACTGTCGGGAAGATACATCGGAGCTAAGCTGACTTTTGTTAATAATGTAACAATTTTGAAAGTGCAGCTTTAATCAAGGGGAACATTCTCCAGAATTTGACAACCTTTTTCCATTCTCTCCAGTGTGGGCTCCATCTTTTCCTTTCTTTCTTTTTATCCCCCCCCCCTTTTTCTGAAACTATCTAATGCTGTCTCTTAGGTGGTGTTCGATAGAAACCAGTCTATAATGCAATGCACTCTCTTTATGTGATGTTTAGATATGAGATTGATCTTCCTGGACACCCCGGAGTTCTGAAAGTAGGATTATTGGATTTTGTGGCTTTCTCAGATGTCGAACATCTTTAAACAGTGTCTTGCAAAGTTGCTACATCGTGCCTGTCTGTGAAACACTTATGAACTCATCAAAGAAGGTAGTCGCCACGTTAATAAGCCAGGTTGGGCCGAGCAGGGCTGGGAGCCCCCTTCCTCCCACCGATGAGTTAAGTGCCAGGACCAAGTCCACTTTCATACCTTGAAAAGAAAAATGAGTTCATCCATCTGCGATCGATAGGGCCTTCACAGGGAGATTGCTGACACAGGTCGAGATTCAGAGCTCAGAGGAGCAGCAGGGACAAAAGGCTCCGTTGTTGAAGCAGAAGCTTGGCAGCCACATCATCTCAAGTCCCCTCAAGAAGACAGTAAGCTGGGTGCTGTGGTCCACGCCCATCAGCCACTCGAGAGGCTGAGGCAGGAGATCGTGAGCGCAAGGCCAGAGGCAGCCTGTGCAACATAGCAAGAGCCTGTCTCAAAACAAAAGATAAAAATGAGGCTGGGGGTGTGGTTCAGTGGTGGAGTCCTTGCCTAGCAGGCACATGGCCCTGAGTTCAAACTGTGGTACTGAAAAAAAGGAAGGAAGAAAGGAAGGAAGGAAGGAAGGAAGGAAGGAAGGAAGGAAGGAGGAGAGAAGGAAAGAAGGAAGGAGGGAAGCTAAGAAGCTAGGAAGGAGGAAAGAAAGACAGGAAAGAAAGAAAGGAAGAAAGAAAGAAAGAGAGAGAGAGAGAGAGAGAGAGAGACAAAGACAAAGAAAGAAAGAGAAAAAGGAAAGAAGGAAGGAAGGAAGGAGAGAAGAAAAAAGGAAAGAGGGAAGCTAAGAAGCTAGGAAGGAGGAAAGGAAGAAAGAAAGGAAAGAAAGAAAGAAAAGAAAAGAAAAGAAAAAGAAAGAAAGAAAGAAAGAGAAGAAGGAAACTGTAATAGCTTCGGCCTTGTATGAATCACACAAAATAGGTGGGAGTAATAAAATAATAGATTGGGTCATGGATTGTTGTTGTTGGGTGCCATTAAATCAAATCCATTCATAGCAACCCTAAGTATAGCAAAACGAAACACTGCCCCACACTGTGCCATGCACATGATCTTTTTATGTTTGAGCCCATTGGTGCAGCCACTGTGTTTCTTCTCATTTTGAATTGTTCCACCTTAGCAAAAGGAGGTCCCAGGGGCTTTACTCCATCCCTGTCATTAAAGTCAACCCTACTTGGAGGAGGCAACTCTTCCCTAGTCGTTTCTTGAATGCCTTCCAGGCTGGGGGCTCATTTTCCAGAACTATATTTGACAGTGTTTCTCTGCTATTCATAGGATTTTCAATGGCTAATTGTTTCAGGAGTGGGCTTCTGGGTCCTTCTCCCTAATCTGTCTTAGTCTGGAAGCTCAGCTGAAATCAGTCCACCTTAAGTGGCCCTGTTGGTATCTGAGATACTGGTGGCATAGCATTCAGTATCACCGCAACATGCAAGCCCCCTCAGCACAACTAGCTGACAGATACGTGGGGCTCATGGATTTAAGAAAACCAGGGTAATTAGGACCTAGCATATTTCCTCTGACTTTAAAGGTTGTTGTTATTGTTAGGTGCCGTCGAGTCGGTATCTGACTCATAGCAACCCTCATAGGGTTTTCAATGGCTGACTGTTTCAGGATTGCCTTGGGAATGGATTGCCAGGTCCTTCTCCCATCTTTGGGGTGCTGGGAATTGAACTCGGGACCTCAGAGACTGCAGCACAGCGCAGCGCTCTACCAACTGAGCCCCGACTTTAAAGGTACTGCTATGGAAAGAACATTTCCTCAGCCTCCCTCCTTACCCTTGCTTTTGTTACCACTGTGAATGCCAGCCTGGGTCATGAGTCAGGACTTGGGTGTGCAAGCAAACCAGACCTAACTTCCTAGCACAAGGATTCTGAGAGCAGGAACTGCTGCAAACTGAGGCTCCACACGCCAGGACACTGCCTTGCCACTGCAGCCACGTGGCTCTCTAGTACTGTAGGGGGGGGCTAATATATCCATCAATTATAATGCAGCCCAAGAAGAAATGAGAGGTTTCCTCACTTCAAGTTCACCCTCCCATGCTTTTACCAGACAATTGTCACTTGTTTACATGCAAATATAGTATAAAGTTACCATTTTACCACTAAGCTGATATGGTCCAATGTTGGATGGCCTTCCTTCCTACCTGTGGATATGCTTGTTGTTGTTGTTAGGTGCCATCAAGTTGTATCCAACTCATAGTGACCCTCATAGGGTTTTCAATGGCTAGTTGTTTCGGGATGGTTTTGGGAAGGGACTGTCACATTCTTCTCCCATTTTTGTGGTGCTGGGGATTGAACCCAGGTTTTAGAAAGTGCACAGCAGCCCTCTACCAAGCTAAAGCCCAGCCCAACACTCCACCCGGCACTATGTCAGTGCTTCTGTGCTATTCATAGGTATTTCAGTGGCAGATCACTTCTGGATTGTTTTAGGGAGTGGGATGCCATGTCCTTCTCCCATTTCTGCAGTGTTAGGGATAGAACCCAGGGCCTCAGAGAGCACAGAATAGCACTCTATCAAGTGTGCTAAACTTTGTTGTTGTTGTTGTTGTTGTTGTTGCTGCTGTTGTTGTTGTTGTTAGGTGCCGTCAAGTCGGTATCCGACTCATAGCGACCCTATGTACAACCGGTGAAACACTATTGTTAGCACTTCTCTGCTATTGATAGGGTTTTCAATGGCAAATTGATTGGGAGGGGGTTGCCAGGTCCTTCTCCCAAGGTGCTAAACTTTATCTGCCTGTTATATGTAGGACAGAGTTATTGGATATTGTATTGGCTCTGAAAATGGGAAAGATCTTTGAGATAGACCCACTGGGTCTACTCAGGTACCATGTCACGTGCCACCATACCCTCCAATGCTCAGGGTTTGCGTCATCTGTCTCCAGTGTGCCCAGATGGTCCGCAGCATTGAAATGGCAATTGGCCCATCTTATGAATTGGATGTAGACTGTGCTCAGTCCTGGGTCACAGATGGGTCACTGCTGACAGTCAACCTACTGGCTGTGTCAACCGGGCTCATCCAAGGAGAAGGGGTCCGCTGAGGATTCCCAGAGGTGGCTCTGGATTATGCTCTGCCGAGTGGTGGCCGGACAACTCTGCAGCTCCAGAAGACTTCCAGGCATCTCTGAAGTGCAGACCACTGAAAAGGAGGCTTCGGCCAAGGCTGGGGAGCCTCCGATGCCCCTCTGCTCTGCTTCACTGGATCCCCCACCTATAAGCCCAGGTCCCAAGCCCCTCAACCTCTCTCCTTCTCTACCTCCTGGCCAGCCTTCCCTCCCCAGGTTCAAAGTCGTCTTTGATTCTTGAGGGCAGGAAGTTTTGCATTACTGTGTAGCCTCTCTCCAGACGTCTGCTCCCATCTATGCTCATGAGTCCTCCCATTCCACGGAAGCCTGGTAGGGCTTTGGAAGTTCAAGAACCAACAGGGGTTGGTTTCAAATACCACTTCAAAACAGTCTTGTGCTCTTTGAATGACCACCATGCTTCTGACATTTTCTTTGACTGTCCTGTCTGTCACATGGTGGTGCTAGGATTCATTTGATTAAGGCCAACATTTGTGTGTGTGTGTGTGTGTGTGTGTGTGTGTGTGTGTGTGTGTATGGTACTAGGGTTGAATCCAGGGCCTCGTGCCTGCATGCTCTGGAAGTGCTGGACCACTGAGCTAGGTCCCCAGCCCATTTTTTTACTTTTTGAGATAGGGTTTCGCTAAGTTACGCAGACTGCCTCTGGTCTCGAACTTGTAATCCTCCTGCCTCCACCTCCTGAGCTGCTGTCCTAGGTCCCTGTCCTAGGGCAGGCTGGGATTACAGGCGTGCACAACTGTGCCCAGCATTAAGGCCAACTTTAGAGCAAATGTCATACTATACATCACTACACAATCAACTTTGAAAATTAAGACATAGATAACATCTTTTAAAATGTGTGTGTGTGTGTATAGAGAGAGACATATATATGCATATACATATATATATATATATATATATATATATATATACACAATACGTAATATATATGTGTGTGTGTGTGTGTGTGTGTGTGTGTGTGTGTGTTTATGTGTGCATATAAATGTCTGGAGAAGGACATCATGTTTGGAAGAGTGGCAGGTCAATGCAAAAGAGGAAAACCCTCCACCACATGGATTGACACAGTGTCTGCAACAATGGGCTTAAACATAAATAAGATTGTTTGCCTGGCACAGAATTGGCAACTGTTTCGATCTGCTGTACACAGGGTCGCTATGAGTCGGACTCAACCCGACGGCACCTAACAACAACAACAACATATATATATATATATATATATATATATATATATATATCCTTTGGGTACTCCTGGTATATAATTTACTTGTACTACTTTACCACAGTGATTGGTTTCTAAGCAAGAGAAAAAGATCAAAGGTTTTATGTCACAACTCAAAACATTATACAGTTAGGTTGAAAAATTCTAGAACCTAGATGCACTTATCATTTAGGAGCCGTGTGATCTTAGGCAAACCCCCTTTATTATTTCTGAATCTCTCTCTTTTTTAATCTGTCAACTAGGGATGATAATCTCTTTCCCATTGGCCTCATAAAATGGAGAATTTCAGGTAAGATCATGAACAGATAAATGTCTTCTAAACTGTAATACGTTATCCATCCTTAAAGTTCGGGGCTGAAAGGAACTATTAAAATCATCACCAAAGGTAGGAGAAGGAGCTGCTCCACATGTGTGTGAATGGAAGAGTCCTCACTGCTCATCTCCCCACTCCTGCCTCCAGATGGGATCTCATCTCCCCACTGTGCTGCACATGTTCAGCATGCCCCTTGGAGTTAGGGGAGTGAGGAAGGGATGGTGGCCCCTGGGAGGACCACCTCAAGTCTACTCCTTTCAGGGAAATATAAAAATAACTTTAAATCTGCTCCCTGATGGTTTTTTGGCACAGTTTTGTTTCTAGTGAGGGGGATAGAGTTTAGATTGAGTGAGGTATTTAGGAAGGACTTTAATTTCCTGTTCATGTCATAGAGCCGTGCTTTGCAGATGTGGCTCGTGGGCTCCTGCAGATGCATTCGTGAGGCTGTTAAAAAGGCAGCATCCTTGGTTCCACCCCAGGGTGAAGAATCAGACTGTGGGGCTGTGGACCAGAAACCAGCTTTTTAAGTGAAAGGCACGGTGATCGCCCTTCTTATGGTTGCTGGGACATAATGCCTGACGGAAACAACTTAAGGGAGGAAAGATTTATTTTAGCTCGTGGTTTCAGGGTTCAGTCCATGGATGCTTGACCCCATGGGCTTGGGCAGGACATCATGGAAATAGGTGCGTATGATGGAGCAAATCCTTCAGGCCATGGTAGACACAAAGTAGAGAGAGGGAGGGGAACAAAGGAAGGGTCAGGGTGAGATCTAGTCCCAAGAACACGCTCCCAGTCATCTACTTCCTTCAAAGGTCCCGCCTTCTCTTCTCATCACTTCTAAATAAGGCCATCCTATTATGAACCGGCCAAAGGATTAATCTACAGATTAGGTCAGAGCCTTCACGATGTAATTGTCTCTGGAAACACCCTCACAGACATCCTGAGCAGTGTGCTTTACTCATCTCCCAGGCGTTTCTTGATCCAATCAGGTTGACAGTCAAGATTAACCACCACAGGGCTGGGGCTGTAGCTCAGGGGCAAAACGCTTGCCTGGTATGCATGAGGCCCTGGATTCAATTCTCACTACAGAAATAATGAACTATCGCAGAGTGACACTAAAATTCCAGATGTGAGGCATAATAATAACAATCGTTCAAAGTCATTAAAAGTTTCTTTATGGGTCAAACATTATCATAAGTGTCTGATGGGCATTAATGTATTCTGGCCCATGATTATGCTATGAAGTATTGTTATTATCTCTAATTTACAGAAAAAGAAATAGAGCTCAGGAAGACAAGTAGCTACCCAAAGTTTGCACAGGGCAGAAACACCAAAGATCAGGTGTGCACCCAGATCCTGGAGAACATGCGTGCGGTCACACCTGCAAGGGAGAGGTAAGTGGGGGGTCCCTGTCCTAGGACAGGGTATATCCCCCAAGTTACTTTGGGGCAAACTCTACAGCTCTTTTGGTGCCCAGACAATATCTGGATCCAGGCAACCCTTCTCTCTTTTATTCCATTATGTTTTGCTGCTTGAGATGCATTTGTGATGTTTAATTTATACCCCCTGATCATAAAGTGATTGCATCACTAAGAAGGCTGTGATGTTGATTTATTCGATAGTTGCCTGTGTCTGTTAATTAGAGAAATATCATTTGGCTTCCTACAGAAGAAAAACAATAAATTATAGAAGTGGAGGGGAGGGGCGACCATCCCCCCAAACCTATGCCGGTTACTCCTCTTGAATCTTATTTATGACACTAACCGATTTTATTCCATTTATAACAGCAACCTCTAGAAAAAAAAAACTGTAACTTGGGCTTAGAAGGAAGAAATAGTAGGAAAAGGAAGGTGGAAAATAAGGATAGAAATAATCTCTATGTGTGTATTGGTGCTTACAAAACTTACATGCCAAACTCTGATAGAGAAGAGGGGGTCAGCTCAGATAGAATGTTTATCCCCAGACATCACCCCCACCCCCGTGAACATCACTATCTCCAAGGCAGGATGCTCTCTGAAAAAGAACAAGCAACCTGCAAGAGGGAAAGAGATGTCTTTTATGCACAGCAGTCTGACATTTTCTGTGCAGAGGACTATATACCTCTCCAGAGCTACCTTTTTCTCCATCAACCATTATTGATCTCATTTATGCCTGAAGGGGAATACAAAGGAAGATTTCTTTTTCTTTCTTTGTCTGTCTGTCTGTCTTTCTTTCTTTCTTTCTTTCTTTCTTTCTTTCTTTCTTCCTTTCTTTCAATTGTTTACTCATTCAACAAACATTAGCAAACATGGACTACCTCTCGGAACATGGAGGAAAGCTGGACACAAAACAATCAGCAGAAATAGTCACAATTCCAGACCTCGTGGCATTTACTTTCTAATGAGAGACATTACATTAATCAGATGTCAAAAAGATTGAGACAAAAGTTCAACCATATCACATGTTATAGTAAAGAGGTACAGGGGACAATGAGAAACTTCAGTGAAGAAACAGTATTTGAGATCAACCTTAAGGCTAAGTTAACTTGGCCAAGACAGAGGGAAAAGCATTCCAGAAAGAAGGAACAGCTTGGACAAAAGCTGGTGGATGGAAAGCACAAGTGAATTCAATGGTGCCCAGTGCAACTGCATGGATGGTGGAGGGTTTTGTTGGGAGAGGGCTGCATGGGCTGGAGTCAGATCAGCCAGGGTCCTCAGGCCACCATAGACAAGTGGCTTTTATCTCAAGAACAGAGGGAAAGTCACTGCAAAATTTTAAACTCAGGCAGGAGGCAGTCTGGTTGAATTTGCCTTTTCCAAGGTCATTGTTTTCTACCTTGGACAAGTCTTTGAGTTTACGGAGATCGGTGGTGTTGCAAAATCAAGCTTAGGTATGAGCTCCCACATGGAGGTGGAACAGAGGGATGTCAGAGGACATGGCTAAACCAGGGCTGCCACATCTGCAGTGAGCATGAGCTGATCTTCCCAGCCCCTCAGTCCCCAGATATCTATATCCAGGACTGGAAGCTTTTGCCTTGCTACTGGCAGATTGCCTGCAGCCATAGTACTCTGGCATCCAATCTCACCTCATCTTGGAAGCTAAGTAGCATTGGCCCGATTAGTCCTTGCATGGGAGACCACCTGGGAATAAGAGTTGCTGTTGGCTTGGGAGAAAGACCTGGCAACCCACTCCCGAAACAATTAGCCACTGAAAACCCTATGAAGAGCAGAGAAGCACTGTCAAATACAGTGTCAGAAAATGAGCTCCCCAGCCTGGAAGGCATCCCAGAAATGATTAGAGAAGAGTTGCCTCCTCAAAGTAGCATCAACCTTAATGACAGGAATGGAGTAAAGCCCCTGGCAACTCTGTTTGCGGATGCGGCACGACTCAAAATGAGAAGAAACACACGACTGCAACAATGGGTTCAAATATAAAAAGATCATGTGCACGGCGTAGAGCTGGGGAGTGCTTTGTTCTGTTGTACATAGGGTCTCTGTGAGTTGGACTGACTTGATGGCGCCCAGTAGTGTGGGTTTTAATCCAATATAACCTGAAGAGGAGACTGTGACACAGACCAATAGAGAAGAAAGACCACTGGAAGACACAGGGGAAAGACAGCCTTCTGCATGCCAAGGGGCTACACCTCAGAAAGAACTCACCCTGCCGACATCTTGATCTCGGATTTCCAGTTGCCAGAACTGAAAAAATGGAATTCTGTTGTTCAAGCTGCCCAGTGTGTGGTATGTGAGATGGTAACCCTAGCCAACTTTCCTTTCCACCCCTCGAGATGCCCGAGAGCCAGGTGACCTCAGTTTTATCTGGTAGTTTTCAGCAGCATGGCTATGTTTTAGTGTTCTCTGAAGTCTTACCAAGGACTCAAACCCACTTGACTTCTAAGACCACTTTGTCCAAAAAAACTCTCCAAACTTCACTCTTCTCTTTGGAATGGCCATGAACTATGCTCTGCCATGATTCTAGACCAGAGATGTATCTGTTGAAAAATATGTGCCCCACACTTCCTCAATGCTTCCACCTCAGAACTCTCAAACTAGAATCTCTGGGACCTGAGATGGTGAAAGATCTATCTAAGAAAAAGACGGGATCAGACAGGAGGGGCCAAGGGTAAGCAGGTCACCATCTAGTCCTTATTTTGTCACACACAACAATGTGCAAATATGATGTACATTTATATCATTCATCCTTCTATTCCAGAAACTCCCTGTGAATTTCTCAAATCTTAAACCACATGAGAGTCGTTCACGCCACACTGGTGTCTGGTGCCTGGTGTTCTACAGACAGTAAGTGTTTAATATATTTTGTGGAGTCAGTGCTGAAACACATGAACTGCTATATCCTATTATGTGCTGAAGCCAGAAGGTTATTTTTTTTCTTCCTTGGACTTTTTAATAAAGCTTTTTGTATCAGGTCACTGTACAAAATTGCATTATGTTGTTTTTAACATTGAACAGAATGGGAAGGAAGTTATGGTTGATTGTGACATTAGCTCCCAAGGAACAACACCTCTCAGTATCCACCCCTCTGTGTTCCCAGGCTGACTCCAGCTTGGTTAGGGGATCAGCTTTGGTTAGCAGAATGATAACAAGGATCATGTAAGCCCAGGCTGGTACACACACCAGGATATGATGTGTGTCACAGATACCATTTCCAACCTTCTAGGAGCTCCCTTGTGAAAAGAGGCTTCTGCGGCTAATTTTAATCAAATGCCTTACTTAATCAAAATATTATCATTTCAAAATCTAATCAATATGTAAAATTTTCCAGGTACCGTGGCACACATCTGTAATCCTGGCAACTCAGGAGGTTAAGGCAGGAGGATTGCAAGTTTGAGGCCAGAGGCAGCCTGTACAATTTAGTGAGACTTTGAAAATAAAAATTAAAAAGGGGGCTGGCTTTGTGGGTCTGTGTTACATCCCTTTGTAAAGCATGCATGAGACCCTGCGGTAAAGCCCCCAGTATCAGACACACACAAAAAAGAATTACTAGTATTACTTTCTCTTTTAGTTTTCAGATTGCATTTTTAAGATCTGGTGTGTATTTTGCATGTAAGACACATTTCAGTTCAGACTAACCACATTTCAGGTGGTCAATCGCCACATGGGGCTGGTAGGTATTTTATTGGGCAGTATAGGCTTGGACCTGGGACATGTCTTGTTGGAACACTTGCTCTTAGGTTACTAAGTGAAGCCCGACCCAGCCAGGTGCAGAGGTCTTATTTTTGTTGTTGTTAAGTCCCATTGAGTCCATATCTGACTCGTAGTGACCCTACATACAACAGGGGAAACACTATTGTCAGTGCTTCTCTGCTGTTCATAGGGTTTTCAATGGCAGATTGATTTTTGGGAGTGGGTTGCCAGGTCCTTCTCCCAGGAGGTCTTATGGAGGAGAAATAAGACCTGGACCATGTCTGCTGAGCTCTTGGCTGTAGCCAACACTCCCTTTGGCCATCCATAGGACTAGGTCATCTTGGAACTGAACCTCTAAGCACTTTGGAGCCTGTTTAGCTAATGCCACATTGGTGAAGACACGAGATATCTGTTTATGATTACTGCCTAAACCTCGGAATCTGGAGCAAGTGTGTTGTTGTTGTTGTTAGGTGCTGTTGAGTCATGTATGACTCATAGTGATCCTCATAGGGTTTTCAATGGCAGATTGTTTTCGGGATTGCCGTGGGAGTGGATTGCCACATCCTTCTCCCATTTTTTGCGGTGCTGGGAATCGAACTTGGGACCTCAGAGACTGCACAGCGGTGCTCTGCCATCTGAGCTAAATCCTACCCTGGAGCAAGTGCATAGCTATTGCTAATTTAAGCCATCAAATTATGTGAGGTTTATTGACTGGCAATACATAACCCAAATAGGAGTGATCAGGAATCCTAGCTAATGGGACACTAATGATTTTCTTCTCTTCCTCAAGCATTCATTCGTTTTCATTTTGTCTATCCTGAAGGCTCAACTGGAGCCAAGAGAAGATTAAAAAAATAAATAAAAGTCTTGGCCTCCCTCTGCAGGGAATCAATAGACTGAGCTTGGAAGATGCCGTGGTGAAGATGAGGGAGCTTAAGCTCAGGAGCACACAGAGGCTGCTTCTCAATCCTGGCTTTGCCACTAATCTTCGGTGTCATCTCAGCCAACTGTGGTCACCTCTTGGCAATTTTATTACAACACTCTTTCTTGTAAGTATGATATGAGGATTAATGGAGATTATAGACAGGAAAGAAAGGACAGAACAAATAAGCAAGGATGTTTAAATATAATAGAAGATATCTTGGTCTTTCTTTCATCTTTGTATGTTCTGGGATTCAATAAATGATGCTAAATAAGCAAATGAATGAATAAAAAATTGAAATAAATGAATGGGAGTATTACCATCACCTATGAAAGAAAAAAAGTCTGGAGCTGTACTACTGTGGCATCCGATCCTGTCAGATCTCTGAAGCTAAGCAGGGTCAGGCCCGGTTAGTACTTGGATGGGAGACCGCCTGGGAACACCAGATGCTGTAGGCTTGGAAGAAGGACCCAACAACCCACTCCCAAAACCAATCAGCCATTGAAAACCTTATGAATAGCAGAGAAGCACTAACAATAGTGCTTTGCCTATTGTATGTAGGGTTGCTATGAGTCAGACACTGAATTGAGGCACCTAACAACAACAATAAAAGAACAAAAAGGAAATTTTGGCCAGATCTCAGGATTCCTTCTGGGCAAGGGATGGATTCACTGGAAGTAATCACAAGCCCATTGTGGGGGGGAAGGTGAAAATGGCCAGGGTACTGGGATCGCGCACCATGTTCCAATGAACATGTGAAACAAAACCCTTCAAATCAGGCAAAATTGGGTAAGGTCTCTTAACAGAAGGATTGAAAACTAAGTCAATCAGAAGAGCATCGACTAGGAAAGAAAAGTGATGAGAAAGAAGATTCAAATCAGCATTTCCATGAAAAACAAATGAGCCAAGGAAAGATAGAGACAGGAGACAGGGTGAGAGTTTCTTGCACAATATCTTGAGAAGGAAGAAGAAGAAGAAGAAAGAGTAGGAAAAAGAAGGAGAAAAGAGAGGGGAAGCAGACAAAGGGGAAAGAGAGAGAAGGAGGCAGAGATATTAGTGGACTTAGAATCCACAGCACCAATGACTCCATCAGCAACAGCAGAGCTGGAACAGCCAGGTTCCTGCATTATCACCTGAGCCGTTGCAAAAGTCCCCATGCTTACAAGGTCCGGGCACTCAGAAGGTCCCCTGTGCTCAGAAAGGCTCTGAGCTTGGTTTAATGCCCACTGTCTTGAAACTCTTCATTTTTGATCAAGGAGCCCCACATTTTCCTTTTGCCCTGTACTCCACAACCCCACAGAATCTTCCTTCCTTCCTTCCTTCCTTTCTTTCTCCTTCTTTCTTTCTTTCTTTTCTTGTTTCTTTCTTTCTTGTTTTCTTTTCTTCTTTCTTTCATTTTTTCTTCTTCTCTCTCTCTTTTTTTTTCTTTTTTTGTGGTACTGGCAGTTAAACCGAACGTTTGCATGCTCTACAAGTGCTGGACCACTGAGCTGCACCCTCAGCCCATTTTTTTACTTTTTGAGCCAGGGTCTTGCTAAATTACATACGTACACTTCCTCTGGTCTCAAACTTGTGATCCTCCTGCCTCTGCCTCCCAAGTTGCTTGGATTACAGGCATGTGCCATGGCACCTGGCTCAAATTCTTTCTTATATGTGGTTCAAGCCTGCAGCTGTAGCCCTGTGGCATCTGATCCAGTTAGATCTAGGGAGCTAAGCAGGGTCAGACTTGGTTAGCACCTGCTTGGATGGGAGACCGCCTGGGAACACCAGGTGCTGTAGGCTTGGGATAAGGACCTGACAACCCACTCCCAAAAATCAATCTGCCATTGAAAACCCTGTGAATAGCAGAGAAACACTGACAGTAGGGTTTTGCCTATTGTATGCAGGGTTGCTATGAGTCAGATACTGACTTGGTGGCACCTAACAACAACAATAACAATGTGGTCCTAGCACCATGAAGCAGAAGCTCTTGTGCATTAAACTTTTACTCTGAAGTGTGTGGAGATCGTTGTGCCCCATGACTTCATTTTCATGAGATTGTGAATGAATACGGGTGCTGTGAACACACACAGGAAAGACACAGGGGAGCATGGAGGAAAAGTCAGTAGACTTGAGGGGCTGAGAGGCTGTGAGAACAAAGAGGAGAAAGAACAAGTACCTATCTGGTTAACACAGCCCCATGGGTGTCTTCTCTCCTCCAGGGAGCAGCCCACTGGGCACAAAGGGAAAGGTATGCCCTTGCATGCAGGGGCCAAGTTAGAGTAGGCATTGTTAGCAGTAAAGCTGAGTCCACTCCCCATAACAGCAGCTGACAGAATTCTGTAGTTCTCAAATTTTGCACCTGCTCTACTAATCCTATTATTTAACATGCACACACACACACACACACACACACACACACACACAAACACGGCCTTTAACTCATTCTTAAGTCATTCATTTATCCATCCATTCATTCACCCAACATTTTATAAACACTCACAGGATGCCAGGTACCATGATGATCTTAAGGAAGTGACAAAAATAAATCAGCTCCTTCCTTCCTTCAGGAAACTCCCAGTTAGTGCCCCCAGAAGTGTAAGTTACATCAAAAAGACAATCCAAGAACGGAAGTGTTAAATGATGGAACCTTAGAGATGTTGACCTAAAGACCAAGAAAAGCTCTGCACTGGCCCTGAGTGGTATGGGAATGGTGGAAAGGGAGGTTCTATTTCTTACCTTGGTCTCTTCATTCTTCACTCTGCAAGCATTTCTACTTCTAGGGCATCTCAAAGCATAACTTTGCTTCCTAGCCAAGGGGAGTCCCCTTGCTGCCTGCCAGCTGCTGGAGCGCAGCATCTCTTCCTCCAACCTCCATTTGCACTGGGTGGGGCAGGCAGCCACATGTGCACAAATGGTCCTGGGTTGAGTTGTGAGGGGAGGAAATGGTGTAAAATGAGAACAATGTGTAAATTCTGCTGCAGCTGGAAAGAATCCCACATAGGAGGACCCGAGTGCAACCTAACCAATATGGCGGCTCCACCTCACTCCTCTAGAACCCATTGAACCAGGAACGAGTTTTAAGCCCCTTGTTGAAAAAGAAAAAGAAATCCAAACAGAGCAGAACATTTCATCCTTCAGGCAGCATTCCTAGAGGCTGTGGTAAGAGACTTCACAAAAGAGCCGGTCACTCTGCGCTCTACCTCCCCGCTCCCCAAGCTTTCATAAACGCTCACCATTTCATAAAAGTTACAGTTTTACATGTGATTTCTAAGCTGCCAAAAATGTACAGTGTACTCACCCCCGCCTGTTCCAACATGTTTTATAAACATAACAAGCTGTAGCTACCACCCCAGATGTTTTCACAACTTATTTTTTTTTTCATAATTTAAAATCTGTTCGACCTGATGTTTTCTGCTCCGTGTGCATTTCAACTGTAAAAAAAAAAAAAAAAAAAGGAAACTGAAATATTATTCATGTGGTGCTATGCTGTTACACCTAATTTCTTCTCAAGTTCACACTAAACCGAAACGTCTCTAGGAACCTTAAAAAAGGCAACAGCCGAGAAAGTGAGGAAATATGTCAAGGACTTGTAAATAAACAGCTGGCTCCCAACATATGGATTTTCTTCTATATTTTTCAGGTGCCACAATCTCCCGTCCGTATCTGCCAGCCCTGCAGCGTGCCGCATAATTCAGCTGTAATTGATCATGTAAGGGCAGATGGAGAGGACTGTCAGCTCCTCCCTTGAGTCTCTGGGGACACGGCAGAAATCAAAGCAGATGGCCCAATTGCATCTTCTTTATGTGTTGCTGCAAGCTTCTCTGTCTGCAGGATAATGGATCATTACGGCCTGCTGTGTACAAACACCAATATGCTTTTAAATCTGGTTCTCAGCCTTATGAAAAAGCACTATATTTCATATTAATTTGTGAAGCTGCGCTTAACAAGGTCCACTGTTGTTAATTTACGATTTGGGAGGGTGGGAGGGAGAAGTTCCCATGGAGCAGCCTGCCCTGCCTCCTCCCCTCCCCCAGCCTTGTCTCTCTGGAACCCTTCCCCAGCCCTGCCTCCTGTCCAGCAAGCAGTGGTCGGCCGAAGTGGGCACGGGCTGGGGACCAGCTGCTCTGACACTTGACGGATGCATCCCACAGCCTGAGGTTTGCTGAATGTGCCATTGTGGAGAGGGCTGGGGTTTTGTCCCTTGTCTGCAGCATAGATAATGCAAGGCAGAAAAGTTTCAGAGCCATTCTTTCCAAACTCTCTCTTGCTCTGCCCTTCTGGGTCTCTGCTGAGAAGAAAAGAAAGCAAAGGACAATAAGAAGCTGTGCTTTCAACCTGCCTGATCACAGTGTCCTAAGAAGAGAGGTTGGTGGAAAATTTACAACACCAGGCAAGTTCTCAATTGTTCTTAGGTGACATCGAGTCAGGTCAGGCTTATGGCTGCCTCGTGTACAACAGAACAAAACACTCCCGGATACCATGCCACGCCCAGCACTACGTAAGTGCTTCTTGGCTGTTCATAGGGTTTTCAGTGGCTGATTGTTTCAGGAGTGGGCTGCTCGGTCCTTCTCTCATTTTTGCAGTGCTGGGGATCAAACCCTGGGCCTGAGAGCATGCAGAGCAGCGCTTTACCAACTGAGCTAAACCCTAGTCCATTGGTTTTCAATGGAAGACACATAGCCCCTGTCCCATTTCTTATCTGACAAGTATTTTAGAGTCCCTATTATGTGCCAGGGCTGGGATTTAGCTCAGTTGGTAGAGCACTGCTCTGCAGTCTCTGAGGTCCCAAGTATGATTCCCAGCACCGCAGAATGGGAGAAGGACATGGCAACCCACTCCCAAAGCAATCCCGGAAGCAGTCAGCCATTGAAAATCCTTAGTGTCGCTATGAGTCAGACTCGACTTGATGGCACCTAACAACAACAACAACAACAACATTATGTGCCAGGAACTATCCTGGGTACTGAGGAACAGAGGGGCCCCTCCCTCCAGAGCTTGTGGCTGTCCATACCTCAATGGGAAGTTTGGGAAGAATATGGCAGCCTTGGTTGAGCTCATCCCAGGCTGTCGTAGGAACACAGAAGCAGGACAAATAAGTCGTGCTCAGGGACTTAGAAGCAGGGACTTAAGGGAGGAGGAGAATCTGACCAGGTGATGAAATACACAGGGATGTTGGGGTCTTGTAGATTTGTACACTGTGGGATGGAGCACCTTCAGGAAACCTGACCTGAACAATAAGAGTATTTCATTCCATCAAACCCCAAAGGCCATGCCTATTACATGTTGCTCCATGGGC
The DNA here is from genome assembly GCA_007922755.1 of Pedetes capensis. Taxonomy (NCBI): domain Eukaryota; kingdom Metazoa; phylum Chordata; class Mammalia; order Rodentia; family Pedetidae; genus Pedetes; species Pedetes capensis. The sequence goes on along the minus strand of VMDO01001130.1, from coordinate 175,917 downwards.
TTTAAAGCACCTAGAGATCAGAAGACAAGCAAGCTAATCCATGCAATGTGGTGGTTGGATTACCACCACATTGGTGGCTGGATTAATTCTGTAAGAAGGTGCTACCAAGGGGTTCCCAAATCTGCTTTCAGCACATGCTTCCAGGGGCTCTTTCCAAGCCCCCATCCCTTTTTTCCCACTGCTAGAGATGGACAGAAAGCTAGCAGGGAGGGGGGAAGGGAGGAGGGAGTGAATGCAACTGCTGCCTGTTGTTGTTGTTGTTGTTAGGTGCCATCGAGTCGGTATCTGACTCATAGCGACCCTCATAGGGTTTTCAATGCCTGACTGTTTTGGGATTGCCTTGGGAGTGGATTGCCAGGCCCTTCTCCCATTTTTATGGTGCTGGGAATTGAACTCGGACCTCAGAGACTGCAGTGCAGCGCTCTACCAACTGAGCTAAATCCCAGCCCTGCTGCCTGTTAGGGAACATGTATTAAAACCAGATAAAGTTAATTCATCATTGAAAAAATGTTGACCTAGAAGGAGTCTTGGGAGGAGATGACAGGGAGGGGAGGAAAGGCAGGCTGTGTGGGCCAGGAGAAACCGTTCCCACGGCCAGGGAGAGTGCAGGCCACCAGCTTCTGGCTCTTTCTTGCCTTTGGCTATTAAAACTAGCTACGTTACATATACCTTCTCATTTTTTTCCCTCAGGCAGCACCTAAACTCCCCCAAGACCACAAAACAGTGGATTTCTGAAGGATAGCTGTAGGCTAGTCTTGTATAGCTCCTTGCAGATCCACATCCCCTGGGCAATAATAACAACACAAGAGGATGCTCCCTGACCCAAGACTGGGCTGCTGCCTTTGGCAGAATGTTCCAGAAATTCAGCCTACTTTCAGGTTTTTGTTTGTAGCTCACAGTTTAAAGCAATAACATATATATAAAAGCAACAACAGACAAAATGTAAAAATTGGGCCAGGCATGGTGGCACATGCCTGTAATCCCAGCAGCTCGGGAGGCGGAGGCAGGAGGATAGCAAGTTCAAGACCAGAGGCAGTCCGTGTAACTTAGTGAGACCCTGTCTCAAAAAGTAAAAAAAAAAAAAAATGGGCTGAGGGTGCAGCTCAGTGGTCCAGCACTTGCACAGCATGCAGGCACGAGGCCTTGGGTTCAACTCCCAGTACTGCAAAAAAAAAAAAAAAAGTAAAAATTGGGAAATGTTTACCAGAGGAGTAACTTGGTGGTAGAGCCTGTGCTTAGCATGCACGAGGCCCTGGGTTCTCTCCCCAGGACAACAAGAAAGAAGGAGAGAGAGAGAGGAGAAAGAGAAGGAAGGAAGGAAGGAAGGAAAGAGGGAAAGAGGGAGGGAGGAAGGAAGGAAAGAAAGAAAGAAGGAAGAAAGGAGAAAGGAAGGAGAAAAGAAGGAAAGGGAAGAAAGGAAGGAAAGAAAGGAAGGAGGGAAGGAGGAAGGAGGGAAGGAAGGAAGGGAGGAAGGAAGGAAGGAGGGAAAGAAAGAAGGAGGGAAAGAAGGAAGGAAGGAAGGAAGGGAAAGAAAATCCTGGATAAATGTTTGCTTTAAAACCAGATCCTTAGTAGTTCCTAAAGTTTCAGAAGATCCGACAATCAGAAACACTTCACCACCTGGCAACCTCTCCAGAAGCAGCGAGTCACCGAGGTCGTCCCTTCTTGTTGGTTGTGATCCTGTGGACACCATCTGAAGCCATCTGCTAGGGAAGCTTGTCAGTGCAGAAATGGTCCTCTTTCTCATCTTCCTTCTCTGGGAAAATACAGTTCCCTGAAAAACAAGGCAGCTCCAATGTCTCAAAGCAAAACCTTGTGCACCAGCCTTCAGACGGTGAATAATACCAACATCATTCCTCTCCCTGATAAACAACAACCAAAACAAAACCCCATATGGCAGCCCCTAAGTGTGCTTTTTCCTTACTAACATGAATTAATTATAGTAATCACCAGACCCCGTGTTCATGATCATTACCTCATTGGTTCAGGTTATTTGTTTTGGTGAAAGTATCACATAGGTCTTGGTTGGTCACGAAGCAAGCCTGAGTTTTGCTTGTACTCCGTTGTCCAGAGCCAGGGACAGCACGCAGAAGGCCTAAAGAAAGCAATCTTCCTGGAGACACTGGAAATCGACAGGGACAAAATGGCTTAACAGTTAAGATTCCCAAGACTTCTGCCCTCATTCTTTTTCCAAAGTTTTCAATTATCTTTTTTTCCCTTAAAAATAGTCCTTTAATTTTTGTATAATGTTTAAGGAAATGAAAGTGTCAACAGCTCTGACTTAACAATCTCACATCATGTATATGAAATCCCTCTGTATCCAATTGTTGTTATTGTTGTTGTTGTTGTTGTTAGCTGCCATCAAGTCAGGTTCAATGCATACCAGCCTTCATGGGGTTTTCAGTGGCTGATTGTTTCAGGGTCGCTTCAGGAGTGGATTGCCACGTCCTTCTAGTCCTTCTCCTGTTTTTTGCAATACTAGGGATTAAATCTGGGCCCTGAGAGAGCGCAGAGCAGCCCTCTGTCAACTGAGCTAAACCACAACCCTGTACCCCATAAATATATACAATCAAAATAGCAATAAAAAATAGTCCTTTAAAATCAGCAAAAATGATTAGCGTGTGTGTATATTGGTGGTCACTCACTTCATACTCCTTTGATGTCACAATGACACTGACTTGGAATAAACGGACTTCATTTATTTTCTCTGTGCACAAAGGGATAGAGAGAGACAACTCAGGAGGTTCGGGTTATGCATCTATTCATCTCTTTGGGTCTCAAAATTTATTCATTTACTCACTCATTAGTTCACTCAACTCACACATAGCAAACACCCACTGGGAGCCAGACTCCTAGGTCAACTTTTTTTAATGATGAATTGAATTTATCTGGTTTTAATACATCCCTGATAGGCAGCAATTGGATTCACTCCCTCCTCCCTTCCCCCACTCCCCACTAGATTTCTGTCCATCTCAAGCAGTGGGGAAAAAGGGATGGGGGGCTTGGAAAGAGCCCCTGGAAGCATATACTGAAAGTAGATTTGGGAACCCCTTGGTAGCACCTTCTCACAGAATTAACTGGTAACCCAACCACCACATTGCAAGGATTAGCTTGTTTGTCTTCTGATCTCTAGGTTCTTTAAAGCCCACGGAGCAATATGTAATAAGCGTGGCCTTTGGGGTTAGATGGACCTGAGTTCAAATCTCGAGTCTATTCTTACCTGCTGTGTGATCCTGGGTTGCTTACCCAATCTCTCTGCCTCTCCAATCATTCCTTGAATGAAATAAGGTAAGTAATGCCATCATAAAGTTACTTATAAAGAAATGAAATAAGACTGAAAATACACACATCATGATACCTGCCACGGTAGCTGTCATTTGTGATCATTTCCACAGCACCTAAAACAAAGTCTCATTTGTCCGCATACACACAGTGCTCAGAGAATATGTTTCAAACTGAAAGGATTCTTTCCCCACCTCATTCAGCATTTGGGTTGGCCCCCTTCCGCTGGAATTAAAAATATCAGTGCTGACTTTTATATTCCCTCAGTGCCTCTACCTGCCCCCTCCACAAACATTAGAATCTGGGCCAATTTTTTCCTCCTGAAATGCAAGGATTTTCAAGCCAGAAAATCCAAACAAAAGCACAAGAGATCTGGGCCCCCTGACTGGGTTCTCAGTTTGCAATTTGGGGGTGTTACCTCCTTGGGAGAAAAGACAAACTGTGAATTACAGCATCATTTGGCCAATGTGGGAGGATTCCAAGTCGCTTTTGATAGAGATTTGTCCAGGGCTGAGGCTGAAGCTAGAGGGCCTTACCCTGAGCTGGCCATTGAGTCTTTGTGTCCCACTCCTCATAGCTTCCTTGGTACAGGGAAGCGTTAAGCATTGCATTGATGCTGCACACATTTTGATAACTCAGAGTGATTTGTGAGGTCTAGATGTTTAAGAGGTTGGAAGGGGCCAGGCGCAGAGGCTCATGCCTGCCATGTCAGCAACATGGGAAGTGGAGGGAGGAGGACCAGGCAGCCTGCATAACTTAGTGAGATTCTGTCTCAAAATAATGAATAAAAAGGGGGCTGAGGGTGCAGCTCAATCGTGAAGCTCTCTGAGTTCAACCCCCCAGAACCAAAAGGAAAAAAAATGAAGAAGTTCAAGGGTTTTGAGTTTCCAATAGCATCTTGCCACAAAAAACAAGTTGTTGCTGTTGTTGTTGTTGTTGTTAGGTGCCATCGAGTCAAGTCTGACTCAGTGACGCTATGTATAGCAGATCGAAACACTTCCCGATTCTGTGCCAGGCACACGATCTTATTTATGTTTAAGCCCATTGTTGCAGACACCGTGTCAATCCATCTGGTGGAGGGTTTTCCTCTTTTGCGTTGACCTGCCACTCTCCCAAACATGATGTCTTTCTCTAGGGAAGGACCTCTTCTGACTACGAAACACTGATAATAGTGTTTCACCTGTAGTACGTAGGGTCACTATGAGTCAGATACCGACTGGATGGCACCTAACAACCTCAACAACAAAAAACATGTACATGATTCAAAAGGAATGTCTCATGCATAATGAGATACCTACGCTACCTGCCACATGGAATGCCATTGTCCCAACCCACCAGAAATGTCTGGCAGTTAAATTGGAACCCATAAATAAGAAATACTTTTGAAATGCCCTATGCATGGAGTAACTCCAGTATTATTGATGAGGAAGTAGAGCAGTGTGTTAAAGAACACGGGCTCTAGGGTTGGATAAAATTAGATTTGAAGTCACTGGTGAGCTTCTGGTTCTTATCCAGAAAGTGCAGATAATAACTGCTCTATAGGGGAGATAGTGGAAAAGTCTTCAGCACCGTGCATGGGAAATGGTGTATACATGGTGATTTATTATAATAATGGAATAGAAATAGAATGAACATATTTGACCATTTTTCATGTGCCAGCTGTGGCATCAAATACTTTGCATGCTTTATCCCATTTGTTCCCCATTGTGACCCTGAGATTGGTGTATATATATTCTCACTTTACAGATTAGAAACCTGAGATGCCAGCAGATGAAGTCATGTGCCCAGATTTGCATTGGATTGGGTGGCCACAGCCCTGAGCTCAGAAGCAACAAGCTACAGTGAGAAGCACCACTTATCATCATCATTCTTAGAGCTAGAATGTAGCTTCCAAGTCATCTAGCTTAAGCCCAGAGCCCTGCACATACTCTCTTTGCAACACATGTTATAGAGCCAAATCATACAAATTTTGCTTGAATGATCCAACTATTGGAAACCTCTCTACTTGAGAAAGCCCACCTTGCAGCAAAACTCTATAACCCTTGTTATTGTTGTTGTTGTTGTTGTTAGGTGCCGTTGAGTCGGTATCCGACTCATAGCGACCCTCTGTACAACAGGGGAAACACTATTGTCAGTGCTTCTCTGCTGTTCATAGGGTTTTCAATGGCAGATTGATTTTTGGGAGGGGGTTGCCAGGTCCTTCTCCCAAGCCTACAGCTTCTGGTGTTTCCAGGCAGTCTCCCATCCAGGTACTAACCAGGCCCAACCCTGCTTAGCTTCCGAGATCTGACGGGATTGGATGCCACAGGGATACCACTGCAGGCTACTTGTTATTGTTAGGAACTGTCTAATTGAGTTGGACTCATTGAGACCATCACAGGATTTTCAATGGCTGATTGAGGATTGTTTTCAAGAGTGGACTGCCACTTCCTTCTCCCGCTTTTGCGGCACTGGGGATCGAACTCAGGTCCTAACAGAGTGCAGAGCAGGCACTGTATGAACTGAGCTAAACCCCAGCCCCTCTATAACCCTAATGTTCCTTAAATGGCTGTAAGGCTTTTGTATTCTTGGAGATATCTAGGAATAAAGAAATACTGAGAAGTCACAGACCTGAAGAGAAAGGAGAAATGACAAGGGAATGTAATGAGGGAGCCTGGAGTAGATCCTGGTAGAGAAAAGGAACATTGAGGAAAGATTGACAAGATTTCAATAAGGCCTGTAGTTTTGTTGCTAGTATTGTACCCATGTTAATTTCCTGGGTTTTATCATTGCACTGTAGTTATAGGAGATGTGAACGTTAAGGGAAGCTGGGTGAAGTGTACCCAGAAACTATTTTTGCCACCTTCCCCTAAGTATAAAATGAGTTCACACTATAAAGTTTGAAAAAGTCTAGGAAACAAAGGCAATTTGAATGAAGTTGAAAAGAGGGAGTGATTTTTTTTTCCTATAAAAGTAGAGAGGACATATAACAGAGAATGCCTGGGGTTTGCTCTGTGCACAGTTCTCATCAGAAGGAAAGACAGCATCAGCAAGCAGCCAGTGGGCTTCCGGGCAGTGCAGGCAACAGTTCCCAGAGCTCAGAAAGCTTCCCTCGTGCCCAGAGCCCTCTTTATCTGCACAGGCTCCAACTCAGCTTCCCCATTGTCTACCTGCTGCCTCCAGCCTCTGCAAAGCTGAGAAACAAAAGAGAAAATGGCCAGCTGCATTCTGAAGCTAGCATACCCTTTAAAGAGCTGCTGTGAGGGCAGGCACCTATCCCAGGGATGAGCACAAAACCTAAAACTGCATGAATACGTGGATGGGTGGGTGGCTGGAGAGATGATCATCATCTTACCATTAACTAGCCCTTTGGGCCTCATAAATTTAGTGTCTAAGTGAATTGATCTTTGCAAATGGCTTCATAATGAAGTTGTATAGATTATATGCCAAAGGAGTATTTTGAACCAAATATGAAATTGCATGTGAAGTTTGCTATGAAGTGGATGTTGGTATGGAATTTTAGAGACTAGATCCTTCTACAGTACACCATGCTATACATTATGATACACAGACAAAGATGGCGCGTTGGGGGCGGGCTTCAGAGATGCGCCCTGCAAATGAAACAAGGCGAGTTGACTCATTTATTCTTCAATGTTTTCTTTTTGAAAGTGAGAATTTTCACTTCCCTGCTCAAGGCTCCCTTTTCTCATGTTCTACATTTATTTGCCAGTGTCCATCTCTACTGGCTGCACGCAAATTCCATGAGCCACAGGAAAGGAGCAAGTGCCTCTGTTCAGTGCCGCACCCACGGGGCTGATGCCATCTCACGGGGTAGGTGCTAAGTCCTGATCAAGTCTATGACTATTATTCTCTTAAGAGAAGTTGCTTATAAGTAATGAGGTCCAGTACCAGGACGACATGCATCTCCCTAGAGACCAATGAGATGTTCAGAAATCAAGGTCTGGAGAGATGAGGTCAAAGCCACCCAGATAACAAAGAAGAATCCAAACGCTGGCTCCAGCTGCCTGCAAGGACTTCATGGAAAGCCACCATGATGGAGACCCACTCAAGTGCCAGCCTGAACTCCTCAGCAGGCTACGTGGGTGTTCATTACAGTCAGAGCTTGGGACCCCCTTTCTCCCTTCCTATGCGGCCAATGTGTCTTTGAGGCATGAACGAGCTGAGCTGGTTTTTCTTTTTCCGACCACGCGGACGGTCAGCCATTGAAAACCCTCTGAGTCAGACACGACTTGACGGCAACTAACGGCAACAACAGCCACCACGTAGAAGAGTGCCTTGCCTCCTTTAACAAGCTGTCCAGGGTCAGCATGCTTTCGAAAGGCACGCTATAATAATCTCAGGACACTGTGTGTCATGGTGTCTCTTGTCCCCAGAAAAGGAGGTCTTCCTCTCTGAACTGGGTCTCATTGTCATCCTTCTCCACCACAGTGGGGAAGATTATTAAGGCAATTTTCAGCAGATGAATTGGTATCTAAGCAATGACTTTAATAGACAAGAGCTACCTCCTTTTTTCTTGAGTCACCTAATAGAGTGGTCATTTCGTTAATGGGCTCTGATTCAGTCCTTCCTGAATAAGAGCTCCAGGTACTGCTTGAAGTCTTCTTAGATCAGAAGAAGAAAACTCAGCAATGGCGCTGACTAAAGATCAAAGGGACACATCCATCCTACCCCAGACACCTGCTCAGCCTCAAGCTCTGAGGAAGGGGCAGTGGTGGGCTTAGGGGACCCAGAAGTCCTCCTAAGCATTGGTGCACACTGGTCTCCCTTGACCAGCTCTCACTGGGGACAGTACAAGAATACCCCACTTCCACTGCCCAACACCATGTGACATTTTTTCTTCTTTTTTGCGGTACTGGGGGTTGAACCCAGGGCCTCGCGCCTGCATGCTGTGCAAGTGCTGGACCACTGAGCTGCACCCTCAGCCCATTTTTTTTTCTTTTTACTTCTTTGGGACAGGGTCTCGCCAAATTATGCAGACTGCCTCTGGTCTGGAACTTGCAATCCTCCTGCCTCCACCTCCCAAGCCGCTGGGATTATAGGCGTGCGCCACCGTGCCCAGCCATATGAGATTTTTTAATCCACATAGACCCCAAACCTCCCATCCCTCTGAAGCTGCACGATTCTGCACAGGGCTCCATGGAGCGAAGTGGACATCATTGACTCCAATTCATAGGTGAGAAGCTGAGATTTAGACAAGTGAAATGGCTGGAAAGGGAGGGGCATGGATAAAAGCAGGGGCTCCTGTGTCCTTCTGAGAGCATGAGCTCTGTAACCAGCCCACTAGCATCTGTGTCTTCAAACCTCTGCTTGTGTGCTATGTGACCCTCGTGCCAGTCGCTGGTACTTAATGATATCTTTCGCAGTGAAATGGGAATAATAATTATACTAATACAAATGAAATGGCACAGATAAAGGGCTCAGTCCAGTATCTGGGACACAGAAAGGAGCAGCAACTATTGCTTTCACTGCTACTGTTAGTACAGTTTTTTTTTTTTTCACCATACTGGGGGTTGAACACAGGGCCTCTCACTTGCATGTTCTGCAAGTGCTGGACCACTGAACTGCACCCCCAGCCCATTTCTTTACTCTTTTTTGAGAAATGGTCTTGCTAAGTTATGCAGCCTGCCTCTGGTCTTGAACCTGTGATCCTCCTGCCTCCACCTCCCGAGCTGCTGGGATTACAGGTGTGCGCCACCGTGCCCAGCTTGTTAGTACAATTTTTTTTTTCTTTTGAGTAACTGGTCCTGGTAAATGTGATCATAGACTTAAAGACCTGTGTGAGTCCTGAAGAGATGGTCACTCCGAAGGACCATTGCTGTGAGTCAATGAAGAACATTTTTATTCTCTTCCCATGTGTGATAAAATGTGAATGGAGTTTTGCTCTCTGCTGGCTTTGCCATTTTTGCTATGGGGCAACCTTATAGGATATTGTTATTTCTGATAAGGTTTATGCGATAATTCAAAATGGAGTTCTTTTCAGGGAAGTCCTTTCATAGAAAAACAAAACTAATTCTGGTCTGTTAGAGAGGAACAGAATCAAGTCTGTGTTTAACATCCAAATTCAGCTGCATGGATTATCTCTTCAGATAATTTGCAAACAGTGGTGTATGTTGCTGTATTCTGTATACCCATTCTACAGATCTCAGAAGCTAAGCAGGCTCAGGCCTGGTTATTACTTGGGTGGGAGACTGCCTAGAAATACTAGGTGCTGTACACTTGGGAGAAGGACCCAGCAGCCCACTCCTGAAACAATCAGCCATTGAAACACTGAATAGCAGAGAAGCCTGACAATAGTGCTGGGTACTATTTGTTCTGTTGTACACAGGTTCACTTGAGTCAGACACAACTCAAGGGCACCTAACAACAACAACATATATGTGTGTGTGTGTGTGTGTGTGTGTGTGTCTGTGTGTCTGTGTATATACACACAACATATATATATATATATATATATATATACATATATATATATACACATACATATCTATATGTTATAGTGACATATCAATATTCAGGGATTCAATCCCACAAAAAATTGGGTTCAAGTACAGGTGTGAATTCAATATGCTAAAGTTTAGAGGGTTCAGGTTCAGTTCAGGTGCAGGCTTAAAATTTTAATCCTAAATTTAGATCAATTAATAAAACATTTCTTTTTTTCTTTAATTTTTAAATAGCTAATAATACTAAGTGCCTGTGGCCATAGCACTGTGGCTTCCGATCCTGTCAGAACTCAGAAGCTAAGAAGGGTCAGGTCTGGTTAGTACCTGGATGGGAGACTACCTGGGAACACCAGGTGCTGTAGGCTTGGGAGACGGACCTGGCAGCCCAATCCCAAAACACAATCTGCCATTGAAAACCCTATGAACAGCAGAGAAGCAGTAACACTACTGTTTTACCTGTTGTACATAGGGTCACTATGAGTCAGACACCAACTCGACAGCACCTAACAACAACAATGAAACTAAAGAAAAAAAAATCACATTAAAAGCTGAACCTGGACACAGTTTTCCTCTGGGTTTGTGTTCAGGTCTAGGTTCAGGGTCATGTTTAGAAAAGTTTTAGAATAATCCTTGAAGCAGAATGGGTTCAGGGTTTGGATTCAGGTTCAGTTGGAAGCATTGCTCCCTACATATAGGATTTAAACTCAAACTGAACCGAACCCAAACAGTCTAAATTTGAACATATTGAAGCCACATCCAAATGCAACCCAATTTTTCACATTTGAAGCCCTGTCAATAAGACTAAAGAGTTATGTCCATGGCACCTTGATTTCTGTGCTTCTTTGGTGGGTGATTTGCAACAGCTCCAAGGTAACTTTGATGGTTCACAGTTTTCATCAGTCTTCAGCACTTAAATCCCAGGTATGGTGCAATTTTGCTAGATCCCATAGTTTTTAAAGTGCTTTACTGTTTAGGAGCTCAAAGGCCACTGAGTCCAAATTCCTGCCATGGCCAAAACAATGTAGGGATGGCTGAGGGTTAGTCACCTTATTTCACAGATGGGAGAACCAAGGTGTAGAGAGAAGTTCCTCTCCCCGCCATCTGCAATGATTGATACAGTGAGTAAAACCAGGAGAAGGGCTAGGTGAGCCTGCATCAGGAAGGAGCCAGGGGCTCCCATGCTAACAAATGAGATGCTTGGGCTGTTAATTTTCTAATGTAAATTCTAGAAGGAAGCCGGGGAGGGAGGGGAGCAAGAGAACAAATTGGATGTAATCAGAATCAGATTCAGGATAAACTGTTCATGGTTAATAGGGTCAGCCACCCACGCAGCAGCCAGACCTGGAATTTTCCACTCTTACTCTTTGCACGGCGCTCACCAGAGACAATATGTGCATTAGCCTACGGTTCAAGTAACCGGCAGAGCCCAAGAAAAGGGGAGAAGAAATCGGAGCCACTTTCCACTCTCAAAATGTGATGCCTTCGGATGGAATAGCCCAGGGTAAAGGGCAGATTCCACTCAGAAATAGAGGATGATGGCAATAGGAAAAGCAATGGTACCCATGCAGCCCATCAGCACTGCTAACAAGCATCGAGCTCGGCATAAAGCGCTTTATGTGTCTGACTTCATTAAACATTCACAGTGCCCCTTGAGATAAATATGGTAGCTCTCGTTTTAGAAATGAAGAAACTGAAGCATGCAAGGGGTTAAGGCATTCACATGAAATCGCTCAGCTAAAAGGAGAGAAAGTTGGGCTTGGAGCTCATGAGACCCAAAATATTGTCACGCACGGTGTCAACACTCTTAGAATTTTTTAAAAAATAAATCTAAATTTGATTTGATTTCTATTTATTTTGCCTGTGCCTCATGGGTTGCACGTCACTTTCAAATATTAGCATTCCTAGGGCTGCGATTTAGCTCAGTTGGTGGAGTGCCACTCTACAGTCTCTGAGGTCCTGAGTTCAATTCCCACCACCACAAAAAATGGTAGAAGGACATGACAACCTACTCCCAAGGCAATCCCGAAACAATCTGCCATTGAAAACTCTATGAGGATCTCTATGAGTTGGACATAACTCGGCGGCACCTAACAACAACAACAACAAAGGTAAAAATAGGAAAGGTGAAATAGAAGATGGCCCAAAACACTGCCAAAGGAGTAATCAGAAGAGCAGAGAAGTGCGTGGATTCAATGCCAAGTCTCTTATTATTTTCCTCTCCGAAGCTCGCCCGCCTGCGCCTGGCTAGAAAGGCGGAATGGAAAGGGTTAATGTGTAATGGTACTATGGTTTAGATTTCTTCAGTTTAATATCAATATGATATGGAATGACTTCACCCCTGGGCTGGAGAAAAGACAGAGGAGGAGGGAGAGGAAGAGATGAATGGGGCTGGGCTCCTGAAGCCAGATGATCTGCTCAGCACCTGAAAAGCACCGCTGTTATGGTTGGAATATGAAGTGTCCTCCCTCAGGCCCAGGGTTGAACACTTGGTCCATAGCTAATGGAGCTGTTTGGGGCAGTGCTAGAAACTTTAGGAAGTGGGGCCTCCCTGGAGGAAGTAGGTCCCTGGGGGCATCCCCTTGAAGTTATGTCTCCCCCCGATTCTCTCTTGTCACTCTCTCTCTGCTTCCTGTCCCCCGTGAGGTGAGCAGCCTCTGTCACAGGCTCCTACTGCCATGTTTCTGCCTCACCCTGCGCTCAAAGCAATGGATCCAACCAACTTGGACCAAAACCTCCGAACTGTGAGCCAAAATTAATCTTGCCTCCTTTAAAATTGTTGATCTCGAGCCAGGTGCGGTGGCACATGCCTGTAAACCCAGCGGCTCGGGACATGGAGGCAGGAGGATCGCAAGTTCAAGACCAGAGGCAGTCTGCATAACTTATTGAGACCCTGTCTCAAAAAGTAGAAAAATGGGCTGGGGGTGCAGCTCAGTGGTCCAGCACTTGCAAAGCATGCAAGCGCGGGACCCTGGGTTCAACCCCCAGTACCAAGAAAACAAACAAAAAATAAAATTGTTGATCTCAGGTATTTGTCACAGCAACAACAACAACAACAACAACAACAACAACAACAACAAGAGCAAACTAATATAACCCCTTAGCCAGAGAGCTCCTGCCTGGACAGCTATAAGACAGAACATTCTCACATTCTCCGATTCCATCCCCCAAAGTTAATATAAAGCCACCTCGCTTGGACATATTGTACTTCTCCATGGAAATGAAGAGGTTCTGTTTGAGTACAGTCACGGCTGCAAAAGCTCTTTTCTCAAGCTTCATTGACTATCAGGATATTCAAGCCCTGGAGTTGCAGTGGAATTCTTATGGGAAAAACTCAATTAAATCTGCTACAGAATGCACACAGAGCAAGACAGAGGGAAAAGAGCACCAGAAGGGGGGGAAAAAGACATTTTTTTCTGAATAATAAAGGTCTAGATTTAAAATTAGACCGTACAATAACAGTCCTAATTCCTGGAAACCCAGACAGGGAGAACTAAATACATAATATATAGAGAGGAATTTATTTTCGCAGACTGTAAGGATGTAATACGTCTTTTGGCATTTCACACATCCTTGGTGGGTATTTCGGCTGAGTGGAGGCGGCTGTTAAGCACCTTCTCATGGAAAAAATACCTCCATCTCGAGTCAGAGGTTAAGTTATTCTCTGGCCAAAAGAAGCAATCCATCACGCTTCGTTATGGGGCAGGTCTCGCAATGAATAGCATGTGGCAGAGATGGATAACTTAATATGACTCCATTCAGGAGCGCTGTAAACGGATCCGTCATCTCCAGGACCGGCTGAGGTGGTCAGATGCCACTTGAGGTCTTGAGGAAAACTCTGGCTGCTTTGGGGGAGGAGGGGGCCTGCCGAATTCACCTCTGAATAGCAACCACCCCGTGAGTCACCGCTGCACGTTTATTTCAGCATCCACTTTGGGTTAGACTGCCGAGTAGAAATCTTGGCTCTAGTGCTTACAAAGGGGCTGGGATTTAGCTTAGTTGGTAGAGCACTGCGCTGCAGTCTCTGAGGTCCCAAGTTCGATTCCCAGCACCACAAAAATGGGAGAAGGACCTGGCAATCCACTCCCAAGGCAATCCTGAAACAGTCAGCCATTGAAAACCCTATGAGGGTCGCTATGAGTTGGATACTGACTTGACGGCACCTAACAACAACAACGTTTACAAAGCTCTGTGATGGTCAATGGTTAGCTGTTCTTTTCCAGCTTCTTGATCTATAAAAATGGGAATCATAATCCTAATAGCAACAGCTTTTCCCAATGCAACGCATCTTTTGATTTCTTGACCGCTGCTTCCACAGCAGTTACATAGGGCCTTTAAAACCCCGGAAGTTCCTCCCCTTGATGGAGAGTCCACAGAGTCCAGGCGTCCACAGAAATCCATGTCCACTGTTTGCAGGGTCCAATCTACAATAGCCAGAGATGTTTACGGTGTCCAGTGGTCTACAATTCTCAGCAAGGTCTACACTTCTCAGCAGCATCCAGAGCAACCTGCAGACATCTGCAGCAATGGCCCACAGATGTCTGCAGTGCTACATAGAAGTTCAAAGCCACCTACAGCCTCATTGCTAGACCTATCTGATTCCTGACCATCTAGCTCAGAAGCATAAATGCAGCTTCTCAATGGACCTTCACTGCCATCAGAAAGTCTCTCTCTCTCTCTCTCTCTCTCTCTCTCTCTCTCTCTCTCCCCCCCTCCCTCCCTCCCTCCACCTGTCCATCTCCATTCTCCTTAGCCTACCTCCCTGCCTGTGCTCCTCTGCTTTTCTCCCCCCATGCTGGCCTAAGTCCCCAGCCTGCTCTCTCCAAGACTCTCAACCCTGGATCTCACTCTCCTCCTTTCAATTCCAAATAAACCAGCTTCTACATTCACTTCAGCGCCACCCTGGCGTCCAGGCTCATCAGCTCCAAGCTAAGCAGGGATGGGACTGGTTAGTCCTTGGATGGGAGACCATCTGGGAGTACTGGGTGCTGTAGGCTTGGGAGAAGGGCCCAGAAGCCCACTCCTGAAACAATCAGCCATTGAAAACCCTATGAATAGCAGAGAAACACTGACATAGTGCCAGACATGATACAGCATTGGGTAATACTTCGTTCTGTTGTGCATTTGGGTTACTATGAGTCAGACCTGACTTGATAGTACCTAACAAGAAGTTTGCTTCTGGGTCTGTTTGTAAATTGATTCATTTGTAAATGTGACCAAAGACTGAGAATTGCTGTCCACTTACCAGATCCTTCCCATGGTGCCCCCATCAAACTGGACCAGGACCCATAGCTCCCCAATAGCACTGGGTGTCAGCAGCATGTGAAAAAAGCCAATCAGACCAGGTGAAATGCCACCTGCACATATGGCTTGTTCTCTGAGACCAGGAGACCAGAGACCAGCATCCTACCATCAAGAGGCCTCTCCCTGGCCGCTTTCAAAGCCCAATTTAGGTGCTAAATAATGCAAAACTGGCTGGTCAAAGTGGTGCACACCTATAATCCCAGGGACTCGGGAGGCAGAGGCAGAAGGATCACAAGTTCGAGACCAGAGGCAGTCTGCGTAACTTAGCAAGACCCTGTCTCAAAAAGTAAAAAATGGGCTGAGGGTGCAGCTCAGTGGTCCGGCACTTGCAGAGCATGCAGGTGCAAGGCCCTGGGTCCAACACCCAGTACCACAAAAAAATAAATAAAATAATAATAATAATAATAATAATAATAATAATAATAATAATGCAAAACTGCTTACCCTTGAAAAGTGGCTGGAATAATGGCAACTGCATTTCACTGGTCAAAGGAAACAAAAAGGAGAGATACATGGTTCTCCAGCAACACCCTCCTTATCAGCTCTGTTGGAAGAAGGGAAAAAACAAGGCAAATAAATGACAAAAGCAGAGGAACCATCAATCACCGGGTTGTACGTCTGGCAGCCTGAGCTGCAGGCACACAGCTCACAGGCCACCCTTTGGCTCCGAGAGGCTGGACTGAGTCTGGGCTGAGCCCGGCTCCAGGAGCCCAGCTGCAGGGGGAAGAGGTGTGAGCGTGGCTGGAAACCAGACTCCAGCTCCTCCCGCTGCTCTGCCGCTTACTCTCTCTGTAGCTAAGTGGCTAAATGCCTCTGGGTTTCCTAGTCTCTGAGATAAGCCATTTCACCCAGAGTCTCAGAATTCCTTTCCCTCTTTAAATTCTCAAATCTCCACAAGCACAGAATGACAAGAATAAGACGAATGTTCTGGAACCTCTTCTCCTCTCACTTCTATGAGCTGGAAAACTTCCTAGACCCTTGATATTGGATGTCTTCAAACTGTTATTATTTGAGGTTTATCAGTAAAAAATGAATTGTTGTTATGTGCCGTCCAGTCGGTATCCAACTCATAGAGACCCTCTTAGGGTTTTTAATGGCTGACTGTTTCGGGATTGCCTTGGGAGTGGATTGCCAGGTCCTTCTCCCGTTTTTGGGGTGCTGGGAATTGAACTCAGGACCTTAGAGACTGCAGCGCAGCTCTTTACCAACTGAGCTAAATCCCAGCCCGTTGTTTTTATTAGGTGCCATCAAGTCGGATTCCGACTCATAGCGACCCTGCGTACAACAGGTGAAAAACTACTGCCAGGGCTTCTCTGCTATTCATAGGGTTTTCAATGGCTGATTGATTTTGGGGAGTGGGTTGCAGGGTCCTTCTACCAAGCCTAAAACACCTAGTGTTCCCAGGCAGTCTCCCATCCAAGTACTAACCAGGCCCAACCCCGCTTAGCTTCTGAGATCTGACAGGATCAGATGCCACAGGGTTACGGCTGCAGGCACACACACAAAAAGAATAGACAAGTTATAAGCGGATGTAATAGGAACTTTTACCCTTTCAACATAATTTTCTGAGTGTTGTGATTAATATTAGCAGATTTACCTGTGTGGAGCAGCCCCACACTCTTCAAAGCATTGTGGCACCCATGTCATTTGGCAAATGAAGAGCTGAGACTAAAATAACGGAACAGCTTCATTTGTTCATTCATTCTTTCAGCAAGCATTATTTGTGGGTCGTCTAGGCACCTAACTCTATGCAAGAACCCAGAAACTTGGAGATAAATCAAGCATTATGTAGACCTTGACTGAGCAAGATCTTTGAGCACAAACACTCTGGACTCAAGCAGAGCTGAGTCCAGATTCTACTGAGATTGTTCCCAAAGTCTCTGACCTAAGGCAATTTATTTAATCCCTCTCTCTGCCTTAAGCCTGCAGCGGTAGCCCTGTGGCATCCTATCCCGTTAGATCTCGGAAGCTAAGCAGGGTCGGGCCTGGTTAGTACCTGGATGGGAGACCGCCTGGGAACACCAGAAGCTGTAGGCTTGGGAGAAGGACCTGGCAACCCCCTCCCAAAAATCAATCTGCCATTGAAAACCCTAGGAATAGCAAAGAACTGACAATAGTGTTTCCCCTGTTGTACAGAGGGTCTCTATGAGTTGCGACTCGATGGCACCTAACAACAACAACAACTCTACCTTAGGTCAGGGGTCCCAATCTGTAAACCATGGACTGGTACCAGTGTGAACAGAAAGCAAGTGGGTGAAGCTTCATCTGTATTTACACAATAAACGCGATGCACTTGAATCATCTCGAAACTGCGCGCGCGCACACACACGGTAGATCGAAAAATTACCTTCCACAAATCTGGCCCCTAATCCCAAAAAAGTTGGGGACCACTCCTTTAGATTACTTTTCTATAAAATGGGGGTAACCATATCCACTGGTTGGCAAACAAGTGAGGATTATATGATTTAATAACATAAAGCCCTTAGCACTTAGATGTGGGACATAAGAAATAGGCAATAAATAGCAGCTTTTATTATCAGCCTCAAGAACATTTGAGTTGAGGGCCGGGCCAAGCATGGCAAATGGCTATTTTTGTTCGATTCCCTTCTGTTTCTTTTTGCAGAGGGCAGCTCTCTCATGTGCTGACGAATCTTGCGGCAGCCAAGCCATGAAGAACTGACCGGCTGCCTGGTTCTCTCTGCGGAGGGCCAAGTCAGGGAGTTGTGCAGCCTGGCCAGCCTCCCGCTCCAGGCTTGGCAATGGGCCTTCAGAATACTCACCACCTCACATAAAAAGGTCCCTTTCCTTCCGGGATCAAAGGAAACCCTAGATCCTTTGGCAAGACGGCCCCAATCATTTCAGCGACTCTCATGGTGGTACAGACACCCCGCCTCCCCAGCGGACAGATGCCTTTCCTTCCCTCCTCAATCCAAGCTCCAGGATGTGTCCAGGCCACCAAGCCAGCCCCAGCCCCAGCCCAGGAAAAGCCGCCCAGCATCGGTGGGCCAGACCTTCAGGCAGATCAGAGCCCCAGCCTGGGACAAGCTGGAAAAGTCATCGCCGGGGGAAATCCCAGACACGAGGCGCCCTGTCACCGTGGTGAGCAGGACACTGAGCAGAGGGACCGCCTGGATCTCCCTGCCTCGGGCTGAGCGCCATCGGCACGCAGCCTGGCACAGAAGGTTTTGTCATTTAGGTTGTAATAAACCCCGCTTCCTGAACTCCAGTCGCCTCCAGGTTCTGCCTGGACCGCACAGCCCCTGCTCACGCCCCTCCCCCAGCAGGGCACCTGTAGCCGCCTTTCGGGGGGCTGCTGGGGACCTCAGGGAACACTCAGCTCACGTGTACTAATGACAGGTGCCCTGGGCCACCCCCGAGGGCAGGGGACCGTGCTCCTGCTAGGCATGGGGCTCTGTGCTGGCTGCAGGCTCGAGTCCCCTGGGTGCTTTCACGGTCCTGGTGACCTGGCTGTGACCAAACCAATGAAGCTAGAATTTCTGGGAGTGGGACCCTGCCATCGGCATGTGTTTTTAAGTTGGCCAGATGGTTCCAGTGTGTGGCCACGTTGAAGAACTAGCTTTTAGGGAAAGGATGCTGGGCTAAGATTCTACCTTTCTTCCTTTCCTTCCTCTTTTTCTGCCTCCACCCCTCTCCTCCTTCTTCCCCTCCTCCCTCCCTCCTCTCTCCCTTCCTTCTGTCCTTTCTTCCCTTCTTTCCTTCAAGCTTGGAGAACAGCTTGCTTTTCCTTGTTCCTTCCTTTCTTCTTTCTTCCTTATTTCCACCGTTCCTTCCCCATTAGTTACCAATGCATACTATCTATGTGGTTAAAGCCCAGAGTTTACAGTCAGAACCCTCTTTTTTGTTTTTTGTTTTTTTTTGTGGTACTGGGGGTTGAACCCAGGGCCTTGCGCTTGCATCCTTTGCAAGCCTTGTACCACTGAGCTGCACCCCCGGCCCTTTTTTTTTTTTTTTTTTACTTTTTGAGACAGGGTCTCGCTAAATTATGCAAACTGCCTCTGGTCTCGAACTTGCAATCCTCCTGCCTCAGCCTCCCGAGCCGCTGGGGTTACAGGCATGTGTCACCACACCCTCCAGTCAGATCCCGCTTGATTTTGAGTTTTAGCTTTGCTGTCAGTAATCAGCTGACCTAAGGGAAGTTACTTTACCTCTCTGAAGTTCAGCTTTCTTATTCTATAAAGTGGGGAAAATAAAAGAGGGTGCAGAGAATCTTTATGAGGATTCAATATCTCAGATCGGTTGCTTAACACAGAGCTTGGCAATGAGCATGTGATCCATCCGTGTGCACTATTTTTCCTCTAGTTATTATCGTAGTCATTTGCCAAGAGCTGCGCTGGATGCTGGGAAGGCAAAAGAAGCTACCCCGCCAGTGTGATGTGCGTTCTCAGGCCGCTCCCTCTATTCCCATTCAATCTGTAGGTGGAGAAGGGGCCCCAATTATCGGCAGGGCATTCTCCAGGTGTTGGGGACAGCAGAGTCACACCACAGACACCAGGAGCCAGGCGATCCAGAGGTACAGCACTGACTACGATGGGCTTCCCATGCCAACGGGAGATGATCGCTTGACACTGACATTGTGCAGTTGAAGACGCTGAGGCTCAGAGGAGTTACCTATTTCATTCAAAGTCACACAAGTGGATGCAAACCCAGCTGTTTAGCACTACGCTACTCTGCTGCCTCAGGGGAGGTGGGGTGTATCTGGGAGGAAATTCTGACCAGAACAAGGAGAGCAAAGCTGTTCCCCAAGCTTGAAGACTCGAGGGAGAGGACACAGCCAAACTGAAGAGGGGGCAGAGCACTGCAGGCCCAGGGGCAGAAGCTGATGAAAACAGCAAGCAGGGAGCCGGGCGCGAAGGCAGGTGCTTGCAATCCTACTGAGTCAGGAGGCTGAGGCAGGAGCTTCTCAAGCTTAAGGCCAGAGGCGCCCTGCACAACTTAGCAAGACCCTGTCTCAAAATAATAAAATAAGAGATTAGGGGTGCAGCTCAGGGGTAGATGACTTACCTAGCAAGTGACCTGAGCTCAACCTCCAGTACTGAAGGAAAAAGATAAAAAGCCAAACAATGACAAGTTGGGTAAAGATGGAAGAGGCTGGCTGAATTCAGAAATGGGGGAACAAGAAGAAATCACCCAGAGATCACTGAGCAGTGAGTCTATATAAAGGGGCCAGGGACAAGTGGGGTGGCCCGAATTCATAGAAATACTGATCAAGTTTCATGGTGTTGGTGTGCCTCTGTTTCCCTACCTGCACCATGAATTTTATCACTGTGACAGGTGGTTCTAAAGTTAAATAGCAAAGTGCACAGGGTAGCAAACTCCTTGAAAGATATGCAAATGTATTGCCAGGTGTGGTGGCACACGCCTGTCATCCCAGCGGCTCGGGAGGCAGAGGCAGGAGGATCGCAAGTTTGAGACCAGAGGCAGTCTGCGTAACTTAGCGAGCCCCTGTCTCAAAAAGTAAAACAATGGGCTGGGGGCGCAGCTCAGTGGTCCAGCACTTGCAAAGCATGCAAGCGCAAGGCCCCGGGGTTCAACCTCCAGGACCGAAAAAAAAAAAAAAAAAAAAAAGAAAGAAAGAAAGATATGTAAATGTTTTATGTCAAATGGCTTATGTTAACTTTACAACAGGGCTCTACAGCTTGAAAAGATATTCCTTTTGGAGGGGGAAATCACTTACAAGGAAGCCAGGCCCCCTAGTTTTAGACATGCACAGTCTAGATTTTATTGAAGTCCTTGATTAAATCAAGGCTGTGCCACTTACAAGGGTGTGATCTATCTGGGCCTCAGCTTTTGCATCTGTAGCTGGAGCTAGGCATGCGGCTCCCTCCTGAGCTGTGTGGATGAAATGTCCCTACGCCTGCGGAACGCTGGGCAGGGCATTTTATGCACACGAGATGCAGGAAAGCATGCCAGCTGTTCTGATTGCTAAGATAGCTGCCGTGCACTCAGAAATTCTCTTCTGAGACTGGCCCGGCTGCTTCGAGATGCCCTGCTGCAGCCAAGTCTCCTTTCCCTCTTGTGCCAGAGCTGGTTATGTTATTTGTTTTGTGGGGTATTTGTTTTCCAATATTTTTCCTAAGCAGGACAGCTCTATCAATGAGGTCTGCTGCTTTATTGGTTGCTAATTGCTGGGGCATAATTGTTGCAACATTACTTGGTGTTCCTATAATTCTCTGCAGCCTATCAAGGTGGCCAATTCTCTAATTACAACACAGCAGATTTTGTCACCAGCACCCGAACACTCAGAGCACTTGGTTTATAAGAACCCTTTTCCAGCACTTTTACAAGAAGGGGCTTAACTGGTAAGAGAAAGAAAGTCATGTCAGGAAATAATTTATAAAAATAGTTTTATAATTGTATGTTGTTGTTGTTAGGTGCTGTCAAGTCGGTATCTGACTCACAGCAACCCTATGTACAATAGGAGAAACAATATTGTCAGTGTTTCTCTGCTGTTTATAGGGTTTTCAATGGTACATTGTTCTTTTGGGAGTGGGTTGCCGGGTTCTTCCCCCAAGCCTATAGCACCTGGTGTTCCCAGGCAATCTCCCATCCAAGTACTAACCAGGCTTGACCCTGCTTAGCTTCCAAGATTTGACAGGATCAGATGCCACAGTGCTACAGCTGCAGGCCTATAATTGTATATGAATGCATAGAAGAAATATTTAATAAATTATAGCAATGTGTGTATTTATTGAAAGTAGCTTGCAAAATCAGTCTCAAATTCAAACTGGTCTGTAACTGAACAATGATGTCTGTAAAGATCAGAATTATAAGGCTCAGAGAGAGCAAAAAGGTGCTTTGCAAAATACCAGGGATTAAACTATACTCAGCCTTGTTCATCTAGCATTGAAGATATTTTATTGTATTTATGGGAAAAGGATGTAGCAATCCACTCCTGAAGTAATCAGCCATTGAAAACCCTATGAGGGTCGCTACACATCAGACCCAACTTGACATCACCTAACAGCAGAACAATAAATCTTTTCTGGAGCTTAGAACTTGACTGTGTGCCCTCATAAGCAAGAAGGTGAAAATATTTAGTCCATTAGGATCATGGGAAGTTATGATGGGCTTGAAAATGTATTATATGCTGAAGACTAAAAGGTTAAATTATCAGTAATACACCCGGGATTTTAATCACAGGACGTAATTCCCCTTTATTTTAGAGTAATTCAAGGTTTTAACGTGAAGTCCATGGCCCTGTGAGTCTGGCACTACCAATCCAGCTCCGCCTCCTCCCACCATCCCACTCTCTCCCTTGTCCACAGCTGGTCCTGCCTTCTTTGTGTTCCTCAAAGAGCTATGATGGTGCCCAGTTCAGGGTGTCCCCTTGCTGTCCTCTTTGCAGAACCTTCTCAAGTAGAAGGCTCACCTGTGATGTCCACGGTGGACCCATCCAGAATGTCTCCAGGCCATCCCCAAACCATCAAATCATTTAGCTTTTCTCCTGAATAAATACGCCAACTTGGAGCTATCTTGTTAATTAATTTGCTTGTCACTTTGTCTTTCCAGAAGGCAAGCGCTGTGTGGATCAGGGCCTTGTTCACCATTGTATGCCCAACACCAACAACAAATGTGGCCCCTGGTAAGCGTTCAGCGAACAGTTATCTAATAAAGTACATGAATGGATGAATACACATTCTATACTCCTGTATTCCAACCGTTTCCCCATCTCTAGGTTAAAGAGCGGGCTGGGATTTAGCTCAGTTGGTAGAGCGCTGCGCTGCAGTCTCTGAGGTCCTGAGTTCAATTCCCAGCACTGCAAAAATGGGAGAAGGGCCTGGCAATCCACTCCCAATTCCAAAACAGTCAGCCATTGAAAACCCTATGAGGGTCACTATGAGTCGGATACTGACTTGATGGCACCTAACAACAACAGGTTAAAGAGCAATGGTAATGGGAACCCACCTGGAAGGTGTTCTTTATCAATGGGGCTCCCTCTTTCCTCTCCTGCTTCCCTGATTTTTTTTTTTTTTGTGGTACTGGGGAGGGGGACCCAGGCCCTCCTGCATGCTTTTGGCAAGCACCCAACAACTGCGCCACACCCCCAGTCAATTTTTTACTTCTTGTGTTTTGAGACAGGGACTCCCTAAGTTACGCAGGCTGCCTCTGGCCTCAAACTTTTGATCCTCCCGCCTCCATCTCCCAAGTCGCTGGGATTAAAGACATGAGCCTCCTGGGAACATCAAGTGCTGTAGGCTTGGGAGAAGGACCTGACAACCCACTCCCAAGAAACAATCAGCTATTGAAAACCCTATGAATAACAGAGAATCACTGACAATAGTGTTTCGCCTGTTGTACGTAGGGTTGCTATGAGTCAGACACCCACTCTACAGCACCTAACAACAACAGCAAGAGCATAGTACTTGGGAAGTGTAAAGGCAAGACAAATTTTCTTTAAATATTCCTGTGTTAATCAGTAGGAAATGGTAACGAACCCTCACTTGCCAGGAATTTTTAGCATCTTCTGGAAGCTCTGATCTTCAGGCTTCTGAGTCTTAAAATCACCTGTCAAAGCAATTCCAGCTGTTCATTTGATGAGCTTTGTGAAATATTCTGATTTCACCATAACTCCTTCAAAATTTGTGCATGGAGTATTATTCATAATAGCCCCACACTGGAAACGATCCAACTATCCATCAACAGACGAGTGGATAAACAAAATGTGATATGCTCACAGAATGGAATGCTATTTAGTAAGAAAAAGGAATGACTGCTCGAACATGCAATAACAAGGAGGGATCTCAAAAGCATCCTGCTCAGTGAAATAAGGAGGATAAGCCAGATACTAATAACTACTGGGGCTGGGATTTAGCTCAGTTGGTAGATCGCCGCTCTGCGATCTCTGAGGTCTCCCAAAAATGGGAGAAGAATGTGGCAACCCATTCCCAAGGCAATCCCGAAAGAATCTGCCATTGAAAACCCTATGAGGGTTGCTATGAGTCGGACTCCACTCGATGGCACCTAACAACAACAACAACTAATAACTACATATTCTATGATTCCAACTGTAAATATCCAGTACAGGCAAATTTCTAGAGAGGAAAAGCCAAGTAGTGTTCTCTTAGGACCAGAAGCGGGAATGGCGAGTCACTGCCAATGAGCTTGAGGAATCTTTCTGGTGTGACGGCAATGTTCTGAAACTGCATTGTGCTGATAACTGCACAGCTCTGTAATCTTAAAAACCATAGAATTCTGAATCTACACTAGGTGAATTTTATGGTGTGTAAAGGGGTTTAGCTCAGTTGGTAGAGTGCTGCTCTGCACTCTCTGAGGCCCTGGGTTCGATCTCCAGCACCACAAAAATGGGAAAAGGATGTGGCAGCCTGCTCCCAAAAACAATCCTGAAATAATGAGCCGTTGAAAACCCTATGAATACCAGAGAAGCACTGACATAGTGCCAGGCAAGGCACAGTGTCAGGGAGTGTTTCACTCTGTTGTACATAGGGTCGCTATGAGTTGGACTTGATTCAACAGCACCTAACAACAACAACAACAACAATAGCAACAACAACAAAATGTATCTCAATAAAGCCAATAAAACAGTTTTTTTTCCCTAAAAAAAACCACTCTGCATGGGATGTATGGATTTATAAATTCAAATTAATTCTGGAAGGAACATTTTGAAATGATCACAGTACCCTCTAATATAACGGGAATTGCCGTGGATCACAGTGAAATATCTGCTGAAGGAATCTCTGCCTTTGGAGGAAGCCCTTCCTCCTTTCTGCTTCTTATTTTGGTTTGAGTTGACATGTAAGTGCGGATATCTGTGGGGCACAGTGTGGTGTGTTTATACATTCATACACTGTGTAATAATCAAATCTGGGGACTTGGCACACCTGTTCCTTCACTCACACGTTTTATATTTCATCCCCACCCATGAAGAATCAAGGTGGCCCCTCCACTGGAGATTGTTGTTGTTGTGAGGTGCGGTGGAGTCTGTATCTGACTCATAGTGACCCTCACAGGGTTTTCAATGGCTGACTGTTTCGGGATTGCCTTGGGAGTGGATTGCCAGGCCCTTCTCCCATTTTTGCGGTGCTGGGAATCGAACCCCGGACCTCAGAGACTGCAGCACAGCACTCTACCAACTGAGCTAAATCCCAGCCCCCACTGGAGATAGCAGAATGGTTATTCTGGGGAGAGATGTGAGGGCCTGGTGCTAGAACGGAGACCCTCCATTGGGCAGGAAAACAGAGTCACCGTCACAGAAAGTGAGACCCTTTGTTTTGGCACAGACCCACCCCTTCCCGTGCATTCTGTCCTTTTGCTGCAGAGGCTGGCAGTATCTAAAAGTGAATCCCTTCAGTTAACCCCTGTACACCTGCCTCCAGTCACACGTCGGGGGCTCTCGGGCTGCACTGGAGTCCGGAAAAACCTGCAGGTGGAGATTTTGTCAGAGATAAATGGCCAGGACCGGTGAGCAGCCCCTGAGCTGGAGGAGACCCAGGATGCGGGGCCATGAATCAGCCGCGCTCCCCCAGGAGCAGAGCCGGCCTGCTTATTACACTCACCTCCTCATCGATTGAAGCCATACAGACATTGGGCCTTGCCCCGCAGGCGGCCACGCAGCGGGTGCCAATTTGTCTGCAGCAAGTGGAAGCCTGGAAACTGCGAAGTGGAAGCAGGTCCGCTCTGAGTGGAGAGGGAAGGGTGGTGAGCCGCCCTCTCCTGCAGCACCGCAGCTGACATGGATCCTCTTGTGACCCTGTGAGTCCCAGCCTGGAGAAGTGGGTACAGTGACAGGCATCCCCTACCACAAACACCCAGAGCCCAGCCCGCGCTCAGAGAGTGCTTGTGAGAAATGAATTATAATAGCAGGCCAATGCGATATCAGGTAGGGACTTAACTTATTTTGGAAACCAGGGCATCGTATGGGTAAATGACACATTCACTCTGTACTGTTTAGTGAAAAAGCTAATATTTCTATACAGGATGACTGCAATGTTATTATACTTGATGTGTGCACAACATTGATAGTACATATGCTAATATGTTAGTAAAATGTTATCTTTCACCATTTGACGCACATCTTGCTTTCTTTTCATATATGTATTTATTTTCTGATTTTTCTGTGTGGTGCACCTGTTTCTTTTTAAACAACTAAAACATAAAAACTGAAAAATGAAGCAAGATGCGTTCTGCTCCTGTGTCCCCACGGTGCTTAGTTAGCTCACATAGAGAGTCCTCAAGTTTTGTCAGTGAAATATCCTTAGCTGGCTATATTTCCAAGTGTGAGGGACAGTCAAAGGGGAGAATCCAGCACCCAAACTCAGTACAGCTGTCCCTTGGCATTCTTGGGGGACTGGTTCCAGGAATCCCATGGATACCAAATTCCATGGGTGCTCATTTCCCTTACCTACACTGGCATGGTATTCACATAATACCTATGCACATCCTCCTGTACACTTCCAATCATCGCTGTTGCTGTTGTTAGGTGCCATTGAGTTGGGTCCAACTTAAAGGGACCCTATGTACTACAGGGACTGGGATTTAGCTCAGTTGGTAGAGCGCTGCGCTGCAGTCTCTGAGGTCCCGAGTTCAATTCCCAGCACCGCAAAAATGGGAGAAGGACCTGGCAATCCACTCCCGAGGCAATCCCGAAACAGTCAGCCATAGAAAACCCTATGAGGGTCGTGAGTCAGGTACTGACTCAACAGCACCTAACGACAACAATAACAATGTACAACAGACGAAACACTACACAACACTGTGCCATGCACATGATCTTTTTATGTTTAAGCCCATTGTTGTAGCCACTGTGTTTCTTCTTATTTTGAGTAGGGCTATGTCAGTAAAAGGAGGTTCCAGGGGCTCTCCTCCTTTGCCATAATTAAGGTGGCATATTGGTGAAGAACCAGGCTTTCCACCCTACTTTGTGAATGCAACTCTTCCCCAGTTGTTTCTTGAATGCCTTCCATCCTAGGGAGCTCATTTCCTGGCACTGTATCTGTCAGTGCTTCTCTGCTATTCATAGGGTTTTCAGTGGCTAATTGTTTTGGGAGTGGGCTACCAAGTCCTTCTCCCAAGCCCACAGCACTTGATATTCCCAGAAAGTCTCCCATCCAAGGATTAGCCACGCCTGACCCTGCTTAGCTTCCGAGATCTGATGGGATCAGATGCCAGGATGGCATGGCTATTGGCTCCAATCATCACTAGATCACTTATAATACTAATATGATGCAAATACTATATACATAATTGTTGCATTGTATTGTTTGGGGAATGACAAGGGGGGAAAGGCTGTATGTGTCCAGTAAAGATGTAGGGTTTTTTTTTCCCCAAACATTTACAGTCTGTGATTGGTTGATTCCACAGTTGTAGACCCTTTACATTCAGGGACTACATGCACACTGATGTCACTACATATTTGGAATTTTTCCTTCTTAACAGGAACAAAACGTAATCCTCTAAGGCCTGTGGTTTAGTTCATGGCATTTTGTCTCCACTTCCCTCCATAAAGGGAAACTCTCAATCCTTCTAGGCATCACCATACTGCATTTTACCAAACCTGCCCCTGTTCTCCACATTTGCACGGGGAATCCCCACCCACCCCCTCAGCTGGAACCCAGAACTTGGCTTCTTTACCTAGGAAATCCTCTGAAAGGGATCTTGGTCCTCAGACTGGTCCAGGTCATGAGACTGAGCTGCCAGCCTTGGCTCCTGCTTTGGTTGGTGCTGCCCTGGGTGGTGGCTGTGAAGCTGGGCACATATGGAGCATCTTGCTCCTGCATCGAGGCCAGGAGGAGCATGCAGCTTAGGCATCCACGTGAAGGAACACATATCTCAAACCACAGTGTCAGTGAAGGATCATAGCAGAGCCAAGACTGACCACTCACAGACTAAAAGGCCCTTTGTTGGGGATTTTTAAAAGCACACCATAAATAGGGTCCCTCTAACCAGCATGAGGGGGCTGGGGTTTAGCTCAGTTGGTAGAGCACTGCTGTCCAGCCTCTGAGGTCCTGAGTTCAATTCCCAGCACCACAAAATGGGAGAAGGACGTGGCAACCCACTCCCAAGGCAATCCTGAAACAGTCAGCCATTGAAAACCCTATGAGGGTCGCTATGAGTCGGACTCTACTCAACGGCACCTAACAACAACAACAACAACCAGCATAAGGGGCTACCATTCAGGCTACATTCTACTCACTCCTTTATCCCCCCTCCCATTGAGTGAACAAAGATGGCCCCTGACCAGCCTGACCCTGTCCCAACCACCTCTACTTTGATTGGCTACCCCTAACTCCTTGATTTAAATAATGGCCCTTCCTGGCAAATATGACAGTTTATCTGCCATACCTGTCAAGGAATGTACCCTGGTTGGCTGCTCCTAGTACACACCCCTCCCAGGGGACTATATAAGCAAGCTCCTGGACCCCATTTGGACCCTCTTGTTTTCACCTGCTACTGGACCCCATCACCTTGACCCAGCACTCCCTAATCCTGTGGAAGACCACCTAGCAAACCGACTAGTCAAGACCAGGGGCCCCGAAGTTCTGAAGGCTACAAGCAAGCCACAAAGAGCCTCCCAATTCCTCCCATCCTTGGGAAGGAGGGAGGCAGAGAAGGCGAGCTGCGAGAGCCAAGACCACTGGATCTCCAGCCCAGCGGAACGCCAATTGCCTGTAGCTGTGCCTTTAAGACTGAGCTGTACCATAGAATGCTGCAGGCTTAGAGCTAGCACTTGACAAGGGCTGCTTTCTGGTTGCACCCCACTTGGGGAGTAACCCAATAAACTTCCCTCTCCTGTTTCCCACAGAAGGTCTCCCAAGGTCCTTCTTGGTGCCTCTGGCTCCCACACCAACCCGGTCCAGTGGGTCCCCGATACCCACTCAGTGTCAGGGCAAGGCTCTGACCTCTGCTGGACCTGAGCCGAACCTTGACAGCCCTTCACCCATGATGCACGAGAACCTGGTACAAAAGGTAATAAGCTCTCCCTGATGCTGGTGCCATCAGGATTTCCTCCCATGGAGACAAGCATCACTCTCCCCCCTTTTAAATTACAAATACAATTTCATGCCCATGAGTAGGGTTGTGTTAAGCCAGATAATACCAGGGAGGCAACCAGCCTTGAACTCTACCCACTGTATCTGAGCTGGGAGCATTTGATAGTGAAAGATAGAAAACATTCACCAAAGAAAGACTTCTGAATAAATGGGGAAAGGGTTGTACACTGTGTAGGTTGTAGGTTGTAGGTAGGCGCCACTCAGCCTGAAAGA
Organism: Pedetes capensis; assembly: GCA_007922755.1. Lineage (NCBI taxonomy): Eukaryota > Metazoa > Chordata > Mammalia > Rodentia > Pedetidae > Pedetes > Pedetes capensis. Next base: position 146,654 of record VMDO01001130.1, on the reverse strand, counting down.
TCCCTTTTCCCTTTCACCTAAGTCAGAGACAATTATGAAAATCCCACCTGTTACACAAGGGGAGGGCCAAGCACCTCTTGCCTTTCCTTTCAAAGACACTGTAACATTCCATGTATATTGGTGGAGAACCAGGCTTTCAATGATTCTTTTTTTGAGGGGGGAGGGGGTTGAAATGGGGTCTCAGTTGTAGCCCAGAATGGGCTGGATCCCAGGTGTGTGCTGCCATGTCCAGCTCAATGGTTCTTAAAACAGCAAATAAACCACAAGAAGGGCACTGAAAGAAGCATCTAGACCTGTGGGTCTCAAACCTGAATGCAGGCCAGAGGCACCTGGAGGGCACCATAACACGGATTCCTGAGCTCAACCTCAAGAGTTTCTGCTGCAGGGGGAAGGCTATGGGCCTCCCTTTGGTTCTGCTTGGCCTTCTGTAGTGGGACAGAGGAGGACTGAAGAAGATGCTTCCTAAGCAGGAAAGAACATCAGGTCCATTTCATCCCATCAATGGTAGAGAGGCAGACTGAACACATAATCCCAGGAAGCCCACCCCATGAGGAACAGTTGCAAGTGGCCTCTCCTCCCAAGATGGCCCTGTGGCCTACCTAGTACAGCACCACGTAAGCAACATCAGATCAGGTAACCAGCCACATGGAAATCTCTGTGGCTTCTCACAGCAAAGGTTATTTCCCACTCAGGGCAGCCTGTTGTTGGATGGATAATGCTTGGGGAGTGCGTTGTCTTCCTGGTTAGTGATGGTTCAACAGTCCAAGTGGCTTTGGTCTTTTAACCTCCATGCCGATCCTTACACAAGCTATGGCAGGGGAGGAGAAATAGGTAAAGGCTTCTGCACTATGCCAACTGCCAAAGCAATCACATGGCCATGCCTACCTTCAAGAGGGAATGAAGGTGTGACTGTCCTGGTGCCCAAAGATGGAGGAGAGCAAGATCCATTTGCTAATCTAATGTCTACAATAGCGACTCAACCATATAATTCTTGATCACATCACATCTCCAGGAAAGTAAGAATGGGGCTGGAAGCCACATCAAACACTCTTGAGATCAGAGTGCACACCTCACCCAACGACAGAGCAGAGGAAGCAACAGGATGAAAGATGCGGCACATTGTACTGTTTGTTTCCCCGTTAAAATGCTAAAGGCAATATTATGATTGTTATCATTTAATGATTTAAAATAGAGCAGGCAATCTGGAAATGTGATAATGGTTTACAGAACCACACACACAGAAACACAATAAATCTATGGAAAAATTGGAGATACTCTGAATGAAGCCAATGTTCCAGTGATTAGTATTGTATCGGTGTTAGCTTCCATGTTTCAATGATGTATAATAATTATGTAAGATCTTAACATTGGAAGAAGTTACGTGAATGATGCATAGGAATTTTCTGTACTAGTTTGGCAAATGGTATGAGCCTGTAGTCATTTCAAAATTAAAAAAAAAAATAGCCAGGAAATATTCTGCATCCCAGTCCTTTGTCCCAACATCCTCTCTCCAAATGTCCCACGCATGAGCCATGAGAGAAGTTGTCTGAAGTTTTCTTTTGCCAGAAAAAAAAACAGGAAATCCGATTAATGTTCCTGCGCGATGGCTGCAGAAACTCCCCCACCTGTCTGCACCTTGGTTCTCTGCAGAAACAGACGAAATCGCCTCTTTAAAAGTTAAAATAAAAGCCAGCCAATCCCTACTCACACACCCTTTATGGCAGGTAATAAGGGGGAGCCCAGGTGAATTGCTATGTATTTCCCCGTTTCAATTCTTGGGATTTCAGTGACAGACCAAAGCTCTCATCTGCCGGCAAACGGTTCCAGGCAGACCCATTACTTTAGCACCACAATAAAATGAAGGGCACCAGGATAATTCGTCAAACAAAAGCAGCTGGGAGCATCGTCGAGTACCAGACGCCGTATTCATTTGCCCAGAACGTTTAAAAATCTATGCCCCAGCTCTTGTCCCTAAAGCCCTTATTTCACCCAATAAAATAAATTTAAAGCGCATAAATGTATATTAAAAATATCTAAGCAAATACTCGCAGCTAAATAATGTTCACCCAGATGCGCCTACAATTTTTTTATCGTTAGACATGTTTCCTGTTCTCCCAAGTAAATATTTCACCAAAAATGCTCCCCAAGCAGTTATTATCTCGATATTTTCACATAGACTATTCTGTGCTCTACACATATAAATACTGCGAATAGCCAGACATTTTCCCGAAGAGACCACTGATTTCCCTGCACTTTGCATACGACTCTCTCTTTCACGCTGACTAGCAGAGCAGACACTGTGCAGGAACTCCAAGATCCAAGTCAGCAGCTCCCAGTGATCTCTGTGCCATCCTTTGTGTCTGAAACAGAGTGACTCCTTGCGGAATTTGCAAGTGTGTCTCATTCAAGCCGACTGTGCAATGGGGAAGGAAATCAAGTGTTGGGGTCCCACAAAGCCCATTCTAAAAGGCTCTTTCTCCTACTTATGTTTCTTGTTGTTGTTGTTGTTGTTGTTAGGCGCCGTCGAGTCGGTATCCAACTCATAGCAACCTTCACAGGGTTTTCAATGGCTGACTGTTTTGGGATTGCCTTGGCAGTGGACTGCCAGGCCCTTCTCCCATTTTTGCTGTGCTGGGAATCGAACTCGGGACCTCTGAGACTGTAGTGCAGCGCTCTACCAACGGAGCTAAATCCCAGCCCCTATGTGACTTGGGGCAAGTTATTTAATGTCACATCTTTAAGGTGAAAAACCACAGTAACATCTCCTGCTTCCGCACATGGAGCCTCCAACAATATTTTGTCCTCCTACTTTGTAAGGGTCAGATCAACTAGATGGTGGCCCAGGGAGCCCAGCGTGGCTGTGACCATCCCTCCAAAGGGTATCTTGAATGAATAAATACCCAATGTGCACCCTTGGGTGGGTCTTACATTCAGTGTACCATCGCGCTCCTGCTGACCCATCACTCAATGGAAGTGCTTTCCAAATCTGGACGTGAATCACAATCACCTGGGGGCTGGGAAGGGGCTCAGGAAACCCCAGAGTTTCTGATTCACTAAGTCTGCGTGGTGCTCAAGAATTTGCGTTTGTAACAAGTTTCCAGGGGATGCGAATCCTGCTGGTCCGGGGACCCCATTTTAAGAACTTCTGCTCTAGAGCGGGAACCTTCAAACTTTTTCTGTAAAGCCAAGACAGCCAATGTGATGGCCTTTGCAGGCCACGCAGTTTCTGTTACAACCATTCAGTTCTGCCCTTGTCATCCAAAGCCGCCATAGGCCATATAGATTATGTGCCAATAAAACTTTATTGACGGACACTGAGGTTTGAATTTTATATAATTTTCACGTGTCACAAAATATTCTTCTTCTTGTGATTTTTTTCCAACCTTTTAAAAATGCAAGCATCGCTCTTTACCTCAGGCAATAAGTTGGACTCAGCCTTCAGGCTGGACTTTGCAGAGCTCAGTAAGAACACCAGAGAATGCAACGCTTCAGTCCCCCTTTGGATGTAAATGTCTCTGGTTTTCTTCTTCCGGCTGTCTTCTTCCGGCTGTTGCTGAGTGGAATGACCCACTCCATACATGGGCTCCCCACGACCTCCCAGGGTGGCTATCTCAGCTGAGTCAACACTGGCCCCACCGGCCACCACCGAGGCTCTGAGAGTCTCCTTGCCTGCCCCCGACCCCCGGGCCCTTCTCACAGCTTCACTTCTGCGCTTTTTTATAGCTTTGCACAAATTTGTCTCTGTGGCAAATTTACAGCACGGACTGCTTGTCTGAACTATTTAAAGGCACAATATTCTCGACTGTGCCATAAAGCTTTCCCATTCCGTGTGTTTTATTTCTCTGTTTGAGGGCCTTTTATGAAATCAGCAGCTAGGCGGAAGGAAATCATTTGCATACTTGGCTCCATACACCTGGAATTCCTTAATTTTAGGGATTAGCAGAATGAGTCTAATAAAAAGTGGAGGCCCTTGTTAATCATCTCTGTAAAGTCCCTTCATTACCTGTTACCGGTGCCCAATTCAAGGGCTCATTTCAGGAAATGCACATCGCGCAGGTCAGTTATTGCAATTTTATGAACTGATTTGTAATTTTACGTGACACAGTTTGTGTTTTTAGTGTTCCTGAAAGTCACATGGCTGCTCTCTGCCCCCCATCCCATTCTTAAGAGGACACTTTTCAGGGTTACAACAAAGATGGTCCAGAGGTGATGGGCGTGAGGACCATCGGTCGCACCATAGCCTTGCTTGTGAGAGGTGGAATCTCAGAGTCCACTGGGTTGAACCTAGTTTGATGCAGGCAGTCTACACTAACGCTGCTTCTGAGGTCAAGAATGTGCATATCCCCTCCCATCATGCTCTGGCCTCACCCTCCAGAGCTTTCTGGATGCTTTTTAGAACTTTCAAATCCTACCTACAACCTCCTGGTAGCAAAGAAGAAAAATGATTCAGTAGCCCCTGTTCTTAAGAAAATCCGATTAAGGTTGTATCAACAGGGCGGTTACCATGGACGGTTTTCTTGAGGGCCTAGGAAAATTCCCCATCCACTGACTGTCAATATGTTTCCAGTTAGCTCAGAGTTCCACATACAACTCCTTCCAGAATTGGCAAGACATAAATTGGCTCAACAAAAGTAGACAGTTCCCATAATTGGAGATTAAAACAAAATAAAATAAGAAAATGAAACAAAAATCCTCTGAAAGTTCCACTGAATTTTCTTCCCTGGACTATAACTAGCATGCCACCCACCACAAGAGCAGACAGCCCCATTGCTGCCTGAAGTCAGCAGTTGCAATCAGGATAATTCTGGAATTGAATAATGCATGCTGGAATGCTGTTTACAGGAAATGAGCAATTTATTTTATTATCCAAATTTTAAACTCTTTCAATATGCCTCCCAAGAAGATGTCTGATTTAGAAAATTGCAAAAGAGAACTTAGGAGAGGACAAAGGGTACTAACAAATTTCACCACCACAAAGGTCAGATTTAAAAAGAAAACTTCAGAGATAGCTTGATTAAGACTCAGTAACTACATCTGCATTGTACTGATGGCGATAAGGAACCCACATTATACTGTTAGGAATAACAGAAAAACTGTGAAATAAAAAATTAACATATAAGATTACATTCAGTGGACATAATGAATCTATTAATTTAATTTATTGCAATTAATGTGTGCATGCACATATATTGGCAAATACATAAAATATTTCTGGGAAAAAATTACAAATAACTGCTAGCAATAGTAAAGTGGGAATAAGGGAGGGATTTGGTGACTTTCTGACTTGTATATTTTAACAGTGCTTACATAATCATTACTTTTGGGACTATCAGAATTTATATGGGTGGTGAAATTTGGGGTAATTTTTGCATTTTTCCTTATGTCTCTTCAGTGAGCAAATATTGTAAAGAAATGTTCTTTGTTGGGCTTTATGAAGGCCCTCATTTTCACATGAAGGCAGAGGCATGTGTACTTATGCGTATAGTTAATTTTAGTTCTTAGGTAAATCATGTCCTCACCCATGTGCTACATTTGCAAGTATATCAGGAGACATCAGATTATCTGCTTTTTAAGTGGATCCACATTTCCTAGCCAAATGCTGACTTTGAGAACTGTCTTGGCAAGTCAGAGTGTTCCTGTGAAGTCATCCACCAGGCTGGAGCAGCCCCACAGGAAGGCTGACAAAATAGGCAAAAACAAAAGTAGGAAGGGAGCCAGGACCTGTCCCCACCTCTAGGAAGGACACACAATCTCTACAGCATCTCTTGCTGCCTGAAGCAGCACTCATTAAGAGCACAGACTAAGGACAAGAGGAACCAAGGAGACAATTTAGCTCCTCCTTTTATGTGGTACACAAGGAGTTGGAGGTGAGAGATATGACAGAGCTGGTCCCGGATAACCCAGGGCAGACTCACCCTGAGGTTATTCTCTCTCTACCACCAACCATGTTAGGGAGCTTTGTTGGCTTGCTTCCTCTGGCTCTAGTTAGTTCATCCAAACAACCCATCACAACATCACATGTAGAAAAGAAGACAGAGTCCTGAGAAAAGGGGAGCAGAAAGGTTGGCTCCGATGGAAGGTAAGGCATCTGGTGGACACCCTTCTCCCTCTAGTAGCCAGGGTGTTGGAGAAGAGCATGCTGAAAATGCAATGCAGAGTCAAACTAGAGGTTAAATAGATCTTTTGATAAGGAGACAAGAATTGCCATATATTGGGATGTGTACATATGCTAAGCATTTTGTATTCATTGTCTCCAATGAGCAATGTTCATGATTCCATAATGCCTGGCTAAGCTGGGTTTTCTTCACAAGCCCAAGTCCAGAGGCCAGACTCTGAATCTCTACACCCATTAGCCTTTCAGATGAATAAAATATATCAGGCGAACTTTGCCATCTCAAACTTTGCTAAGCACATTCAGAGATTTTATAAGTTTGCAGCCCATTGGCCATGCAGACAAGGAAAGAAAGAGAGAAAATATTCTGCCTGCTACAGGAGAAAACGGGGTGGGGGAACTGAACTCACTGAATTTTCATGTGCATTCAGTGCTATATGTGTTTAGTATACAATACCTCATTAGATTAAATTAGAATGGGAGTTGACAGTGTTTCAAGAAGGAACCAAAGAACAACCAACCACCCCCATTCTAAAGACACATGAGATTTCAGGAGTAAAGAAGAGAAGAAGCTTCCCAGATAACTTCATATAACACTGCTATGGTTTTGACTCTGATGGTCCCTAACCTAAGAAAAATGATAAGCAGCCATATTGGAGTTTCTTAGATTGGGTGCCAAGCTGATTCCCTGCAAGCGCACTATCTGGGTCCTTCCCTCCCTGAGAAACTCCAAGCTTGAGAATCATAGTTCTTCATAATAATGTAGAATAATGTAATGAAAGAGACATTATTTTGTATGCTAACTAAAAAGATTTACCAATAAAAAAAATAACTATAGCCTGGCACAGTGGTGTAGGCCTGTTACTCCTGTGACTCAGGAGGCTGAGCCAAAAGATCGTAAAATCAAGGACAGAGACAGCTTGTGCAACTTGGTAAGACCCTGTCCAAAAATAAAAACGAGAAAAAAAAGGGCTGGGGGTGTGACTCAGTGGTAGAGCACTGGCCAAACATGCAAGTCCTTGGATTCAGCTTTGCGGTACTAAAAAACTGGTTGCCTGTCTGTGCTTATGGTCTACAATCCAAATACCAAAAAGGACAAGCTTGACTATAAACCACCATGATGTAAAATGAGGCACCAACTCAGCACTCTGCCCCTGCCACAGATGTCACCTGGAGATTATCAAGCCCATCTTCTCTTCCCCCTGATCACACAGCTAGCCTGCACTGCCAACCTCCTTTGCCATTATCTGTGACCGAAAGACTGAGTTCTAGCCAATGATAGGGAAAATGTGACATGAGCCACTTGGAGAGGTACACACTCTCCCAGTGCCCCATGCATTCCCCACACTGCCCTCTCTCTCCTCCTACCATGCGAGCTGGAAATCCATATACTGGGTGATTTTGACAGTCATATGTTGATGGCAGAGTCATCGGATGGAAAGAGACAAGACTCCTGAATCACTGTTTGGAAAGGAGTTCTCAGCTGATGAAGAATATGAGTTTGGGATTTTATGTTGTTGTCGTTGTTGTTGTTAGGTGCTGTCGAGTTGGTATCTGACTCATAGTGACCCTGTGTACAACAGGGGAAACACTATTGTCAGTGCTTCTCTGCTGTGCATAGCATTTTCAATGGCAGATTGTGTTTTGGGAGTGAGTTGCCAGGTCCGTCTCCCAAGCCTACAGCACCTGGTATTCCCAGGCGGTCTCCCATCTAAGTACTAACCAGTCCCAACCCTACTTAGCTTCCGAGATCTGATGGAATCAGATGCCACAGGGCTATGGCTGCAGGCTGAGATTTTATATGAGTGAGAAATGAACTTTTACTATAAAATCCACAGATATTTGGTGGCATTGTTTAACAACAGCTGTTTGGATCCTAATGAATGCACTTACCACTTGGTGTTATCAACTGTCTCCATTAGGAATGCATTCAGTGCAGATAACAAGCCACGCCTCTGTGCTGCTAGGATTGTGTGGGTGGCAGGTGAGGACTGGGATGGTGGCTTCAAACAGTGGCCTGGTGTTCCTCTATACAGCCTGCTCCACCCTGGTAAGTCTTGTTAGGTGCTGTATAGTCGTGTCCTACTCATAACGACCCTCATAGGGTTTTCAGTGGCTGATTGTTTCAGGATTGCCTTGGGAGTGGATTGCTAGATCCTGCTTCCATTTTCGTGGTGCTGGGAATCGAACTTGGGACCTCTACCAACTGAGCTAAAGCCCAGTCCTCCATTATCAAAATACACTGCCATAATTCCACACTTCAATCACCATGCTATGCCAGGCAGGAAGAGTAAGAAAGGAGAAGCTAGAAGGATGGAACTAATATCAGGACAGAAAAACGTTCCCCGAATGTCTTGCTTTATATCTCATTGGTCGTTGGGTCACCTGCTCACCTCAAAATAGCCAGCAGTAGAATATATAAAATAACAACAACAGGTACACACAAGTCCTGGAAAACGTCATATTTGTGTTCTTTATCAACATTATTATTTTTTAAAAATAGGCTGGCCTCGAATTCTCAATCTTCCTGCCTCAGCCTTCCCAGTGCTGGGATTACAGGTGTGTACTGCCTTGCCCAGAAGCGGGTTGGGTAATTAGTAGTGTCTTAGTAACATACATCCCGCAGCCATAGCCCTGTGGCATCCAATCCTGTCAGATCTCAGAAGCTAAGCAGGGTCGGGCCTGGTTAGTACTTGGATGGGAGACCACCTGGGAACACCAGATGCTGTAGGCTTGGGAGAAGGACACAGCAACCCACAGCCAAAAATCAATCTGCCATTGAAAACCCTATGAATAGCACAGAAGCACTGACAAAGTGTTTTGCCTGTTGTACATAGGGTCACTATGAGTTGGATACCAACTCGACAGCACCTAACAACAACAACAACAAGTAATATACAGAAATAGAAACCAGGATCTTAGCAAAGAAAGCCTTTCAGAGGCCTTCTGCCTGACCATTGCCTTGCCTAAAACCCCCAATACTTTCTTCTCTCCAAACATACACATTTTGACTGATCATTTCACTTTTCTTCTATCAACACGGAGGCCCCTACAACACAAACACATGTTTTTAATATTTAATTTCAAACTGGAAATGCATCATATAAAGATGTTATTTTCACTTCAGATTGAAATGTACATCCTTGTTGTAGTGTTGGAAAACCTTGCCTCTGAGAAGAAAAAGCCAAACTTTGTATTCTTCTCACCTGACTACCCTACCACTTGCCACCAACTCCCCTCCTCCCCATCTCTCCTCTCCAGCCTCTGGGGTGTACTACTCCATAATCAAAGGGCGGGATTTGGGTCCTCTGGATGCAGATTGGATTTGACCAGTCACTAATAAAGAATCAGAAGAGCCCTCGCCAAGGCAGTCCCATGTGGCACTAGAGAACAAAAAATAGCTAACTGCTAGGTATCCGGTGCATTTTGAAATGGATCTATAAGTTTGGTTTTGCAGATTGATTGTTTCGATCCTGCAGAAGAGAAGTACCTGTGTTTGAATTAGGAAGAAACATTCCTAAGACTAGCCACCAACCTAACCTAACGTTAATCATTACGCTCCATTGGACAGATTCCCCCGTGAACCACCTTCACTCAAAAGAAAAACCTGCATCAAGTTAACCAGGGAGCATGGGTAAAAATGTTGCAATGATTCTGCTGGGGACTGAGCATTAGGGAGATTCTTCAAGAAGAATCAGAATAGCTGATGGTGGTCTTGTGGAGGCAGGGGTCTTGAAACTACTTTTGAATCTTAGAGTCAATATCAAAAGTCACAGAAATAATGAGTGTCTTATTAAACTTGGGTATTCAGTGCTTTTGCGTATTTCCTTTCTGAACCCAAAAAATAAATAATGTGTTTTATTTTAGCCTAAGGAAGTCTCTATCATTATAATATCAGTAGCCATATCAACTATGTTGTTGTTGTTGTTAGGTGCCATCGAGTCGGGATCTGACTCATAGAGACCCTCATAGGGTTTTCAATGGCTGACTGTTTCGGGATTGCCTTGGGAGTGGATTGCCAGGTACTTCTCCCATAGTGTGACTTTACTGCTAACTTAATAAAGTGTTTGAAGTTTTGGAATGAAGTGTAGTATTTTCTTTCTGTTTTAACCTTTACCTACCAGTAAGGAAGCAGAAGTTCTCCATTCTATGAAAAACATGAAATTAGGCAGCTTAGTACAACATATAGCTTGGAACATAGACTGTCAGAAAGAAATCATACAGAGACAAAAAGAAAAAAAAGAAAAGAAAGCAAGGAAGGAAGGAAGGGAGGATGAAGGGAGGAAGGAAAGAAGGAAGGAAAGAAAAGGAAAGGATAGAAAGAAAAGAAAAGAGAAAAGAGAACAAACAATAACAACATCCTTGTCACTTTGTCACTCTTCCAGTGGAGTGAAGAAATTGCCTAAGGACAGTTCTCAGAAAGTTTTTTCACAAGATTTGGACTTCAAAATCTCTTTTAGAGATCTAAGTTTTTTCCTCTTCCTACTGACAAATATATAAGGTATTTAGCTGACATGTGTCTGTCTCTTTTAAAAGATAATTCTGGAAGTAGTGGACTGCTTGGAGACAAAGCCAGGTGTTGTCAAGTGACTCTCCTATTGACATTGTGTTTGACCCTCCCATGAAGTGTCTGTGCTACAAGCAAAGGTTACTTATGCTACAAGCATGGTTACTTATGCAACTTTTTCATGTAAAAAATGCATCACCTCTGAAGCTCACTACTCCGGCACCATCCCAACTTCAATCCTATCTGACTCTCTAGGGAAAATCCCGAGATAGATGTTAAGCTTGAATAACATTCCCTGAGAGCTCTTGAAGCAAAATGGAAGCCAGGTATATAAATGACCATGTTTTCTTCGATTTCAAATGAATAGAAGTCCTAATTATATCTGGGATAGATGTAGAAATTACAGAAATGCATCCCTTTTCTGAACAAAAGAAATTGTAGAAAAGTTGTTTCTTTTTAACATGACAGTATTTTTCTTAAGGTAAAACTACTTCTTCCTCTCTCTTCTCCAACTAGGAAAATTGGGATACGTTTAATAATGGGGCTATGAAACCCACTTAACAAATCTGTAGTCCACTTGCTCCTCAGGGATATGTGTACTGAATTACATTTCCACTTGCATTACTTAATTTAGGAATTAATTGAATGCAGTCAGGTAGAGAACATGGCTTTTTTTTCCCACATAGTGAATGTGAGTGATAGAAAATATCAAGAAAAGAAAAATTAGTGTATAGATAATACCTAGTCATAATATCTGCTGAAAGAAAATATATTCTGTAAGACTCAGAAAAAATCTTAAAACTACACATGTCTACTGACCCAGAATTTTTATTTCTGGAAACTATCATAAGGAGTTCATTAAGAAAGTGGATAAAGCTATTGGGATCTTTTATCTGACATGCACAGCCCAGGCTAACTCTTTGAGGATGGTAGAAGCGCAGGCTACCATCTTGAGGATCATAGTCATCTGGTCATCGAACTATCATAGCTGTCCCAGCTGTCCCAGCCAGTGCCAGCCACCAGGATTGAGGGTAAAACCATCTTAGACTTTCCAGAAAAAGTTGCACCATGATGGCTGAAGTCACATGAGTGACCCTAGGTTGGACAAGCAGAAAAATACCCAATTGAATCCAGACCAAATTGCTAACCCACATAATCACCATTATAAACCATCCTACGCAGTCTATTTCATTTGCCTTGGGTATTATCCTGACACCAGAGTAGACTCTGTTGCTTATATCCCTAAGGATCCTATTAATGAACCAACAGACATACATATTGGAACGTGACCATGGAATGATCCAAGATGTAGTTAATGCCATAGGTGTTATTAGTGTTGTAAGGCTACCAAAACAAACTAGATGGCCTAAACCACAGAGATTTATCATCTCACAGCTAAATGTCCAAAGTCAAGACATTGACTGGGTTAGTTCCTTCTGGGAGCCACAGGAGGAGAATCTGGGTCAGGCCTCGCTTCTTGATTTGTCAATGGTTTTGTACTCTCTGTGTCTCTTTGAAACATCTTCCCTCCATGCATGTCTATCTCTATGTTCAAAGTCCTCTTTTCATAAGAACACTGGCCATATTGGATTAAGGTACACACTAACAAGTTCATTTTTATGTGATGACTTTCATCAAGACTTATCTCCAAGTAAAATCATTCTCTGAGCTACTGAAGGCTAGGAGATCTTAGGGGCTGGGGCTTACTTCACTTGGTAGAGTGCTACTCAGCACTCACTGAGGACCTGGGTTCCATCCCCAGCACCACAAAAATCGGAGAAGGATGTGGCAGCCCACTCTGGAAATAATCCCCAAACAACCAACCATGAAAAACCCTATGAGGGTCACTATGAGTCAGAGCTAACTCAATAGAGCCTAACAACAAGGACATTTTATGTTGTCGTTGTTGTTCTTAGGTGCCATCGAGTCATGTCCAACTCATAGTGACCCTCATAGGGTTTTCCATGGCAGATTATTTCGGGATTACCTTTGGAGTGATTGCCCTGTCCTCACATTTTTGCGGTGCTGGGAATTGAACTTGGGACCTCAGAGACTGCAGAGCGGAGCTCTACCAACGGAGCTAAATCCCAGCCCAAGGACATTTTATAGGGGGGATATAATTCAATCTACAACACTGACTATAGACACTATAAAGACATCCATATGCTGAATACCTTTCAGATGCCAAGGTGGGGAGCATGAGGGCTGCAGAACATAAACCTTCTTTATCTGGGTTGAAGAAAAACCACATAGTTGGTGCTTTATGCATCACAATTTTGGATGCAGATTTCCCCAACAGCAATGGAGCCTGGTTTTTGGACTTCCCTCTTATAGCCAAGAGTTCTAGGTTCAAATGGCAAAGACTCTATGTCAGCCTACAGGGCAGAGGACAGGACAGATGGCCAAGGGTATGAGGTGTTTAGGATCCCTGCTGTGTGCCCCCCCACCTCCTCTGACTCTCCATCCTTGAGATAGAGACGGTAATTCCCTCCTGTGTCCCCTTCCTCACTGGGCTTTGCCAAACACCCACCTGCTGAGCAAGGTGCTGATGGCTTCTCCCCATCACTGTTCTGTTCACTCTTGGTTTTCCTCTTGCCCTTGGCACCCCTGGCTTTTCTGGTTTTCCCATCAGCTCTTTCTGGAAGACTAGAACTCGAATGAGGGCTGGGATTTAACTCAGCGGGTAGAGCACTGTGCTGCAGTCTCTGAGGACCTGAGTTCAATTCCCAGCACCACAAAAATGGGAGAAGGGCCTGGCAATCCACTCCCAAGACAATCCCGAAACAGTCAGCCATTGAAAACCCTATGAGGGTCACTATGAGTCGGATACCGACTCGACGGCACCTAACAGCAACAACAACAGAACTCGGATGACTTCTTGAGTGTGGGCATTTGGAGCAATAACACCATCGCCACCACAACAAATGCTGGCGGAATGCTTCTGCGTGCCGAGCCCTGCTCTGAGCACTATAAAGGCACTGCACTTTCTGATTCACACTCTGACACTAGGAAACGAGTTTTCACACTCATTATGGAGGCAGAAAAACTGAGTCACAAATGTGTAAGTGGCTGTTAAAAGTAGCGAGATGGTTGAGTGGATGAGCTGAGATGTAAGCCCCGCGCGTCCCTACTCCACTGCGTAAAAAAAGAAAGACAGGTTAAAGCAAATAGTGGAGTCTGTCCCCTCGGCAGGGGAATGGCTCTCATTCCACGTGCTCCAAGGGCATTTTCTCATGTATATTACCACCAGATGTCTCCTTTGGGGAAGAGAACAAGATTGTGTTTTACCAGAAAGCAGAAACAGTTTGTGGCTTCCAGTATTTTTTAGTCTTTTTTTTTTCTTTCAAGACCCACTGAAACTGAGCACATGTGGGTGCACAGAGAGGGTGGTCTGTCTCTCCAGCAAAACCATCGCTGGCCTTGGCTGGCCTAAACCCCACTGAAGCATCGCACCAGCAGCTCGGGATCCTGCAGACCCAAGATCCTCCATCTCCCCAGGACAGCTGCCTCCTGTGCCTCCCAGTTCTCTCCAGGAGACTGACGATGGCCCAATGATGCTTTGCTTCCTCAGCTGGGAAGGCTGTGCCCCATGCACAAACACACGGAGGCCAAGTGTTGGCTGGGAAGGGCTCCCGGGCAGCATGAGGAGCCCACCCTGACAAATACAGAAGGGGAACCCAGGAGATGGGCATGGTTTCTGGTCTTAGCCTCTTTACACGACCCAGCCACTGAAAATGACTCAATGGCATCACACTCGAACGAGAACCCCTCCTCTTTCTTTCATGCAGTCAATGCCCCCAGTTTAATCATCATATCTGGTTAGTGGGTACATCCTTTTCCCCATCAAAGGGAGCATGGGAGGCAACACAGGCCTCTCACTGGTTTGCAGAACTTTTGGGTGTCTGCCAAGGCACCAAACTTCTAAGCAGCCCATCTGCCACCTATCAGCTACCGAGTACGGGACCCCCAAATACAAAAAGCAAAAAGACCCAGCACACTTAAATCCATCCAACTGCCAACAGCTTCTTTTCACTAAGATTTAAGACACCAGCACTTAAGGCTTAGCATTTATTTATCTATCTATTTGTTATTGTGTTGTTGTTGTTAGGTGCTGTCGAGTCGTATCCGACTCATAGAGACCCTCACAGGGTTTTCAATGGCTGACTGTTTTGGGATTGCTTTGGGAGTGGGTTGCCATGTCCTTCTCCCATTTTGTGGTGCTGGGAATGGAACTTGGGACCTCAGAGACAGCAGAGCAGCGCTCTACCAACTGAGTTAAATCCCAGCCCATCTATCTATTTAGTATTTATTTATTTGTTTTCTATGGTGCTGAGGCTGGAAGCCAGGGTCTTGTCCACGCTAGGCAAGTGCTCTATTACTCAGCTGTATTCCCCACCTGAGGCTCAATGCTTTACTGGGAAAACTGGGCTAGGACAAGTCTCTGAGCCCCTAGGCTAGACAGAGATGGTGAGAAGGTCACCAGATGCCAGGTGAATGGGGCAATGAGAGAGATGTGCAGTTCTGGGGGTACAAAAGCACCTGGGGCACATTCAGACCTGGAGGTTGCACCCAGAAAAACTAAGCTGCTCCCTTCCAGCCTGGCCACCTTCTGATGAGACTCTGAGGGTAGCAGAAGAGGGGGAGATGGTTGGAAGTGTCCCTTGAAAGAGTTAAAAAGAACCCTGTATCCAAGGAGGAATTTACCATTTCAAGAATGGATGCAACACAGACACAGTGAGATAATTAGACACAAATGTCCTTTTGGGTTGACCCTAACCCTGTCTGCTGCTCAGCCGAGAATCTGTCAAGGGGGCTGAATCTCTTCTTACATTTGTTTTCTCTTATTCTTTCTCTCCTATATCTCTCTTTCAATTCTGGTCTGACCTCCATCACTCAGCCTCATTCTTTCTCCATCATTACTTCTTTCTTCTTTCCATTAGTACAAATTTCACATTGTACATTAAAGAATATATGTTGGCTAGTGTTATAGCGGGGCTGGGATTTAGCTCAGTTGGTAGAGCTCCGCTCTGCAGTCTCTGAGGTCCTGAGTTCAATTCCTGACACTGCAGAAACGGGAGAAGGACGTGGCAACCCACTCCCAAGGCAATCCCGAGACAATCAGCCATTGAAAACCCTATGAGGGTCGCTATGAGTTGGACACGACTCGATGGCACCTAACAACAACAACAGTGTATAGCATCACAATTGGAGGAAAATGCATAGACATCCTGCCTTATGCAGATGACACAATTTTGCTTGCTGAGACTGAAGAAGATTTGAAGCATCTACTGATGAAGATCAAAGAACACAGCCTTTAGCGTGGATTGTGCCTCAACATCAAGAAAACAAAAATCTTTACATCTCCATCAGTATACAGCTTTATGATAAATGGAGAAAAGATTGAGGTTGTCCAAGATTTTGTTTTTACTTGATTCTACAATCAACACCCACAGAAGCAGAAGTCAAGAAATCAAAAGACAAATCACACTGGGAAAAACTGTGGCAAAAGACCTCTTTAAAGTATTGAAAAGTAAAGGTGTCAAATTGAAGATGAAGGTGCACCTGACTCATGCCATGGTATTTTCAGTTGCACCATATGCTTATGGAAGTTGGATGTTGAATAACAGAGACAGGAAAAGAATTGATGCTTTTGAATTATGGTGCTAGAGATGAATATTGACTGACAAAAGAACCAACAGATCTGTCCTAGAAGAAGTGCAACCAGAGTGCTTCCTGGAGGCAAGGATGTCTAGACTTCGTTGTACATATTTTGGACATGTTGTCAGGAGGGATCAATACCTGAAGAAGGACATTATGTTTAGGAAAGGGACAGGTCAACAACAACAAAAAAGGAAGATCTTCAACTAGATGGATTGACACAGTGCCTGCAACAATAGATTTAAGCATAAAAAATATTGTATACCTGGCAGTGTCAAAGAGTATTTCATTGTATTAAACATAGGGTTGCTATGAGTTGACTCAATGGCACCTAACCACAGGGTATCGCTCAGTGGTACAGCACTTATCTAGAATCTGTTAGGCCCTGGGTTTGATCCCCAAAGTAGCAAAATAAATAAATAAATTATTAAAATAACTATTGTTATTCCCCAAAATGACAAGGCCAGTTTTCCATTTGCTCAGGCCAAAACGATGATATCATCTTTCTCTCCTCCTAATGTTTTTGGCATAATCAAACCTAATGCCATACTTAAAATATATCAGCATCTGCTGATTTCTCTCCCTCAACCCTCTGGTGTCAGACCCCTCCCTCCACCTCCCACCTCAATCCTCTCATCTCTGGCTAACGGGGTCCTCTGCGTTCCCATGGCCTCTACTCAGACTGTCATTTCCTGTACCAGGAGAGAGAAACCAGAGGGACCCAAAAATCCCTCCGAAAGTCTCAGCCAGGCTTCGCCATCTGGCTCCGTTACCTCTCTGCCTCGGCATCTACCTCTTGTGGTGCAAAAGGGTTTCATTCATACATCAAGCAACTGAGCAGCAAAAGGAAAGACAAGGCGGAGACTGCATTATCACCAAGGAGGCTGGCCAACCAGGAGGCTGACCTTTAGCCAGGAGCACGAAAGAGCAATGATCCAAGACAGTGGCTCCTAAGCCCCTGTCTCCTTCCCCTCGCTCCTCTGCAGGAAAATTAAATCCTGTAGTAATCATATTCATTATCTCAATTTACATATACATCGTGTATTATAAGATCCCCTGAGTAAAGTAATTAGCACGCTCTGTTTTCCAATTGTGGGGCCCTTTCTTTCCTTTCTGCTGGTACTGCAGGCACAGTGTCCCATGGCTGCGATCCTGCCCACGAATAGATGTGTGATAGATGGGTTCCTGGGGCTCTTGCCAGGCCCACCAGATCTTGTCTGATGCCTTCACCCATGACCCTCCTCTGTGCCCTGCTCCTCTATGTTTTACTAGATAATCCTCCACCATTATAGCTCTCCTGATTTTCTCTGCATTCTCAGCCAGGGAAGAGGAAAGGGTTTTCAAGCACAGGCAAAAACATAGACTCAGGCTTTGCTGCACTGATTAAAAGTATCTGTTCTTTTCTGCCCGCCTCCATAACGCAAATCGTCCAAGCTGATTGAGACAGATAAAGGAGGAATGGGGTGATGGGACAAGGCTTCTGTGTGAAAATCAAGCTGAACAAAACCAAAACAAACATGGACAACACTTATCAACTAAACTGTAACAACAAAAGCCAACATTTGCCCAGAACTTTACAGTTTACAGAGCACTTCCACTCCCACACATCATTTTTATCCATACCTTCCTAGGAATTAAAATGAGGATTGCTAGCTTAGTTTAGGGTCAGGACTTGTAAACTTGACCATGGTGACTAGGGTTTTCAGATGCTGTGGTGTAATCCATGACATGTCTTGGAAGCTGGCTCGGCCTTACATACATCTAACAAAATTGTTTATACTGAACTTCCAAGAATTTAAAATAAGGCTTTGTTTCCCACCCTTTAGCGTTCCTGAAGTTGGAACGTACCCTATAATCGATGTGTATATTTAACCTGGCAGTTTTCTTTCTTCTTCTTTTTTTCTCTTGAAAGGCTATTATTGAATCAATGATGTGTCTTACAGTCAGCAACATCTTAGGATCAAGGAAACAGAGTGCTTACACTGGTGTGAAATGTGAGCCTGGGTGTGTACTCACCTCTCTGGGTACATCCATTCATTAACTCCTCTTTGCAATTAAATGCACACCACAGCAGCCCTAGGCTCCTAGAAGAGCCTTTGGTCCAGACTCTGATAGCCAGCCTGCTGTTCTCAAAAAAAAAGTCGAATCCCTACAACATGCAATTCCTATTCTAAAGGTAAAACAGCAACCAAGGCCAAGCACTACCAAGAAGTCCAGAAAATGCTGCTATGGCTACGACTGCTCTGTCCGGGGAGAATCAGAAGGGACACGTGGAGGAGCCCAGCCCTTGGTGGTCCTTGCCCTCTCTGCGCCAGATGAGCACACAACCCACATTCTTTTTTGATGCAGCTCCTATTACCGAACACCCGGACCAGGAGATACAATGTATTCAAGGCGGGGCCATACCCTGCAAATGAGGAGAATGTCTCATCCTTCAAGCAGGATTTCTTTACAGATTCCTTAATTTCACCCCCCTGAGTTTTACACTGAATTTTGTCAGTTTATAAATTTGCACTACGGCTTGGCACTGGGAAGAGGAGGGGCGGATAATCAAACCTACGGGCGTTTTACACACAGACACTGAAAAATAAAGACCATTAGCAAAAAAGTATAATTAAATTAAAATGCCAGCTTGCCAAAGAAGCTCAGTAAATGGGAAATACATCAAACTGTGATAATACAAATGGGCTATTTCTCAAGGTGTGAGAATGTCAATGGAATAAACTCTGATAATTTGCTGACTTTTTATGCTGAAGGTAGAGTAATGCCTTAAAAGTAAATCGCCACAATAATATGCACAACCATGAGGCATATGTACAATTGTTTAATCACGTTAAGGCCACGAGTCTGGGAGCCTCGAGGTCTGGGAGATTTAGAAAGATCACATAAAACAAAATTTCTCCTATTGGGTGAGTTGGCCAGTCCCCAAATCCCAGCAGAAATTTTTATTAGCCACTGAAAATACTTTCTTAGGTCCATTCAGCCTAATTTATTTGGAATGCATGTTTGCCAGTTAAGTTTAACATATCCAGTTAACGATAGCTGAATATTCTCTAAAAGCAATCTCATAACGAGGCCACGGTTCTTTGTAGAATATTGAAAATTACTTTTGGCATGCAAGTTCGTTTTCTTAATTCCTCTTTTAGTGTGCAAATAACCTTTGAAAACCTGCTTCTAGGTGTTTATGTGTCAGGACAGTATCAAAAATTATTCAATTGCCAAATCACATGTCAACACTTCCACTACAAAGCTTCTGAGAACCCTGATTCTCACTACTCTGCTGCCCTCTAGTGAAAACCTAATGAATCCTCGCCTTCATTTCGATTTATTTCAACCAAAACATGCAAGGCATTCCAATTTGCCTCACATCAGGATGGTAAGTGGCGCTTTATTTATTTTTCATTTTTACACATCTAATATGATGTTGGCTGTAGGTTTTCCCCATATTGCCTTTGTTATGTTGAGGTATGTTCCTTCAATTCCTACTTTCTTCAGGGCTTTTATACTGAAAGGATGTTGAACTTTGGCAAAGGCCTTTTCTGCATCTATTGAGATGATCATGGGATTTCTGTCTCTAAACCAATGTGCTGTATTACATTTATTGACTTGCATATGTTGAACCAACCTTGCATCCCTGGAATGAAACCAAATTGATCAGAGTGTATGATCTTTTTAATGTGCTGTTGAAGTTATTTGTGAGAATTTTATTAAGGATTTATTAAGTGTTTTATTAAGAATTTTTTGCATCTATGCTCATCAGGGAAATTCATGTGTAGTTTTCTTTTTTGTTGTACTCTTATCTGGGTATCAGGGTGATAACAGCTTCATATAATGAGTTTGGTAGTGTTTGTTCCTTCCATTTCTATTGTATAGAATAGTTCAAGGAACATTGGTATGAATTCCTCTTTAGAGGTGTAGAACTCGGCCCTGAATTCACCTGGTCCTGGGCTTTTCTTTGTTGGAAGACTATTACTGCTTCAATCTCACTGCTTGTTATAGGTCTGTGTAAGTTTTTTATGTGCTCTTGACTTAATTTTGGTAAGTTATATGTGTCGATGAACTTATCCATCTCATCTGAGTTTTCCAGTTTTTTGGAATGTAAGTTTTCAATGTATTCCCTAAAAATCTTCTGAATTTCATTGGTATCTGTTGTAATGTCCCCTTTTTCATGTCTAATTTTATTAATCTGAGTCTTCTCTCTCTTACATTTGGTTAGTTTGGCTTGGGGTTTGTTGTTCTTGCTTATCTTTTCAAAAACCAGATCTTTGCTTCATCAATTCTTTTTATTGTTCTTTTAGTCTCCATTTCATTAATTTATGCTTTAAAATTTATTATTTCTTTTTGTCTACTTAATTTGGGTTTTGCTTTTTCTTGTTTTTCAAAGACATTGAAATCATTAAGTTGTTTATCTGAGTCCTCTTTGATTTTTTAATGTCAACAGTCACAGTGATAAGATTCCCTCTTAGAACTGCCTTTGTTGTATCCCAAATGTTCTGGTAAGTTGTGTTTTCATTTTCCTTTGATTCTAGAAATTTTTTGGTTTGCTCCCTGATTTCTTCAAGGACCCTTTGATCATTTAAGAGTGGACTGTTTAATCTCCATGTTTTTATATAGTTTCTATAATTTCTGTTGCTGTTGATTTCTACTCTTATTCCATGATAGTCCAATAAAATAGTGAAATTATTTCATTTTTTCTATATTTGTTAAGACTTGCTTTATAGCCTAAAATGTGACCTACTTTAGAGAAAGTTCCATGGGCAATAAATGAGAATGTGTATTGTGGAGCTTTCAGATGGGATATTCTGTAAATTTCTATTAAGTCCATTAAATCTATTGTGGTATTTAACTTGGAAGTTTCTTTGATGATTTTTTTATTTGGATGTTCTATCTCTTGATGAAAGTGGGGTATCAAAGTAAACTAGTATTATTATATGTGGACTTATCTATACCTTTTTATTCAGTAGTATTTGTTTTATGAAATTAGGTACACCAATATTCAATGCATATATATTTACAATTATAATATCTTTTTGATGGGCTGTTCCCTGTAGGAATATGTAGAGACATTCTTTATCTCTTCTGATTAATTTTAACTTAAAGTCTACTTTGTCTGATATGAGTCAATACAAAGATGCTCCTCTTCCTTTTTATTATTATTGTTATTATTTGGGGCTTCCATTTGCTTGGTATCTCAATTTTCATTCTTTCACTTTCAGTTTGTGAGAGTCCTTGCCAGTGAGATGTGTTTCTTGCAGACAACAAATCGTTGGATCTCATTTTTTAATCCAATCTACTAGTCTATGTCTTTTAATTGGAGAGCTAAGACCATTTATATTTAGGGTTATTACTGAGAGTGTTTTTGGATTATTGTAATTGTGTTGGGTATTCTGGTTGGTTTATATAATATTTGTTCTTTTCTTTCTCCCTCATTCCTATTAGGGGTTTGCTGGGGTTTTTTTGAGTTAGACATGACATTCTTTCCTAGTTCTCATTAGTTCATCTGTTCCTCTTATGAAGTTTACTCTTTCCTGTGCTGTCATGGTGGAGACTCTCTTTCTTCCTCCTGTGTGTGTAGGATTCCTTGAAGTATCTTCTGCAGTGCTGGTTTGGTGGTCATGAATTGCTTTAGCCTGTGCTTGTCTTGGAAGGTCTTTATATCTCCATCAATTTTAAATGATTACTTTGCTGGATATAATAATCTTGGTTGGCAATTAGGAAGTGATACTTTTAGAAGTTGTGAAATATAAACAACAAGGAATCAGGGATCCAACTATAATCTCATAGGGGAGCACTTAACAGAGGCACAATTGTCAAATATTTTCTAAGAATTTACCTAAGAATTACCTGCAGCAATTGCTTTGCCTTGAGGACAAAAAATGGTCCCTCCAATGTTCAATGGGTGAGTTGAATAGACTGCTCATGGCAAATTTAATAATGTCTCAGGTTCCCTAAGGCCAAAAGAAATAAGCCAGAATGCCAAAGACAGAGGAGACACTTAAGAATTGACCTATCCTACTGATTCTGGATGTATTGGATCATTTAAAGAAACAACAGAAACATTAAATTTGTAGTTGAATTAAAGAAAAATCATTGTTCAGCCAGATGCTATGGTTTACATCTATAATCCCAGCTATGTTAGGAGGATCAGGCAGGAGGATGATGAGTTTGAATCCAGAGTCAGCCTGCACAACCTAGCGAGACTCTGTCTCAAAATTAAAAATTCAAAATGAGAGGCTGAGGGTGTGGCTCAGTGCTTAAATGGTTGCCTAGCCTGCATGAGGCCTAGGTTCAACCCACAGTACTGAAAAAAAAAAAAAAAAGAAAGAAAGAAAAGAAAAAAAGAAAAAAAGAAAAGCAGGAAAAATCATTGCATACATAAGAGCACAGCAGGTGTGTAGTTATGACAATGTCAAGTCATTGACAAGCTATTTCATCCTCACCCTCATCTGCTAAGAAGACAGAAGCTGTTATGGCTTGGAAATGAAGTGTCCCCCAAAGGCTTATGTATTGAAGTCTCAGTCCCCAGCTAGTGGATGCAATCATTGAGAGGTGATGAAGGCTCTTACCTAATCTATGGATTAAGCCATTCATTCATAATTTGATGGCATTATTGAGAGGTGGTAGGAGGTGGAAGCTGGTTGGAGGAAGTATATAACTGAGGAGGGGGCTGTTCCTTTGAAGGGAATCTTGTCCCTGGCCTCTCTGTCTGTCTCAATCTCTCTGTCTCTCTACTTCCTAAGTGCACTGAGTTGAGCGGCCTTCTTATCCCCACAATCACCGCCACAATATTCTGCCTGGCCTCCGTTCCAAAGCAATGAATCTGACTGACATTGGACTGAAACCTCTGTAATCACGGCCAGAATCAATCTTCCCTCCTTTAAGAGTTCTCCCAAGCACTTGGCACCACAATGAAAACCTGACTCACACAAAAGCCCAGAGAAAGGGAAGAATTGTCAGAGGCCTATAGCTCCTAGATGGCCAAGCTGACCCCAAGTCCCATCAAATTATGAATGAATGGCTTAATCCATTGATTAGGTAAGAGCCTTCTTCACCTTTCAATGATCGCATCCACTAGCTGGGGATCAAGTCTTTAACACACTTGTCTTTGGGGGACATTTCATTTCCAAGCCATAACAGCTTCTGTCTTAGCAGATGAGGATGAGGATGAAACAACTTGTCAATGACTTGACACTCATAACTACACACCTGCTGTGCTCTTATGTATGCAATGATTTTTCTTGCTTTCCTTATTTTTCTCAGTACTGTGGGTTGAACCTAGGCCTTGCACAGGCTAAGCAACCATTTAATCACTGGGCCACACCCTCAGCATCTCTTTTTTAATTTTTAATTTTGAGACAGAGTTTTGCTAGGTCCTATGATTCACAGTCTGGGCCTCTCTCCAATACATTACAATAGGAACTTTTAATATTTGTATTTTTTTATCTTTATCATAGCATCAGATCTGGAATGCATTTTCATAATCATTTGGAATGGGCCATTAACAAGGAACCTGACAATTGAGAGACCAATTATGAACTCCGTGAGGTTTTTACTTTATATAAATTGGTTTTGTTATTAGGTGCCATTGAGTCAGGTCCAACTCATAGTGACCCTAAGTACAACAGAATGAAACATTACCCCATACTGTACCATGCACATGATCTTTTCAATGTTTAAGCCCATTGTAGCAGCCACTGTATCAATCCACCTAGTTGAAAGTCTTCCTTGTTTTATTTGTGTTGACCCATCACTCTCCCAAACATCACGTCCTTCTCCAGGGATTTGTCCTTCCTCACTACATGTCCAAAATATGTAAGATGCAGTCTAGCCATCCTTACTTCCAAGGAGCATTCTGGTTGCACTTCTACAATGGATCTGTTGGTTCCTTTGGCAGTCCATGGTATATTCAATATTCATCTCCAACACCATTATTTAAAAGCATCAATTCTTCTCCTACATCCCTTGTTTAATGTCCAGCTTTCACATCCATATGATGTGAATGAAAATAACAATGCATAAATCAAGTGCACCTTTGTCATCAATGTGACATCTTTACTTTTCAACACTTTAAAGAGGTCTCTTGTAACAAGTTTTCCCAGTGCAATGTGTCTTTTAATTTCTTACTGCTGCTTCCATGGGTGTTGATTGTAGAACCAAGTAAAACAAAACTTTTGACAGCCTCAATCTTTTCTCCATTTACCATGAAGTTGCTTACTGACCCTGTTGCAAGGATTTTTGTTTTCTTGAAACAAAGAATAGTATAGGTGCAATCTATACTCTGAAGTCTGTTTTCTTTGATCTTCATCAGTAAATGTTTCAAATCCTCTTTAGTTTCAGCAAGCAAAATTTTTTCATTTGCATGAGGTAGGTTGTTAATTAATTTCTATTGAAAGTCCTATGAATAGAAATTAATTAGAGTGGATCTAAGTTTACTCCTCCACACTGTGACTCAGAGACCTATTCTTTTGTGGCCACATCATCTCCAAAGGTGTTCCCATGGTCTGCACCTTGCTATGTTCAGGGCAGAGGAATAACTGAGAAGGTATATACCTGCTGCTTAAAAGTTATGGCCAGAAATCAGTACACATCATTTTAATTTATGTTGTATTGGTGAGAACGAGACACATAGCCACACTTAGGCACAAGAAGAGTCATGACTACACTAGAACAGACTTCAATGAACATGTAATACTCTTTGCCACATAAGCTCATTAAACAAACCAGTAAATCGCTAGATGAAACTGGAGTTGGGAATTCCTAAACCCCATAACAAAGACTGCATTGCTAGTCAAAATATTTTTCATTATTTCTGGATAAAAAAGGTACTTCCTTATTGCATTAATACCAGGCTGGGCCACATGTCTTGCCCTCTTTATTATTATTATTATTATTATTATTATTATTATTATTATTAATTTTTATTTTTGTGGTACTCAGGGAGTTGAATCCAAGTCCTTGCAAATACTTGGTAAGTGCTCTATCACTGAGCTTTACTCCTAGCTTCTTTTTAATTTTTTATCTTGAGGTAAGGTCTCAGTAAGTTATGTAGCCTTCCTCTGCCCTTGAACCTGTGATCCCCATCCCACTGCCTTCTACATTTCTGGGCTTACAGGCATGTGCCACCATGCCCAGCTACATGTCTTGCTCTTGATCGATAAGTATAGGCAGAAATGATGGGTGCTACTATAAAATAGAAGCTTTGAAGGCTATAATCTATCACTGTTCCCAAAAGGGTCCCCACATGTCCCAAATAGGAGATTCTCCTGCAGGACACACTAGAATTAAAAAATATGAAGCAAAACCAGAGCTGTTCTCTGACAGTCATGTCATAGGAATAAGAATATATCTTCACTGTTATAAGATATAAAGAATTGGGGGTCATTTGTTACTGCAGTACAACATGGGACAGAGCTGACAAATACACTGACATCATCAATACTCTCTCATTTTACTTGGGTCTAGGAAGCATTTCCTCAAAATTCTTAGTCTTTGGCAATACAGAATTTGGAAAAGTCTCATTGCTGAGACTCCTCAAAGTGCTAGAATTGGGTGATTTTAAGTCTACACTATAAGCCTGCAGAGCCTTTGTCTGATTGAATTTTGTGTCCTCACAGCCTGACATTGCACCAGGTACAAAATAAGTGCTCAGTAAGATTATAATTTTCTTTTTTCAGTGTTGTGGATCAAATCCAGGGCCTTGCACAAGATAGGTTGACCTATACCATCAGTTCTATAACAAATTCTTTTAACAACCTTTTTGAAACATGGAATTTGTAACCAGCACCCTTTACCAAAACTTACCCCATCCATCCTCAATGTCCTTCTTTCCCCCCTACACATGGTAGACTCTATATTTCAAGACAGCTCAGCATTCCCTTCCCTATGTAACCCTCGGATTTGGATCAAAATTGTTGTTAGGTGCCATTGCATTGGATCCAACTCATAGGGACTCTATGTACAACAGAAGAAAATACCACCCTATTCTGTGGCATGCAGAAGATCTTTTTCACATTTAAGCCTATTCTTGCAGACACTGTGTCAATCCATCTAGTTGAGAGCCTTCCTTTTTTTCATTGACTTGCCACTCTCCAAAATATGTCCTTCTCCAGGGATTGGTTCCTCCTGACATGTTCAAAATACATAAGACACAGTCTAGCCATCCTTACTTCCAAGGAGCACTCCAGTTGTGCTTCCTCTAGGTTGGATCTATTGGTTCTTTTGGCAGTCCATGATAGTAAATATCCTTAATCCAGATTCCAGTAACTCTGACATTTCTCTAGGCATGCCATACTCCCTTGGTTTACTGATATTCATACTCCTAGTTTCTAGAACATTCTAGAACATTATGTGGTTCATAATAAATACTCAGAACATGCTCATTAAGTACATTAATGAATGTAATCATGATATGAAAACAAGAAGGGTTTGCCGTCAGATAGGTCTTAAAATGTAATCCTCCTGTAGTTTGAAGACTATAATCTAGAAAAGTTAACATTTCCTGGGACAAATTATCTTTCTCACCAACCTCAAATTGTATTATATTGTGCAGTGTGTGGATAACTGTGGTATGGATAGTATTGTAAAGTTACAGTGTTTGCTATATATTCCCTTAGGCTTAACATTGACCTTCTTGTCATCTTTAAACAAATGTTTAAAGAAAGTTTGCTGCAGGAGGAAAAGTATGCCAATTCATTACAACTTAGTATAAATTAGTTAATCAGTTTGGGATTTTGTTCCCTCATTATATGTTGTTGTGAGGTGCTGTCAAGTCAAGTCCAACTCGTAGTAACCCTATGTGCATCAAAACAAAACACTCCCCAATCCTGTGCCATGCCTGGCACTACTTCAGTGCTTCTCTGCTATTCATAGGGTTTTCAATGGCTGATTGTTTGGGGATTGTTCAGGAGTGGGCTTCCAGATCCTTCACCCATTTTTGCAATGCTGGGGATCAAACCCAGGGCCTCAGAGTGTGCAGAGTGAGCACTCTACCAACTGAGCTAAACCCCAGCCCTCTGCCTCAACATTTATATACATGTATATATAGTATACGTATATGTGTACATACACAAACACACACCCACCCCTGCTATTTTCTTATCTTTCCAGTACCTAAAATTCATCTTTTTATAAATAATGCATCCCTGAGAACTTTCTCCCAGAACTGTGTTTAAACTCCATCTTTGTATGCCACATGAATCACCATTCTATGGGGTTTGGATCAATGCAGGCCAAATAAGTTAAATTCCCTTTGCTTCCATTTCCTCAAAATGAGATAATGGATGTTTTGCAAATTATACAGCAATCTTCTTGTACTAGATATTATTGGTAAAGTGGAAAATGGATTCAAAATTTGGACAGATAAAAGGTATAGCATGAAATACAGTGTATGGAGACTCCTTAAATTATACACACCCGGATGAACTCAAAGAAGATACCCCGAAAGGCAGGTCAGAAACAGATAATGAAAGCCTCTAAAACTCCCATTTATAAACAAAAACTGCCTTTTCCCTTGGAAGTGGAACAACAGAAATCTGTTTGCCTTTTTCTTTGACACCTCCACCGGGTTCAGTTTGGAGACAGAATGAAACTCTCTAAGGGCCTAACAAGGCTGACACCTGAACTTCCTGGCCCTGCATGTTTAACTCACTCAATGACAGTTCTTTTAAGGCAACCACCACAAAAACAGACCAACACAAAGAAAACCTACCCAACAACCTGTTGTTGTTGTTAGGTGTCACCGAGTCAGCATCCAACTCCTAGTGACCCTATGTACAATAGGCCAAACACTATTGTCAGTGCTTCTCTGCTACTCATAGGGTTTTCAATGGCTGATTGATTAGGAGGGGGTTGCCAGGTCCTTCTCCCAAGCCTCCAGCACCTGGTGTTCCCAGGCGGTCTCCCATCCAAGGACTAACCAGGCCCGACCCTGCTTAGCTTCTGAGACCCTGCTTAGCTGTCCCTGGTGCTGGAGTGCACAAGGAAGATTGAGCTGCCTGCCCCTGCCCCGGCTTCAGGAGCTTGTATTCTAATACATGGCTCCTTGATCTCAGCACTATTGAGAGTTTGGGCTGGATGGCTCTTCGTGGGGAGGCTCTTCTGTGCATTGTAGGATGTGTAGCAGCATCATTGGCTTCTACTCACTCGACTCTTCTAGCAATGTTTAAACATTCCTAAACCCTATTCATGCCTGTAGCCTTACCACTGTGGCATCTGATCCTATCAGATCTTGGAAGCTAAGCAGGGTTGGACCTGGTTCATACTTGGATGGGAGACTACCTGGGAACACCAGGTGCTGTAGTCTTGGGAGAAGGACCCGGCAACCCACTCCCAAAATACAATATATCATTGAAAACTCTATAAATAGCAGAGGAGCACTTACAATAATGTTTCACCTGTTGTACATAGGGTTGCTATGAGTTGGACACTGACTCGACTGCATCTAACAACAACTCAGTAGATGCTTATAGCATTCTTCAGTTGTCACAAACACAAAAGTCTCCACCATTCCCTGGTGAGGAGGAGGAATTTTCACTAGTGGAGAAGTACTCTTCTAGTGAAAAAACAGAGTATAAAGAAATAAGATCGGATAACACAGTATCTGTTAAAGGTAAGCGGAAGGGAGGTAGAGAAGGATGAGCGCTGGTACCATGACAGGTCTTTGAGGAAGTGACACAGTTGATCCTCTGTATCTGTGGGTTTCATCCATGGATTCAACTAATTGAGGATGGAAAATGTAGTTAGGCCTAGGATGGCTGTGTCTTTCCTGAACACTATCCTGAAAACTGCACGGAAGAATTTTTTTTTTCTTCTCCTTATTCCCTAAACAATACAGTGTGACAATTATTTACATAGCATTTATGTTATATTAAGTATTACAAGTAGTCTAGAGATGATTTTAAACAAGGAGGCTATGCATAGGTTCTATGCCGATACTATACCACTTTATCTAAGAGACTTGAACATCTGTGGATTTTGGAATCTGTGGTGGGGGAGGGGTGCTAGAATGGACACCCCATGGATACTGAAGGATCAGTGTATTTTAAGAATTCCAAATGAAGTAAGAGAAAGTATGCCACAAGCATATCTTGGGGAAGAACCTTCCAGGAAGCAGAAATTGTACATTTACCTGGAAAAGGAGCATGCTTGGCACATTTGAGGAAGAAAAAGAAACTAGAGGGTTCCAAATGCAAGGAGCTAGAAAAGGCACAGAGGGAGATGTTGCAAAATGTCCAAGGGACAAATTATGTGGACCATAGGAGGACTTTGGACTTTATTTTAGGATGGACTTATTTTAGGATATGATGGAGAAGCAGGGTAGAATATTGAGCAAGGGAGAGGAAGGACCAGACTTGTAATGGAATTACAGGGAACAGAGGAAGAGTGGGAACAAGAAGATAGTTTGAGAGCCACTAGAGTTGTCCACATGAGCTATAAGAGTGGCCAGGTTTAGGGTGAGAGCAGAGGAGGTGGTATTGAATTCAGAGTGTGTGCTGAAGGGAGGGTTGATGGGATTTATGGGGGTTCAGGTGTGAAATAGGAGAGAAAAGAAAAGTCTCCAGGAAGACTTCAAGTGCTTAGATGGAAAAGGATGTCATTTATTAGATGCAGGAATGACACATTGAGTAAAGCATGTTTGGGAGAGTAACAAAGTCAGGTTTGGATCACATGGAAGTATTAAGGAGGCAGTTAGACATGTGTATCTGGAATATAGGGAGTGGGTGGGGTTGGAAATGGAAATTTGGAAGTCGCTGATGCACAGCAGGTTCTAACAAGGTAGGATGATATGGTTTGGTGAGTGATTTTATCAGAGGAAAGGTCCAAGCATGGAGGCTGGGAGCATGATAGCTTTCTGAAATGGCCCTGTGGTGTGACTGGGAAGAGGCTTCATGCCATTATGACATTGGCACAGCATAAAAAAATCTACATCCTCAGGGGAAGACAGAAGTCAGAGAGGTCTGAACATGACTGGTTCAGTAGTTGGGAAGATACAGGTGACTCAGCAAGCATTCTCAGGAGCCAAGTAAGATGGTGGCCATCACTGACCACTACTACCTGACATGAAAGACTGAGAAACTGTCACAGATCAGAAATAGACGTGGTGACTAAGGGCAGTGTGAGATCCAGGATGGGATCCTGGAACAGAAAAGAGTCATTAGTAGAATAACAGGTTAAATCTGAAAAACATTTCTGGAGTTTAGTTAATAGTAATGTATCATGTTTGCTTCTTAATTATGTTAAAGAAAACATGATTCTATAAGATATTAACACTGGGGAAGCCAAGTGAAGGATATTCAGGAATCTTCTCATATTAGTTATTTTTCCTGTGATTATGGCCGAAGTACCCATGAGAAAAACATAAAGAAAGAAATATTTATGTTGGCTCTCAGTTTCAGAGATTTCAATCCACAGTTGCTGGTCCATATGCTTAGACAAAACATCATGGCAGGGGAAGTTTACGCCAGAAGAGCTTCTTCACATCATGGTGGAAGGAAGCAGAGAGAAAGACAGATAGGGGCCAGGAAAAGATACCCCCCAGCACAACCCCCAGTGACCTACTTCCTCTAACTAGGCTCTGCCTCCTAAAGGTTCCACATCCTCATAAAATAAGTTTTACCAGCTGGGGACCAAGTATGCAATACATGAGCCTTTGGAGGACATTTCATATTCAAACCATAACATTTCACCTATGGTCTCACAAAAGGCTTCTGTCCATCTCATAGTGCAAAATGCATTCAGTCCCCTCAAAGTCTTAACAATTCCAACACTATTCAAATACTTCAGTCTAGAGTTTCTACTAGGACTTACATCAATCTCTTAGCTGTGAGCTCCTGCAAGGTCAGAAAGAATAATTATATATGTCCAACATACAATGGCATGGAGCAAACATTCCCATTCCAAAGGGAGGAAAAGGAGAATAAGCAAGAAAAGATTGGCTCAAAGCAACACCAAAACCCAGCAAGTCAAACATGAAATCCTGTAGACTCATGTCTGGCACCTAGAGCAGGTAGTAGCATGATATGAGCTCCAAAGGTCTTGGAGATGCCTGCCCTAACATCCTTGACCTTTGCAGCCCACCTGACCTCTCCCTTGGGGTGGCTCCATTCATTGCCTGTGGTTTTCCTTGACAGATGTTCCATGTTCTTGGCATCCCCAACATTCTAGCATCTTTATTAAAGCTTAGACTTTATCCTCACAGTTTCACACATTGCTCCCTTGGGCACTATCTTCAGGAATACCAACCATGCCACACATTGCCTGGCCTCCCAGGCCTTCCTTTGAAATCTGCGTGCCAGCTTCTATAACCCCCTAACTCTTGCATTTGGCATGCCTAGAAAACCAGCATCACATAGATAACATCAAAGTCTGTCACTAGCTCAAGTGGTATCCAGACATCCTTGGGCAATGGCTATTGGTATAACAGTGTGAGTATCTGGGTGACTGAACCCAGAAAAATACTTCCTTAGGCAGCTCTGTATAAGCAGGGTACTCTGAAACTCTCTCTTCTCAAGGGAAAGTCTTCCAAATAGGTTCACAGTTTAATACTGTAGAGCCTATGATGAGGATCTGGCCAGTTCCTGAGATGTCCTCAAGGTATCTTTCCTTTGTCCCAGTGAAGAGGGCTTGACTTATTTTTAATGGCACTAGTTTCTTTAACCATGGGAGAAGGACATGGCAATCCACTCCTGAAGCAATCAGCCATTGAAAACCCTACGAAGGACGCTGTGTGTTGGACCCAACTCAATGGCACCTAACAATAATAGCAATCTCTTTAACAACCACACTGTCCTCCACAGCTTTAAACATGCTCCCTTTCTGACCAGACTGTACATATTTTTCAAATCCTTCTACTCTGTTCTTTGCTCTCAGTTCTCACTGTAAACCTGGCTAGAAGTTTGTTGTTGTTGTTTTTGTTGGTAGCTAGCAATAACTCTGCCATACCCCAGATGCTATGTTCTCTTAAATTTCCTCAATCAAATTAATTAGTCTATTGCCTTTAAACTCAGCCTCCCACAAACCTTCAAGACATGGATAAAATGTAGACAATCTCTGCCAGAATTTAACATGAATAACCTCTAGTCCAATTCCCAAGAGTCCTTATTCACGTGTTAAATGTCATGGCTTATAGTCTTTACTGTCTGCATTTCCATCAGCATTCTGGTATTCCCACTTGAGTCACCTATTTAGATCTTCTTACAGCATTTGGCATTTTGCTAGCCCACATCCCCAAACTCTTCCAAAGTCCTCTCAAAAATAAGTTCCATAGGTCTAAGAACTACCTACTCAGGTTTAATCACAGAAACAACCCCAATTCTCTGGTACCAATTTTCTGTATTGGTTACTTTTCCTGTCTCTATGACTAAAATGCCTAAGCCAACAACCTAAGGGAGGAAAAATTTATTTTGGTTCATGGTTTCAGAGATTTCAGTTCATGCTCGTTTGGCTCCAGATACTTGGACAAAACATCACAGCAGGGGGAGATTATGATGGAGGAGCCTCTTCATATCATGGTGGAAAAGAAGCAGAAAGACACAGGCAGAGGGTAGGGTTAAGGTGCCCCCAAGTACCCACCCTGATCTACTTTTACTAGCTAAACCTCCTAAAGATTCCACAATATTCCAAATAAGTGCTACAAGCTCTGGGAACGAAGTGTACAACACATAAATCTGTGGTGGACATTTTGTATTCAAAATATAACACCTCTGTACTTTCATCATAACTTTTTAAATTAATCTAAAATTATGCCAAATTAGCCAGGCATGGTGGCATATTCCTCTAATCCCAGCAACTTGGGAGGTAGAACAGGAAGACCGCAGGTTCAAGGCCAGGGGCAGCCTGTGTAACTCAGGGAAACTTTGCCTCAAGTTCAAAAAAACATTTTAAAAATGGACTAGGGGTGCAGCTTAGTGATAGAATGTTTGCAAAGTATGTACAAGGCCCTTGGTTCAGCTCCTCAGTATCATCCAAAGAAATATTCCAAATTACAAGCTTTTTTTTTTTTTTCATAACATGAGGCAAGATTCAAGCATTGAAGAACAGGAATATTGAGGCTTACTATCCCCTGAGAAAGAGAACTTGTTAAATATACCTTGTGTGCTGGGCACCAAGATTATATGCATTTGCTTTAATTATCTTCTAATAATTTTATTGAATTTAGGACATTCCAGATTTACATTAAAAAAATAGAACCTTTTATAGGTTCATTAACTTTCCCAAACTTATAAAATACCAAAGGGACACAGCAGGAACTCAAACCCAGGTCTCACATGACTTTTATTCTTCTCTGGTGATTTTGTTTAACCTTCCCAGGAAGGTTCTTGATGCTTTGAGAACCCAATAAAAACTATGAAATATCTGGTCAGAAAATGCACGTGGACAAAGGATTGTGCTTATCAAAGATATGAACATGAAATTCCAGCAATAAGAAATGAAAAAACATTGGAGCTGAACACCTTAGTTCCTGCTGTTTGCCTGTTGACCAGATTAGTAGAAGTATCTGCATTATACATACAGCATGAGGATTTCATTGTTTTTACTAAAGGACATCTCTTTTTGGTAATGATACACTTTAAAAAAATAACTGGTTTTTCCTCAATATACTTTTAAAGGTTCTGAAATTGTTTCACATTTGGTCAAGTTGAGATTTTTAAGAACTTCATTTTTAATTTGGAATAAAAGTTTACGGTTCTTCCTTTTTTCAAAAAAGTCAACAAGCTGTACACATGTTAATAAAAGTTTTAAACAATTAGAATAAAGATTAATGAATGCCCAAAGACCTTCCATTGACCTCCAGGTAAGGACCCCTATATCATTCCCCACTCTGTCTAAGACCTCAATTAGAGAAAACAACTAAAGAGATAAAATAGAATACAGATAATATAATTAAAAACTTTCTTTTAGTACAGTTTATATGAAAATTTGAAGCCCAGTTGATGCTAAAATTCTTTATCTATCTACCATTTCCATCATTTTAAACATGATAGAAACTGAGGCCTTTACGAGATCTCTAAGGCCATCCTCCTGGAAACACTCGGGAAAGAAAGCCACATGGGTGAGTATAAGTCAGGCCTCACTGAGATCCAGGGCCATGGCTGTCTCTTCAACTTATATCCAGGACTCTAGAAAAATATCTGGGCCAGTGCATCATTTGGATAGATGCTCGACCTTGAATACATACAAAGAATTACTAACTACATTAACAGTACATGTATCAGAGGACACACACTCTCCACCCATTTTCATGTCAAGAACATTAGCTCACCACAAGGCATCTTTGATCATAGCCTTATGTGGTCCAAGACATGGGAAAACCTCAGTGACAAATTCAGCCACACTTGGCACAAAGCCACCATGTTCTTCCATAATAGCAGAAGACACAGAAGCAGGGAAGAGAACCTCACGTCATGGTAGATAAGGAGCAGAAAAAGTGACCAGAACCACAGGTTCAGGGAAAACTCCAAAGACCCACAACCAGGGACCCACATTGGCAAAGCTAGACTCCACCTTCCAAGGTTCCACAGTCTCCACAAACATCACTACTAGCTGGGGACCAAGTGTTCAAATACATGACCTTTGGAGGATTTTTTAAGTTGAAACTATGACACTCCACCTCTGGCCCTCACATGTCCATGACCATTTCATAATACAAAATGCATTCAGTCCCACCTCAAGAGTCCCCAGAGTCTTTACAGCATCAACCATGTTTAAAAGTCCAAGTCCAAAGTCTCCACTGAGACTCAAGGCAAACTTAGTTGTGAGCCCCTGCAAAACATAAACACGTTCTATACTTCCAATATATGATGGCACAGAGTAAGCATTCCCATCCAAAATGGAGAAAGAGGGGCACAGGAAGGAAAGATCAGTCTGAATCAAGACTGATCTCCCACTGGACAGACAAATCCTGTTAGTCCATGTCTGGCATTTGACTCATGCAACATCATCTAGCATTATCTGAGCTCAAACAGGCCAGGATGGTTCTGCCCCATACCCTCCCATTTCTAGCACATATGGCCATCTCAAGATGGCATTTATTTCTGGCACCTTCATTCAGCAGACACTTCATGGTACCCACATCTTCATCCTGAGGACTCCATTGCTGCTTAGGCTTCACCCTCTAAGCTTCATGCATCAGCCTATCAGGAGATCTCTGTAGAGAAAGCACCCAACTTTGGTACATACTGCCTGGACTCACAGACTATTTTCTATAACTTTAGTTGCAGCCTCCATAACCCCTTAACTCTTGCAACTTTTACACATGAAAAATCAGCACCACGTGGACATTATCAAGGTGTGCTGCTAGCTCAAGCTCTAGCTGGGCCCTTTTGGACCACGGTTGCAATTGCATGTGTGTCTACATGGAGAAATGACTTCCCTGAGTGGCACTTTTTCAGAGTGCACCTGAGAGGCAATCACTTTTCATACACTCTCTTTTCAAAGGAAGATCTTTGAAATAAATTTTTAGTTTCACACTGTAGAGTCTCAGGTGGAAGAGGCCTGATCAACTCCTTCATCACCCTGAGAATATTTTCCTATTGTTCGCTTTAATGTTACTTATCTCTTCAACAACTACCACTTCCTTGACCAAACTGGCCCTCTCCGCAGAACCTTAGATAAGCTGCAGCTTCCTGTTTAAACAGCATGTTTTCTGTTCTGCCATTTTGCCTTTTTTCATCATAAATCTGGCTAAAAACATAAGCAACAACCATGCCATGCTCCCAATATCTTGCTGCCCTTGTAGTATTTCCTCCTCTAAGTTGATTAGTCCTTTACTCACTCAAATCTTTAGGACAGGGCAGACTGTAGACAAGCTTTTTGCTAGAAAGCAATGTGAATGGGTTTCCTCCGAAACTACATGAGCACTGCCTTTATTGTCCTCAATATTAATGATATTCTGGTCTTCTGAACTATTTTTAGAACCACCCTTCAACCTCTGCTCACAGAATCTCAGGGCTTCTCTTACGCTCATATCCAATCTCTTCCAAACACCTCCCACAAACAAATTCTAATAGTCTATGAACCACATGGTCAGATATCTGCACAACAACCTCACTCTCTAGTTCCAATTTTCTGAGTTAATTCATTCATCGCTGTGGTAGAGAAATTAATTGAAGCATACTTATGGGAGGAATGATTTATTTGTTTATGGGATGTCAGCCCATAATGGTGAGAGGCATGGTGGTAGGGAAGGTGGTGGTTGCCTTGTCATAGAATCTCAATTCATAGCATATTTAGAAGAGAGAATATGGCTGGAACTGAGGATCCAGGGTAAATTCCAAAGGCCCACCCACAATGACCCATTTCTGCAAAGCTAGCACCTGCCTCCGTCTGTTCCATAGCCTCCCCATTCTCAGTAGGAATTTTCAGTTTTGACTTGCTTAGTTCATCTTGCTTCACATTCAAAGACAAGCATGCACATTAAAAGTTTCAACACCTGAAGATCACAGCACATACATTATGAACTGGCACCCATAAGACAAGTTCAGCCCTTCAGAGTTGGCTTGTCCCATCTGGGCTTTCATTGTATGCGTGTACGGTTTTATTTTTCTTTTGCAGTGTTTTTCAAATTTGAAGCTCTTAAAGCATTTCTTGCCTCCTTTGACTTGCCCATTTTGTTTCTTTTTATTCTATTCCTCATTCAAAGACTGGTGGATGTGCCACACTATCTTAGAAAGAGCTAGCCAAGCTCTTCTCCTGCCATTATTTTTCATAATGAAAAAACTAAACTACCATACATTTTCAAATCTGATCCACACCCTTTCAACAGTTTTAAAGGGCTACAATATCACATGCAGATTAGAATCCAATCCACACATGATTCTAGTCTACATGTGATTTTTGTGGCCCTTTAAAACTGTTGAAAGAGTGTGGATTAGATTCAAAAACTATGATATTAAGGAAAAAAATATATGTATACATTTGCAAATATACACAGTCATTCATTGCATAATGGCATTTTGATCAAGGATGACCACAGTAGAATGGTGGTCCCATAAAGCTAGGTCACTTATGACATTGTAGTTCTTAGATTGTGTGTATATGTGTAAACCAGCGGTGCCAAAAATGTATACACATTTTAAGAGATGCCATCTATGTATTACTTTTTGAAGTTGAACTGAGTTATGGTAGCAATGTATAGTATGGCATTCACTCAAAAGATGGTATTAATCAAATGAATGCTAGCACCACCATTCAACAGAAAGGCACCTAACAACAACAACCAATACAACCTACCCTTCTTCAAGATCTTCAACTTCTCAAGTGATGATGGCTCACTTCTCTTTCAGCCCTAACATCAAACTATCCCAGGGTAAACATCCTACATTCCTCTGTCAGCAATCTGTTTCCCTTTCCTTTCAGGCTGATTGGGGCTCTGAGATGTGAGTCCAGAGCCATCCTCAGTGAGAGCTCCACAGACATACTCAGGGCTGCAATCCCATGGAGCATGGAGAAAGCTTACAAGCATTGGCTTCATTTCACCATTCTGCAAGAACTCCATCATGAGCTGCCATGGAAGGATTTTATTGGTTGGAGTGGTGAGCCACCTGGCATCCTGTCTCAACTCATCTGCCCAGTAGCTCAGCTTTCCTTTGGCGAAGAGAGACTGGGGAAATGGAAATACCATGATACCCCCCACCACCATCCTCATTCAGTGCCAAACACCCTTCAGCAGTTTCCCATTGGTGCTCTGGATGATCCATTCCTAGCTACCAGGGAAGTGGCCTCTCCTTACCAATTCTTCCCTCAACTCCCTTGCTCCATCCTCGTGATCTTCTTCCAATTCTGACCCACCATACCCTCCTGGGACCATCAGATCTTCCCCCTGTTGTTCCCTTTATTTGGAGCACTCCTTGGCTTCCTTCCATCCTTCACTCCACACCTAATGCTGTTTCAGATCTCAGCTCAGTTGTGACTTCCTCCTAGAAGCCTTCCGCAATGGACAGGTCAACTTCTACTTTAAATGCTGTCATGGCACTAAATTCTTGTCCTGCTTTCCCCTACTTGGGATTTTTCACTCTACTTGTGTGACTAGGTTATCATAGAGGGCAAGGGACCAAAGACAGGAACCATCCCTGCTCTCTGCAGTCCTCAGTGCCAAAACAATGCCTGATGCATGGTGATACTCAGCAAATATTTGTTTTATGAATGGTACGAATAAAGGAAGGAGTGATGAAAATGTCTGCTGTTTTTTGTTTTCTGGACAGGAAGGTTGAACTAAGGATCTCATACGTGCTAGGCAAGTGCTCTACTCCAGAGACAGGGTCTCACTAAGTTTCATAGATTTTCTCTGGCCTCAAACTCATGATCCTCCTGCCTCAGCTTCTCAAGGTGCTGGGATTATAGGCGTGTACCATGCTGCCTGGCTTACAGATAAGGTGCTGGTGAGCATTTGATCAGACAGAATGAAAAGAGGATCTTACATCTTCTAGTGGACACATTTTTTAAAAAGTTAAAAACAGGTGAAATTAATTTCAATAATAGAATTTAACTATTTATCTGTATATTTATATTCATAATATTATCATTCCAACATGTTGTTGCTGTTGTTGTTAGGTGCTATGGAGCCATATCCGACTCATAGCGACCCTTATAGGGTTTTTAATGGCTGATTGTTTTGGGATTGACTCAGGAGTGGATTGCTACGTCCTCCTGTTTTTGTGGAACTGGGAACTGAACTCAGGACCTCAGAGACTGCAGAGCAGTGCTCTACCAACTGAGCTAAATCCCAGCCCCATTCCAATATGTAGTCAATATAAAACAAGGATTCATGATATATTTTCCTTTTTTCATATTAAGCCTGTGAAATCTGGTATGTATTTTAGACTTGACCCGCACTTCTCCATTTTGACTGACCACATTTCAGATGTCCACCAGCCACAAGGGGTCAATGGCAATGATGGATAAGCTGTGAGTGGGTGGACAGCCTTCCCCCTGGGATCAGAGGTGACTGCAGAAACTTTTGGGGTGGCTAGACCTTTAGAGGTCTTTCTGGGGCTAACAAATTAGGTCCTTGGCCAAAACTGGTCTGCTGAGTATTTCTTGGAGACTTCAAGGTAATAAGAATTTTGCATTTTTAAATGATCAGAAAGAAAAATTTTTTAAGAGAGTAACATTTTATACACACAAAAATATAATGAAATTCAACTTCTAGTGTTCACCAATAAAATTTTACTGAAACACAGCCACACTCATCATGCAGGTACTGCCTATGGCTGTCTTGGGAGGCATCAGCAAAGTCAGGCAGGTATCTCTGGCCTGCAAAGCCTAAATTGTTTGCTATCAGGCCTTTTATAGAAAAAGTTTGCCAACCCTTGCCAGATAAAATGTCAGAAGCCCAATCACATTTTTATATCAGACAGACCACAAATAACCTTTCATATGTCTCAGAAATGAAATGGAATATTCTTACAGTGAAACAGATGTATTATATATCTGAAATTCAAAGCTAACTGGGCATCTTGAACATTTTTTTTCAGATCTGTCAACCCTACTTGGATTTAAATGATTGTTTGCTCACAGTAAAGACCTATCGATATCTCATTAATTTAGAAGAGCCAGAGATACTGACTTAAAAAAAAAATACTTCCATCCCTTTAAATCAGCAGAGAACATTTTGGAAATCTTCACTTTAATTTTGAATTCAGTTCAAGGGCACTTGGGGTGTCAAAGTGTGATGAAATAGTTATTGGGAAAATGACTTAATCTTTATTGTACTAATGTTTAAGAAGAACAGATCAGTCAGGCCCAGTTTGAAAAATCCCCCGTAAGAAGCTTTCTTGTTACACATGAAAATATTTAGGAATATATTCCACGTACATGTTTTCAAGCGCATATCCTTACACCTTATTGTTAGTTTTAATACTTTTCATCCTCAATTTTATACTTTAGAGATCAGAATCAGCATCTAGGAAGAGAAATCCAATTTACAACATGTACACAAGGAACAAACGGGTTCACTTAAAAGAGCTTGACTCTTAAATATCCTCCCGGAATAAATTAAACCCAAGTCAGGGGTCACCCACAAAAATTAATTTCTGCAGCTTCATTTCCCTGAAAAGCTACCCCTGTGCTTGCCTGGAGAAGCTGAAAAGAAATGTTCCCTTCGGCTGAACATGAGCAGACCTGTGTAAGGCGCAGGTAGGTTCTCCATTACCGTCGGGGCCCCGGGTCGTTAATATTTGATGCGCGCCTCATCGTCTCTGTTTGTGTAATTTGTCAACGCCCAACAGGTCCTGTGCCAGCTATGCATTAAAACTATTTTCAAAATATGTCATTGTCAGCCCTTGGCACACTCATTACTTATTAAGATAAGAGGCTGGCAGAGGCCGGCAGGAGGTGGCTTGCTTACTTGAACACACTTGACTCGCCCGCAGGGGAGTTGAGCCATGGAGAGAGGCACAGTGCAAAGCCGGAAGGACTCCACCCCCCTGCATGCGCAGATGGAGAAACTGAGGTCCTGGAAAGGAGAGAGACTTGCCCAAGGACACACAGATGTTTTGTGGCTGGTCTAGAGACAGAGGCCAAGTTTCTTAAGTTCTCAGTCCGTCCTTTCCAACACCGTGACCATGACATTTTCCTATGTGCACCTCGGGCTGGGATTTAGCTCAGTTGGTAGAGCGCCGCTCTGCAGTCTCTGAGGTCCTGAGTTCAATTCCCAGCATCACAAAAATGGGAGAAGGGCCTGGCAATCCACTCCCAAAGCAATCCGGAAACAGTCAGCCATTGAAAACCCTGTGAGGGTTGCTTGGATACCGATTCGACAGCACCTAACAACAACAACATGTGCACCTCATTTAAAAGGAGCATCACTTCAACAGTTTGAAGAGCAGGTTGATCCATACAGGCAATTAAGACAGCGTTGTCCAACTATTGTATACCTGACCCTAGTCCTACACAAGATGATTGAAGGGGGCATATGAACTTCTGAAAAATCAAATATGTTTAAGGCATTATAAAATGTATATCAAAGTTATGATTGGAGGAGG
Source organism: Pedetes capensis (assembly GCA_007922755.1). Lineage (NCBI taxonomy): Eukaryota > Metazoa > Chordata > Mammalia > Rodentia > Pedetidae > Pedetes > Pedetes capensis. The sequence goes on along the minus strand of VMDO01001130.1, from coordinate 105,397 downwards.
CTGTGTAAATAACTCATGAATTTATTAGTGTTTATTTACAAGTGTTAATTTATAAGTGTTAATGATTAACTGACTCAACAGTGCCTAACAAAAATGATTAGATCAAAGCTAAGCCATAAATAGAGATTTAATTTAAAATCGATTAAATGTAATTATTACTCAACTTGCGTTTTCCATAATATGTGCGTGTCTTACTTTTTATTACTTTTCATAACCAACTTTGCTGTTATAAAGACAGGAATTAGCATTCAGGACTAAAATTAAAACATTCACACCACTCATGAGAGCACTGGAGAAATAATGGAAGTGGTATTGGAAGGGCCAATGTTTAATAAGTCAGTACTTAATTAAAATTAATTAATATAAACTGTAGCCAGTCATGGAGGTGCATCCCTCTAATCCCAGCCACTTGGGAGGCAGAGGCAAGAGAATCACAACTTCAAGGCCAGAGGCAGCCTGTGTAACTTAGCAAGGCCACATCTGAAAATAAAAAGTAAAAAATGGGCTGGGGATGTAGCCCTGTGGAAGAGTGCTTGCAAAGTGTTCAGGGGGCCCTGGGTTCAACTCTTCAGTACTGCAAAAAATATAAAATAAAACTTAGCACTAGTCAAAAATGCAAAATGTCTAGTTGTGAGCTACAACTCTAGTTTATAATATAATACCCTAGCAAAATGTTATACACACAAAAACAGAAAGCTCTAGACGATAAGCTTAGAGAATGAATTCCATATTTGGCTTCCATGCCTTGGCTTCTTTCTCGAGTGCTTCTTTCTGAGCCCTGGTCCCTGCATTCTCTCATTTGCCCTGTGTCACACAGCTTACTCTGAGGAAATACGAGCCAAGGACTCCAGACTGCTCTGTTGTTGTTAGGTGCCGTCAAGTTGTATCCGACTCATAGCAGCCCTTACAGAGTTTTCAACGGCTGACTGTTTCAGGATTGCCTTGGGAGTGGATTGCCAGGTCCTTCTCCCATTTTTGCAGTGCTGGGAATGGAACTCGGGACCTCCGAGGCTGCAGAGCGGCGCTCTACCAACTGAGCTAAATCCCAGCCCTCCAGCCTGCTCTAGCCCAATGTATTCACCAACCCCAGGACACCTGCAGTCAGACTGGAGGGCTGAAATGAAGCATTGATGGTGAGGTTTGGGCAAGCCTGTCCACACCGGCCAAAGGCCAGAATCTTGGTATTGCGTTCTGGGCAGGAGATGGTATGGGATGCGGGCAGCTTCAGAATCCTGTTGCTTTGTAGAGGCCTCAAGTCTAAGAGAAAATAGTGAGAAGTTCAGGTTTTCTTGCAGATGATACTCCTTGTCACGGCGGGAGATTTGAAGCTATATGAAAGCAACGCCACTGGATGCCTCCTGCCCCCACCCACAGCCTCACCTTCAACTTCAGCAAGTGCGAAAGGACAGCGCCAAGAGGAAAAAAAAAAAAAGACCATGTCTCTCAGATTCCCCATTGCACACCAAGGCTGAACACAAAGAGCAAGTGGCACGATAAAAATGTGCTCACTGAATGAATAAATGTCGAATGCTTGCTAGCGCCTCCTTTCATTAGTTTGCTAATTAGTTAGTTAATTAATTAGTGAAGCAAACCTAGTGGCAAAGGTTAAGTCAGGTCCACTCATTCTATCCACAGCTATTAAGCGCCTGCTCAAGCCAAGCTAGGGTTGTGCTGAAAAAAATGAAGACCGTCAGCCTTTCTCTTTGAGGCTCATTGACTATTTTGTGGCATTTTCCAATTTATCCAATGCTTCTTCCCAGATCATCTCATGGAACTTATGCTTATAAAGCAAGGAGGACAGTGACCGCCACTGGACCTCAATGGTCCCGAACGTCAGACAAATCAAGTATCTTGCTCCAGGTCCCTCAGCTAGCAAGTGGTACGGGCAGATGAGGACTTGGATCTGTACTCTAAATTCTATTTTTTCCCTGGGAACCAGTGCTTCTTCCTTTACCTGGCTTATGAAACACCTGTTGTTGTTGTTAGGTTCCATCAAGTCGGTATCGGACTCAGCGACCCTATGTTCAACAGGTGAAACACTGTTGTCAGTGCTTCTCTGCTGCTCATAGGGTTTTCAATGGTGGATTGATTTTTGGGAGTGGGTTGCCAGGTCCATCTCCCAGAAACACCTGTAGATATATTAAAATGTAGATACTTCCCTAGCAGGTCCAAGAACTGGAGAATCTGCTGGTCTAACAAGCCACCTGGTGCCACTGCTCTTGCTGCTGTGGGCTACCTTTGGGAAGAGAGGCTCTAAGATAGACCATGCTGTCTCCCAAGCCTCCACTGATCCTGGGATTAAGAACCCCTGGGGGTAGAGGAAGAACATCAAGATTTTCATTGACCTTGTTGGTGATAACACCAAGTGCAACCCCACCAAAACCTACTTCTTATGGAGCTTGGTCACACCCACACACTGTCAGGGGTCCTAACCCTTAGGATTTCTGCTTCTGTAAACAAAGACGACTATAATAGAAAAGATGTAACATTAGAGCTAGCTGATTTCAGGTTCAAACAGCAACATTGTCCATTCCAGCTATATCATTTTGGTAAAATTATTTATTCTCTCTGAAAGTGGAAGAAGTTCTTTTGGAAAGTGGAAGTAGTGTTAACACCATTTGAACAGATAGAAGAAAAGTTTAATAAAATGAGATCTGCTCATCCTCAAAGTGATCTTTTCCAAGTCAACATGAGTTTCCCCTTGTTGTTGTTGTTAGGTGTCATGGAGTCATGGCTGACTCATAATGACCCTTAGAGGGTTTTCAATGGCTAATTGTTTCAGGATTGTCTTGGGAGTGGATTGCCAGGTCCTTCTCCCATTTTTGTGGTGCTGGGAATCAAACTCGGGACCTCAGAGACTGCAGAGCAGCTCTCTACCAACTGAGCTAAATCCCCTATCTACCCCAAAACAAGCCTCCCATAAAGAGTACAGGGAACTTAGCAAATAGTTTTTGCAGGGCCTCTGCCTATACAATTCATTGGAATATTAAAAAATGATATACAAAACTTGCATGTTCACAAGATATATAATGTTGTTCTTAGGTGCCCTTGAGTCAGTTTCCGACTCACAGTGACCCTACATACAACAGGCGAAACACTATTGTTAGTGCTTCTCTGCTGTTCATAGGGTTTTCAATGGTGGCTTGATTTTTGAGAGTAGGTTGCCAGGCCCTTCTCCCAAGCCTACAGTGTCTGTAGTTCCCAGGCCGTCTCCCATCCAAGTACTAAAAACGTACAACCCTGCTTAGCTTCCAAGACCTGACACCACAGTGCTATAGCTGCAGGCTGGGATATATGAGTCCTCCGTTAGTAACAGTTTTGCTTTTCAAAGTCACAGTTAACTATGGTCAAAGATCATCAAATGGAAAATTCCATAAATACACAATTCTTAAGTTTTAAATAACTTTTATGAGCCAGATGTCCGAACACATGCCTGAGGCAGGAGGATATCAAATTTGAGAGTAGAGGTAGCCTGTGTAGCTTCGCGAGACCCTATCTCAAAACTAAAAAAATAAATAAAACAGAGGCGGGAGGTGAGGCTCAGTGGTAGTGAACTTGCCTAGCATGTGCGAGGACCTGGGTTCAACCCTCTAGTACCACAAAAATAATTTTAAAATAATTTTTATTATAATATATTGTTAGAATTGTATTTTATGATTGGTCTATTTTGTTGTTGATAATCTCTTACTGGGGCTGGGGTTTAGCTCAGTTGGTAGAGTGCCGCGCTACACCCTCTGAGGCCCTCGGTTCAATCCCCAGCACTCCAAAAATGGGAGAAGGACCTGGTAATCAACTCCCAAAGCAACACTGAAACAATCAGCCATTGAAAACTTTATGAGGGTCGCTATGAGTCACACCCAACTCCATGGCACCTAACAATAACAACAACAATCTCTTACTGGGCCTGCAGCTGTACCACTGTGGTGTCTGATCCTGTTAGATCTCATGAAGCTAAGTAGGGTCAGGCCTGGTTAGTACTTGGATGGGAGACCACCTGGGAACACCAGGTACTGTAGGCTTGGGAGAAGGACCCGGCAACCCACTCCCAAAAAACAATCAGCCATTGAAAACCTTATGGATAGCAGAGAAGCACTGACAATACTGTTTCACCTGTTGTACGTAGGGTCACTATGAGTTGGAGGCTGACTTGACGATACCTTAACAACAACAATCTCTGACTGTGTCTAATTTCAGCATCACAGCAACATGCAAGCCTCCTAGCATGATAAGCTGATGGACACTTAGGGGACCCAGTACCATGTGGTTGTTGTTAGATGCAATGGAGTCAGGTCTGACTCATAGCGACCCTGTGTACAACAGAATGAAATACTCCCGGACAGTGTGCCATACCTGGTACTATGTCGGTGTTTCTCTGTTATTCATAGGGTTTTCAATGGCTAATTATCTCAGGATTGCTTTGGGAGTGGGCTGCCAGGTCCTTCTCCCATTTTTGCAATGCTAGGGATCAAACCCAGGGCCTCAGAGCATGCAGAGCAGCACTCTACCAACTGAACTAAACTGCAGCCCACAATATCATAGCCTGGGTAAATGATAAGGAAAAGCAGTATTTTGGCTTATGATTCTGATCTAAATTCCAGGTATTGTGTATGGTGAGGGTTTTCTTGCTGGCAGAGTCCTGAGGTGGTGCAGAAAATTACATGGCGAAAGGCAAAGATGGGAAGATTGTTTCTCCTCTCTTAATACCTTGCTATGAAGATTAAGGGCTGGGATTTAGCTCAGTTGGTAGAGCACCACTGTAAAGTCTCTGAGGTCCTGGGTTGGCTTCCCAGTGCTATAAAAATGGAAGAAGGATTTGGCAATCCACTCCTAAGGCAATCCCAAAACAATCAGCCATTGAAAATCCTATGAGGATCCCTATGAGTCGGACACAACTTGACAGCACCTCACAACAACAACAATGAAGATTAAACTCCAACATAAGTTTTGGAGGGGACAAACCATATTCAAACCATAGCAGGAGTTGAAGGTGAATGGCCAGAGCAGAAGAAGGAGAGGTCTGGTTCCTTTTGTGCAAAGTATGGCCATTCTTTACCTGGGGTGGTTTGTATCCATCTGCAGTGAGAGGAGAGGGAAGGACCAAATGGCAATGCCAAGCAATGGCCAAGGGAACACTTGGAGGAGAAAGGTGTGGCTCTCTTGACACTTGATGAGAAACCTAGGGAGTGGCTGGGTGTCTAAGCGGGAGGTTGGTGACCCTTGGGATTTGGGAACCCAAGAGGGGATTACAGATGGAACCTGGGTGGCAGCAAATCCAGATGTGGTTCCCATGAGTGTCTGGGCCCAAGTGTCTGCCTGGGTCTGTCAGTACCCAGAGCTATGTTGCACTATAGGTCATGTGAGAGTTACCCCAAAGCAAGGTGTCAGTAGCCTCCAGGCTACAGGATCTCCTGTGGTCCTATGAAACCCAACACCACACCCATGGTGGGTGTGGCCCACCTTTCTGGCCACCTTCCTGGAAGCTGCACTGCTGGTTGACCCCACCTGGGGACCTTAGCCAAGGTCAGAGAGTGCCCTGAAGGGGGACAGGCAGAAACAGACGCAGGGTAACCTGAACCACCTCAGATGTCCCACCAGACTGCACCTGGCATAGACAGGCTCCACAGGAAATTTCCAGCATGGCGCTCCAAAGCAAGTGGGCTTCTGCAGGCAAGGGCTCCCTTCTCCATCTCTAAGGGCTTTAGGGCCATGTCATGGTGGAAACCAAAGTGAAGACATTATCCTGCGCCCCAGGGCAGCCTTGGTGCTGGCGGGAGAGGGAGTCCCCTCTGCTCTGAATGTCTTCATTATCTACCAACAGCACTAAGGGCATTCAGAGGCCAAAATGGACAGTCCCCCTATAGGTGCTCCATAGGTCCTAGGCGAGAAGGGCTCTGGGCAGTGAAGCACTGATAAGGAAGGGACCTTAGCTCCTGCTGGGTCCAGGTGACCGGCGGGACCCTCCCAGGATGGGTGACAGGAGGCCCCACAGCATGGTGGGGCTGAACCCAGAGCCAACCCTGGGTGATGAGCCAAGGCTGCGAGGTGCAGGGAGATGGGGTCTGTCCTGCCTACCTGCCCCTTAACTGACACATCTTGTAGAGAAGGAGCTGACTTCCACCCTGTGGAGACTCCAGGTCAGACGAGAGCAGTGGTGCTGCAGGGAGGCAAAGTAAATGCCGGTAACAATAATTACGACCAGAGGACAGGGCAGAAAACAGAGCAGCTGCGCCCAAGTGCTGGTATTTATTAAGGTCTTAATATGGGCCAGCCAGTGTGCCAAGCACTTCGCATGAACTCCTCCATTTAACTTTCCCAATGCACCTACAGGTGTTATCATGAGCCCTGTCTTACATATAGGAATACTGAGCTCAGAGAATTTAAGTAACTTCCCCGAAGTCACACAGCCAATAAAGGACATTGTAAGGATCAGAACACAGCCTTGTTTCTTCCTGAACTCTGGTTTAATTGCTTATTGCTTTTGTGTATTTTAGAAAATAAACAGAAAGTGCATTGCTGCCTCCTTTAAAGAACCTCACCCACCAGCAACATATATTTAGAATATAGTTTTTAGCAGAGAACATATACATAAGGTGAGGAAAAGGGAGAGAGGGAAAGAGAGACAGAGAGAAGACTGGGTAGCTTTGGGTTGTGATAGAGATTTGGATTTTGGAGAGAGGATATTTGGGAATGCTCACAAGCCAAAATTAGATGTTTGTTTTTAAGCGGGATTTTCCATGGAAAAAGAGACTTTTCACTGATTTGCAAATTCAGCTGTCAAGCACAATGGGTGTGCATATCGCGGAGAAATATGAAGGAAAACTGGATATGTGCTCAGAAGTGGAGTCAGAGCCCAGCAGTCCCACCCTGGAAAAGTCATTCTGCCTCTGCCCACTTAGCAAATAAGGGTAATAGTTACCTTTGCAACACATGTGAAGTTAAATTCCCTCCTGATCAATTGGAGCAGCCTAATAATCAAAATTAGGCGTGGGAGAAGGACCCAGCAACCTCCTCGCAAAAAATCAATCCGCCATTGAAAACCCTATGAACAGCAGAGAAGCACTGACAATAGTGTTTCCCCTGTTGTACAGAGGGTCGCTATGAGTCGGATACCGACTTGACAGCACCTAACAACAACAACAACAACAACAATAACCAAAATATGCTCAAAGGCAGCTTTGTTCTCCTCAGAAGTCTCACTAACAGATGGCAAAGAAGGCTGGGCGCGGGGATGCCCACCTGCAATCCCAGCACTCAGAGGCTGAGGCGGGAGGATTGCTGTGAGTTCAAGGTTAGCCTGTGTTACATAGCAAGGCCCAGGCCAACATGAACTGCATGGTAAGGCCCTACCCCAGCCCCCAGCAAAAAAGAAGACGAAAGAACTCCATACCTAAGTTTATAAAACTTACAAACCTCTTTCCCAGCTTCTTCTTTAGTAGCAGTCCCCCAAACAGTGTTGTTGTTGTTGTTAGGTGCCATCGAGTCGTTTCCAACTCATAGCGACCCTCATAGGGTTTTCAATGGCTGATTGTTTGGGGATTGCCTCAGGAGTGGGTTGCCACATCCTTCTCCCGTTTTTGTGGTGCTGGGAATCGAACTCGGGACCTCAGAGACTACAGCGCAGTGCTCTACCAACTGAGCTAAATCCCAGTCCCCCCAAACGGTAGCTGCCTTCAACTTCCAGTCTTTCTGTCTCCATAACCCCAACCCTCCCTGAATGGCAACCTCTTTCCCTTGCCTTTCCTCTCTTTCAATTTTTCCCTCCCTCTACCTGTCTCTATTTTTCCCGCCATCTTACATCTCCACTTCATACACGTGATCTATAAACAAGCATAGTCTGGTTGATTTCTCCAGTTTTCTGCCTCATTTATGACAACAAACTTCACAAGAAGAGGGTCAGGTATTGGGCAAGCTGGAAAAACCTCCCTTGGAAAGCCAAGGGGAGGGGAGGGAGTAATAGATACATATTGCTACTTTTTTTTATGACTCGAAAGTTGAATGTATGCTGGGCAAGTGCTCTATCACTGAGCTGCACCCCCAGACCCCTTTTTAATCTTTTTTACTTATTTAAAAATTTTTAAATTTCTTATTTTTAAATTTTGAGACAGTCTCCCTACGTTTCATGGGCTGCCTCTGACCTTGAACTTGGGATCCTCCTGCTTCCACCTCCTGAGTCGCTGGCATTAGAGGCATCTGCTGTGTGCACCATGGTGTCCAGCTATGTGTTGCTACTTTTTATTGTTGTCACCCAGATACTGCATTTGGAGACTTTCAAGGTCCAATGAGATTATTCTCTTTTCCTGTGTAGGATGAACCCCAGGACAATATTCTCCAAACTATCACGTGCTCTATTTTGTTTTAACAGTTACATTCTTCAATTTACATCCAGTAAATTGGGGTCATGATGTTTTCCCCGAGAAGAGATTTGGGTTTTGTTCCCACTCTTCCTTCTCGGAGTAGACCCTCCCCAAGCAGGGGATTTCTGGCAGCCTTATGTCCAGACGTGGCTGCTTTGAGTCAGGCAGGGAAGCCCTGAGAATTCCTTCTGCTTCTGTTGGATTGCAAATGTCTTGGGCTTAAATTATATATTTTTCTAATTTTTTTTTTTTTTTTTTTTTTTTTTGCGGTACTGGGGGTTGAACCCAGGGCCTTGCACTTGCATGCTCTGCAAGTGCTGGACCACTGAGCTGCACCCTTGGTCCATTTTTTTTTTTTTAACTTTTTGAGACAGAGTCTCGCTAAATTACACAGACTGCCTCTGGTCTCGAACTGGCAATCTTCCTGCTTCCACCTCCCGAGCTGCTGGGATTACAGGTGTGTACCACCGCACCCAGCTGGTTTAAAATATTTTTCATGTCCACTCTGGGATCCTGACTGGTCCCAACAACTACATCAAGAGACAAAGTAAGGGGGTACGTGTCTGCACATCCACTTTAACACAATGTTAGCTACATGGCAATACATCCAAGAATGCATGAATCGTGAGGTTGGCATATCAGTTCTCACATAAGGAAGCACATCCCACGTGTACCGAGAGTGCATTGATAGGACAGTCCTGAGTGAGGTCACTCACGCACGGCTATGGCTGCCCTGGAGGTCAGAGGCATCTCTCCCTTGCCCTCAAAGGGGAAAGACAATCACTAGAAGAGAACTGGACTCCCCTTTTCATTCCTACCCACATTTCAAGTCTTGTACCTTTCAATGTTCCCTCTTCTGCACTCCACTTATCCTTTTTTATTTCCTTCCTTCCGTCTTTTAAAAAAATTATCAGGTTAGCATTACCCTTGGCATCTTAAATTACCCTCAGATGAACCACTGATCAGATCAAAGCAGTGATCGAATCAAAGCTCCTGATCAGATCAAGCCACTGAGTAGACCAACTCCTCACTGGATCGGCTGCTGGCAGGATCAGCCACTGATTAGGTTAGTCCACTGATCAGGTCAGGCACCAGTTAGCTCAACTACTGATTTTGTGTTAATAACTGATTGGATAAAAGTCCAATGATCGGTTCGGATTCCCCCAACTGGATGGACTCCTGGTTAGATTACTCACTGGTTGAATGGGATCCGTGCTCCTGGTTAGACTAAACTGTTATTTGGGTCAACTGCTGATTAGAGAACAGTGAAATGGGATTGGCCTCTGAATGGTACAAACACTGATTGGACCAAAGGCTGATTGGATCTACTGCTGGTCAGATTGGCCACCTGTTAGATCAGCCACTGATTGGTGGCTAGATGGCAAGCTCTGGAGCAAGTTCTGGGGCTTCTGTTCTTGGCGCTCCCCAGCTGCATCTAACCTGGTAAATGTTCTCTGCACATATTTACTAATCAAACAGGTGTTGAAGGCCTGTCTCTGCAGCCTCCTGGGCGACAGTTCCTGTGATACCCTTTCACACCATGAAGAAATCCTGTCTATAGCTAAGACTGTGAAAGGAAGGAATCAGGTGCTTCATGTAGGCCTAAAGTGAAACTCTACCAAAGAAGAAAACACAAGAGAGATGGTGTGATGGTTAATTGTGATTATCAATTTGATTAGATTAAGAGTCCCCTAGGAGATTTGTAAAGCACACCTCTGGGTGTGTCTGTGAGGGCATCTCCAGAGAAAAATCAGGTCCTGAGGGCTCTGACACAATGAATGGATTAATCCCGGGATTGATTCATAAGGTGACAGCTTTATTGGGAAGTGATGAAAGATAAGAGGTAGGGCCATGTTGGAGGAAGTAGGTCACTGGGGGTATGTCCTTGGGGCTACATCTCACCCTGCTGCCTTCCTATGTTGCCTTCCTCAGCGTCCTGTCCACCATGGAGTGAAAGCCTCTCCGCACTCCACCCTCCTGCTGCCAGGATGTTCTGCCAAGAACATGGGGACAAGCAGCCATCCACCAAACCCTCTGAAACCATGAGCAGAAAAGAAATAATTCCTGCTTAAGTTGTCTTTGTCAAGCACACATCTGAGATGACACCAAAACCTAGTCAATGACTGAGTCCCTGTGAAACCAGAGCCAACCAAAATACAATCTTCCCATTCCGTCTGTCTGTCCTCACCAAGTGAACGCTTTAGGCATGACAGGCATCAACTCACACCTCAGTTAGTGCCATCAACGGTACCCTGGGTTCTTTATTTTTATGCCTTCTGCTCCCTTTGGTATCGAGACTGAGACCTTCACACCTGGCCTGTTCCTTTGTCATATACTGGCCTGCTGTGACCATGAGCAGAAAATTAAATCTTCTCAGATAAGGGTAAAAACCAGATATGCAATGGGAAATAGGGTACCCGTCAGTATTCACTTAGGCCCCTCCCAGGATTATGTGAGTAGCGTTCTTCCTGTGAGGCGGTCTTTGGGCATACCATGGCTGCTATAGTAATAACCACATCGAGAAGTTTGTCTCCTCCAAATCTAGACTCTCTGGATGCTTCAGGCTATTAAAAAGTTTCAGAAAACCATCAAGGGGACAAGTGATTTGGGCTATAGAATGTACAGGTGCAACAAGATGATGCTATCAGACAGGCCGAGCGTTAAGATGGAAAGTAAATCCTGCTTCCAGATAAAGTAGCAAGGTGACTGGGCTTCCTAACTCATGTTTCTCAGCACAAGGCCTTCATTAAATAAATCTCTAGGAAATGATGGATGGGACGAGCAGAACTGCAAGCTGAATCTGCTGCCTACTGTTTAAGAGATAAACAGAGTTTGCATCTCCTGGTTTATTCTGTAGGTTTTATGGTCCCCAATTTCTGACAGCCTCTGATAAGCTCTCTTATTAACTTCAGAGGACTAATTTTGATAAAGAAGCAAATATTGTGCTATCCTTTTGGACTATTTGCCTAAAATGTGGATTCATTGATCCACGCTCATGCTTAGATGGGAGGTGCTCAGTGTTGTAATCTACATGTAATAGGCATTATGAGGTTTAAGAAAAATAGCTCAGACTGCAGTGGAGTCAGTTTAGGACAGATCATTATAAAATTCCATTATCACTGCTACAAGTTGGACTATTTGTCATCACAGAAGAGATGACAAGCTCAGAAATACTACATTTGTTATTATCAGATGATAAATGATATTCCATTAAAGCTGCAATACATCATCAGCAAGGCTGCAAAGAAGATATCAAACCTATCAGGACTTGACTTATAATTTAATTTTCAAAAGCTGTCAACTAAAATTCCAAAGGCTAAGCATTTTCATTTTTAAAGTTCATCTTATTTATTTTCCTCATCTGTTAGTCTAATTTTGGTGATATGGCAAAAATAACTGATTATGTGCAATGTATAATTCTCTTCTTTTGATTAGGTAATATATCAGGTGTCACTTAGGTATTAAAAATTAAATGACAGATAATAAAACAAGAGAGTTCCATAAAAGACACCTTATTTTGATTTACTCAGATTTTGAAACATAACAGTAAAGGCAGGTCAATATTTGTTAAAGACACACTGCACAAAAGCGTATTTACCCATTATTAGGCACTCTTTCACGGTATCTATGGAGGAACGGAACATGATTTTCCATTTAGCATTTATAAAATCTTTTCACAGACGCACAACTGTTCTTTAGCTCAATTCTATAAATCATAATCACGTATTCCTTCTATATGTGCAAGCACTTATTTTCCCCTGTTAATATCATTGTTGCCAACATTAAGCACTCAAATGCTGGCAGAGACAGGAACAACTCTTATCCATTTTTATTGGCACAAACACAGAGACACATTCTTTCAACTTATGAACATCTGTCACACCCACAGACTTGCAGGTATATTTGAAAATGGGAACCTCCCTGATATTCACTATATGAATAGAGTAAGCAGACTTGAAAGCTGGACGACATCTTTGAGATCATTTCACAGGCTCAGAGTAGGGAAGAAACTTGCCCAAAGTCACACAACAAGAAAAAAAAATGACAGGAAAAGAAGCCATGGTCTTCAGTGCCTATTCTAATTTCTTTTTTTTTTTTTCCCTACTGAGAGGTTGCACCCAAGGCCTCAAGCATGCTAGGCAAGTGCTCTACCACTGAGGTATACCCCAAACCTCTTTTTTATTTTGAGAGAGTCTCCCTAAATTGCACAGGCTGCCTCTGGCCTTGAACTTGTGATCTTCCTGCATCCACCTCCCCAGTTAATGAAATTAAAAGGATGCCGTACAGTGCCTGGCTCCCATTATAATTTCTTCAATGTAATGCCAGGCTGGTTTACAGTGCCATGAGCAATGTGATTCTTAATCTCGATGTTTGACTGAGGATCTGGATTATAGTCAATGCTTCTTAAATATTTATTAACAGAATGGACAAACAGAAGGAGGGATGGATTGGGTGGAGGGAAGGATGAGTGGATAGATGGATGGATGGTTGAGTAAGTACCTAGTTCTCTAGTCTTTCCTCCGAAGGTCTGGTTGGTATAAATAAAATTTCCAGAGCCAAACACAATCCCACCTTTTGTAAATGCAGGACATAAGGCTCGTCCCATGATTGTGATGATTGTGTCTGCTGTTGCTCAGGTCTTTCAGAGCATTCCCAGTTACCCTAAAACAGACATGGGGTCTCTTTGACTCACACTTGGCTGATCACAGTTATATGGCTTTGGGCTACATGGAGACACTAAAGAGCTCATGATGTAAGGCATTTCCCAATGCTCAGGGACAGTGAGGTGACCACCTGTCCAAAGAGCCCACACGGCAAGTACATCTCACTGGCCTCTGAGCCACTGAGGATGTCACACTTCTGCAAGACACAACACCGTATGGGCCAAATAAGAAAAGCAATGATATCAGGGCTAGTTTTCCAGAAATCAAAAGAATTCAATTCAAATGAAGGTTCCTTTTTCTTCTCCTGTCATCCTCCTCCTTCTCTTACTTCTTCCTCATATAAAATATACATAACATTAAATTTACCATTTTAACCACTTTTAAGAATTCAGTGGCATAATTACATTCTAAGTGCTATACAACCAGCACCACTAATCATTTTTCAAGCTTTTTCCACACCTCAAACAGAAACTCTGTACCTAATTAAGCAACAATTTCCCAATTCACCAGGTCTCAGCCCCTGGAAACCTCTAATCTACTTTCTGTCTCTATGAATTTGCCTATTTTAGGTATTTCATATAGGTGGACCAAATAATATTTATCCCTTTGTGCAAAGAACTGTCTTTTTCACTATAAAACTTATATATGTGTGTGTGTGTGTGTGTGTGTGTGTGTGTGTGTGTGTGTGTGTGTGTGTATGCCTGCAGCCGTAGCCCTGTGGCATCCGATTCCATCAGATCTTGGAAGCAAAGCAGGGGCCTGGTTAGGACTTGGATGGGAGACCACCTGGGAACACCAGGGGCTGTAGACTTGGGAGACAGACCTGGCAACCCATTCCCAAAAAATAATCAGCCATTGAAAACTCTATGAACAGCAGAGAAGCACTGACAGTAGTGTTTCACCTGTTGTACATACAGTCGTTATGAGTCAGATACCAATTCCATGGCACCTAAAAACAGCAAGAACATATGTGTGTGTGTGTGTGTGTGTGTGTGTGTGTGTACAACGATTTGGTTGAAATTCATAAATCAATATGTGAACTTATAATAAAATACAAAATGCTTCGCATTTGCCTTGCCCCTTCTCCCTTCACTGCATTGCTACTCTGCAGGTATAATGTTTGGCAATGATGTGTTATGCATCTCTCCGTGGATTTTTCTAGGCATGAACACCTAAAATATACAATCACTTCTAGAATAAGCTCTGGAGGTTGACTCCCTGGGGAGATGAGACTGGGAATGTAACTTAACCGCCCTACGCCTCAATTTCTGCATTTATAAGATGTGTAGGTAGCATCACTCTGTCAACATTGGCAGCATGGAAGGAGATAAGGGCGTTAAGAGCACTTAGTCCAATTCTAGGTAAATGGTAATAACTGTTAAGTGGTAGTCACATATTACACGAAACTTTTGTTTCTAAAAGCAAAAGTGTGATCACATTATTCATGTTGTTCTACAACTTGCTTTTTAAAATTCCTTTGTTATTACTGAATACACGCCTACCTCATCCTGCCTTAACTGCTGTGTAAAATTAAGGGATTGTAGTTTGCTTGCAAATACATCTTTCTGATATATATATATATATAGATAGATAGATAGATAGATATAGATATAGATATAGATATAGATATAGATATAGATATAGATATATACATATATGTCATAAAGTTAGTGGGGTGTGCTTTTCTGGAGCCAGCACTGTTCCCAGGTGGCTCAGCACCATCTTGGGGGATGTGAAAGTAATGATAAGGAGAAAATCAGTCATGTAATGAATTCCAACTGTATTTATGGAATTGTGTTGGTGGATTTACATGTCTTATTTCTGGTCCTCATTACCTTGTCTTGCCTCTCTGGAAATAATCTCAAAGGTAGCTGGTCCTGTCTGCTACCTACAAGCTAGGCGTTGTTTCTTGGCACTCTGGAGAATTCTGTATTCCAACAGCCACTCACTGGACCATGGATCAGTCCTCAGCGAGACCCCCCAGTCTTGGATTGCTTATTTTATTTTGCCCAGTAGTGGAGAAGATAGGATGGAGGGGAGATGGTTAGTGATTGAGGACTTGACATGCGTGCATGGAGAGATGTCAAGAAACAGTGGGGGGTGGGACCCCTCAAAGATGTGTTCCAAAAAAAAAAAAACATGGGAAATCACTTATTTCTTACACTAGTTTGCCTTCTAGTTTCAGGGTTGAGGCTGGGAAGCAGTCTTTCTCTTTAAACAAGGAAGGTTTTACCCAGAAGCATGGGCAAACAGAAGCACAGATGAAAGACAAGTGTGCATTAAAGCCATCTGCTGTCTACCACAGCCCCAGTGTGGAAGGAAGGGGGTTTGCTCATTAAAAGAGAAATTCAAGTGATAGTTTTCCAACATTCCAGCCAAGAGGCTGCTCATGTTGAATGCAAGGAAGTGGAAGCAGAGACATTCTAATAGCCCACAGGGTCACTAGGAGACCCCATCTAGTGAGAGAAGGGAGAAGCACAGCTACTAGGAAGTGTTGACAAGTTAAGACAGAGGGCCTGTCCCGCTCTCCTGTTGCCCCCAGAGGGCAGCCACCAGGCTCTTGAGTGATCTGGGTATTGTCCTGACTATTGTTACGAGTAGTTACATTCTAGATCTGGACTCTCCATACTCATCAGTCCTTATAATACATACAGGGAATTAAAAGCCAACTGCTCTCTTACTTTTCAAATATTAGATGTTAAATTTATATAGTAATGCCTGAATTCAAACTCCTGGCCTATAACCAATTGTATCAGCCAGCTTTATAGTTAAAGGTTACAGGCTTTATCTACTTCGAAAGAAAGTCTAGCGAACAAAGGCATTCTCCATATACAGTGGCATTTTCTTGGACTAGCCCAGGCTCTAGGAAAAGGAATTTTCCCAGAGGCCCCTTGTCAGGAGTTGATTTTTTTATTGCCCAGAGCTCCATTTAGCCTCTAATCTGTGAAAATGTTTTCTCAGTCTTCCCAGCCATATTTAAGTGCCACAAACTCCACGAAATCTTCCCCCACCTATTCCAACCTTCAGCTTTTTTCTTTTGGTTAATTCCTACAAGGGGTATATTATAGGCAACCCTGTTTGGGGCATTTACCCTTTTTACTCATTGGAATTAGTCTTGTTATACTATAAGTGCCTTGGGAATGCTGACAGTTTATAATTTTCTTTCTGTATCCATTTTGGGTCCTAGAGTCATCCTGAGTGCATAGATTGGGCTCAGGAAACATTTGTCAGTTATTACCCATAGTCAATAATAACAGAAAGATCTCCACTTGAAAGAAGAAAGGCAATGCTCACTATCTTTCTCTTCTTCTTTCTTTCTTTCTTTCTTTCTTTCTTTCTTTCTTTCTTTAATGCAAAACTGAATTCCTTGGGCAAATGCTTTATTTTAAAGTTACTGTTGTTGTTAGGTGCTGTCTAGTCAGATCCAACTCATAGGATGATTGCTGTATTTTAAATAGGAAGCTTAATCCCACCATAGTTTCAAAAAAGGATATTCTTTATTTGGATATCACTGAATTTGTCTCAATTCATACAACCCATGATTTAAAACAGGACACTCTAGTAAATATTTCCAAGTTTATATATGATCTCTAAACAGAGCCCTTTGAAAATGGCAACTCAGAGGCCTGTTAACTTCCAATAAGAAAACTAAGACAGAGAGAAATGAGCAATCTAAAATAATGTCACTCATCACCTGGATGGGGTCCTTTTGCTCTACCTGGATAGAAATCATGGGTAAGCCAGTAGAAACCCTTCAAATGATGTTCTTAGTGTTTGACAGCAGCAAGCGGTATCAACAGATGGGTTGGACCAGCAGCTAAGCGGCTCTGTCTAGTGTTTCAACTATTCTATAGGTGGAGGACTCAAGAACCCTCAGCCAGCCTGCAAGTGTTACAACACTTGCATAGGTTGAGGAGTCAGGAATCATCACCCTTCAACAGCAGCTGGCATTGCAGCTTCTTCTAGGTGGGCTAGCTATCAGGATCCTCGGCCCTGACAGTAGCCACTGTTACAGCTTTCAGGACTAAGGTGTCTGAAACCCTTAGCCCTGAAGACTTGACAGCTCTCTGGAACTCTTCTAGCAACCAGGGCCTCTAGCTTCTCCTTTCTGACTCTTCATAGCCTTCTGTTCATTAGCCTCAGCTCTCCAATCCCTTTAGCCTTCTCTTTACTTGTACAATCTCTTTTCTTCTTGCCCTGGTCAGTCTTTTAGAACTGTTTAGGTGTCCCTGAGTACTGAGGGCACTGTCACTGTTACTGTCATTTGGGAGAGAGCTATCACTGCCCTTCTGATGCTGCCACTATTTTGCTGTTACTGCTGCCTCTTTTACAGCTGTGAGTGCCCTGTTGCTTTATCATTTGCCAGTCAATTAGTGGGGTCTGTCTCTTTAAGGCTTTGGTTCTCATGGCCCCTCCCCGGCAGCCACTATCAGAACTGGAGTGCTTCTGGACTTCCTGGAGCTATGGAGCTGCTGCAAATATGGGGAGGGGAGTGCTCTGCTTTTTCTTGCCAGCAGGAGCAGCTCCCGGGTGCTAACTCTGATCCGAATGGTACCTGGCCCTGCTGCCAATGACCAGAACTGCAGTGGTGGGGCTGCCTCCTCCTCACTTCTCATCAAGCAGCAGGAGCAGCTCCTGGGTGCCACCTCCAACCAGTGCCATCTGTGGCCCTGCTGCCAGCAACTGGAACTGCAGGAGGTGGTGCTGTTGCTGCCCCGGTTCTTGTTGGGCAGCAAGAACAGCTCCTCAGTGCTAGCTCCTTCTAGGATGGTCCCTGGCTCTGCTACAGGGGTTGGGTCACTGTCACCCACTTCTTGTCAAGCAGCTAGGTGGCTCCCACGGGCTATCTCCAACTGGAGTGATCCTCAGCTATGCTGATGATGATCAGGACCGCAGTCGGTGGCAAAGTCCCTACGCCACTTCTGCCAATACCGTACCAGCTGTCTCTCCACAACCTCACTGTCCTTGCCACTGTTCTCTCTGCTGTTGCTGCCTTTGCTTCTTCTTTCTCCATGTTACCAGCTCAGCAGTGCTGCTAAAGATAGGCAGAAAGACCACTTGGAGAAGCTTTATATTGAGCCTATTTTTGTAATATCAAGAGAAGGAGTAAGGGAGGGTTTCTCCAAGTTTGTTCACTCAAGTTTGAACAGCCTTCTTATATAGCCAAAATGGGGAGGGGGTGCATGTTTGCACCAATCACAGTGACTTTGTCATGCAAATTAAGGTTTGTGTTTTCACCAGTCACAGCTCTGTCCCTTCACACCATTAACAGCAGTCTTTCTTCTTGGTCATCAAGGGAAGTGCTCCCCCTCTGGCCTGGACGCAAATGGTTGCAGAGAGCCCCAGGAGCTGCAGCAAATGCCTACAGTTGTGCAGCTTCCTCAGGATGTCTGTGGAGTGTTTACAATAGCAGGTGCTGGTGTGAGGGTGGTTTGTTCTCTCTGGACAATTATTTCACTCAAAACAGGAAGAACCACATGGAAGAGTTAAGTAGCTGCCACTTAGGGAGTCAGATCATGCCATCTCCTGACACTAGTGCTTCCTTGCAGAAAAATAAGTGGAAGGATCACTCACAGTAAAAAATTAAAAACAAAAACACCTTATTATTAATACTAACATTGATTATTAACAGTATATTAACAATATTGCATGCCTAGCACCCCAAGGAAAGGTAAGTCTCCCTCATCCATCTCAGCAATATTTACCATATTTAGTTGGAGTTATTTGTAAAAGAAATGGTTTGGGTGGTCATATATGCTGGGTAAATCATGATTAAATAAAGTCTTTTTTGTGTTTCTTTATTTTAAATGTTCTGGGTACTGTTAATGTACTAATAACTTCTCAGCTGTTGTTGTTAGGTTCCATCAAGTCCAGTCTGACTCATAGTGACCCTCACAGGGTTTTCAATGGCTGATTATTTCAAGATTGCTTCAGGAGCGGATTGCTATGTCCTTCTCCCATTTCTGCAGTGCTGGGGATCACAGTGCCTCAGAGTGGCGCTCTACCAACTAAGCTAAACCTCAGCACAACTTCTCAGAGGGAAAGCTAATATCTGGCATTTCCTAAACTTAGGGAAGCCGTCTTCACTAAGTCATCCCTCTAAGAAATATCTCTGGGTCTCTAAGTCATATTTTTGGGGCCTCTAATCATTCATCTATCACTTACCTGGTGGCTCATTTGATACAAAGCCCTCCATTGAGGCCTTTAGATTATGAACAAGGCTACCCTGATTTCCACCAAGACAGGCAAAATGCTAGAGTTCTCATTCTTCCCACTCCCACCCACCACCTATGCAGCATCTTGTGCTATAACAACTATGTAATTGGTAGACCTCTATAGCAGGGGACACCAACCTCCAGGCCATGGACAGGTACCAGTCTGTGCCTGATAGGAACTGGACTGCACAGAATGAGGGAAGTGGTGGGTGAGCGAGAGAAGCTTCATCTGTATTTATAGATAATGTAATGTTCTTGAATCATCCAAAAATCATCCTCCTGCCCTTGTCTGTGGAAAAATTATCTTCTATAAACCCAGTCTCTGGTGCCAACAAAGTTGGAGATTGCTGCCCTATAGGGCTTGAGTATCTTTTCTACTAGCTGCCTA
Source organism: Pedetes capensis (assembly GCA_007922755.1). NCBI lineage: Eukaryota > Metazoa > Chordata > Mammalia > Rodentia > Pedetidae > Pedetes > Pedetes capensis. The sequence goes on along the minus strand of VMDO01001130.1, from coordinate 85,776 downwards.
TTTTGCAGATTGATTATATACTAGCATAGCAAATCCTATTCCTGAGTCATCATTGTGGAATCTACATATAGTAAATATGTTATTATGAGGTTATTACACAATAATCCAATTAGCATATAAAGTAGGTGGTTAGGCCTGAAAGAAATGCAACTTCTGCTCTGAGAGCCCAAATACAAATATAGAATTTAGGAAGAGAATGGCTAAAAAGTGACAGCAAAACAAATAGAAATGCCTAGGTTTTCCACTGAATTTAAGGTAAATTTGTATTACTATGATATTATTAAAAGCCAATAAAAAATTATGATTTTAGGCTGAATTGCCCACAAGAAGATATGCAAAGGTTAAATAACTTTCCCAAGGTCACTCACAAGTATATGAGATAGAGCAAGAAGAGAGACCATTCACACTTTTCCCAGGTCCTCTGGCAAAGGCACATATGCTCACTGTGTTCACCTAGGACATGTTATGGCAGGGTGGAAATTTGTATCTGAATCTTCCATTCTTTCTGTGCCCTGAATCAAAGCAAATCTCTCCAAGTTTCTGTCCAAGCTCTGACATTCTTTAGAGACTGCATAATATACTCCTCTTGCCAATGTATCACAATTTCACATAGTCAGGAGCTCAGGAAAGCCCCTTCCCATCTCTGAGATCTAGTTTACCACTCTGTGAATGGAGAATGTTGAATTACTTGGACCTGAGATTCCCCCTGACCTGCCATTTTATGATTTTACAGACTTATATGAGGCATGTAAGAGGAGCAATTAGGAATCCATTCCTTTAGCTAAAACAGTTTAACTCCTTTAGCTAAAACAATTTAACTCTAGGAATCTTCTATTGAAAAATATTGATTTTTCATCCATTCTCAGTTAATAATAGCAGAGTGCAGATTTTTTTTTAATAAAGAAAACAAGGTTTTGAGGAAGTAAAATAGAGTCAGGGAAATTTTAGAAAGGCTGGAGATTTAGAGCCTGGTGCCATGCCACATGCCTGTAATCTCAGCAGTTTAGGAGGCTGAGGCAGGAGGATCTCAAGTTCAAGGCCAGAGGCAGCCTGTGCAAATTGGGAAGACCCTGTCTAAAAATTAAAAAGGGCCGAGGGGGTGATTGAGTGGTAGAATGCTTGCATAGCATGCATGAGTCACTGGGTTCAACCAATTGCACTATGGGGCGAGGGAGAGAGAGAGAGAGAGAGAGAGAGAGAGAGAGAGAGAGGAGAGCACACAAGACTTGGGATGAGCTCCAAGGAACAAAGGATGAAGTGGGCCTTGGAGGGAAAACATTCTTCAGTCAATCCTAGCAAGGCTCAGAGTCCTCACACAGAGAGACAGTGACTAGAGAAGGGGCAATTCCCAAAGCTTTTCCTGGAAAGCTCCTATCAGCTACAGGTAATGACCTTTTCTCATAACTATTTCTCCCCTGACTGAGTTCCATCATCTGGTGCTGCCATTGCTTGTTCCAATGCTCTCATTTTACCTATGCCTCAGTTTCCCTAGCTGGGCTAGATTATTACTTAGGACCAGTTCCTGCTCTTTATAATTCTTGGGTCTGACACTGCTGGAAAATCTGGAATTTGGAGTTTTAGAAGAAAGATGATGTTGAACTGGGCTTTTGTTTGTTTTTTCTGTACTGGGAATTGAACCCAGAGCACTCCACCCCTGAGCAACACCTCCAACCCTCTTATTAATTAGTTAATTTATTTATTTATTTATTCATTTTATTTTGTCTTGCTAAATTCCAAAGACTGCCTCTGGCCTCAAACTCACATTCAGTCTCCCTGCCTCAGGCTTCCAAGTCACTGGGATAAGTGTGTGCCACGCATCTAGTATTGGACTCTCTTTATCAGTTGGTTCATCCACCTTGACAACAAGAATCCAGGCTCTCCTCTCACTCAATACAGCTGAGCTGTCAGGGTCCCACCCATCCCCAGTGGCCTACCTAGGAGCTGACATGCATGGATTCCCAAACACACCAGCCACACACAGATCCCTATGGTCATCTTGGGCTCAGGCCTGGCTGGAAATGTTAGGGGTACAATATAAGTGTAAGAACAAGTCTACCACCGGGCGTGGTGGCACGCACCTGTAATCCCAGCAGCTCGGGAGGAAGAGGCAGGACGATCGCAAGTTCGAGACCAGAAGCAGTCTGCGTAATTTAGCGAAACCCTGTCTCAAAAAGTAAAATAAGATCGGCTGAGGGTGCAGCTCAGTGGTCCAGCACTTGCAGAGCATGCAAGCACGAGGCACTGGGTTCAACCCCCAGTACAGCAGGAAGAAGAAGAAGAAGGAGGAGGAGGAGGAGGAGGAGGAGGAGGAGGAGGAGGAGAAGAAGAAGAAGTAGTAGTAGAAGAAGTAGTAGTCGTCGTCGTCTACCAATGAGAAAGAGATAGTGGAAGATGCATCTCAGTTTCCTGGCCCTGTGGGGTCCCTTCAGAGAGGTTTCTTGGAGAGGTCTCTTTGGGATTGAGTCTATTTCCTACAATAGTACCTTACCAATAATATACTTCTTCCCTTTTCTATGATGTGCCTTAATACCCTCCCTGTAGCCCCCAGAATCATCCTCCCAATAAACTACTTGCATCCAAATCTCTATCTAGGGAGTTACTTTTAGAAGGACCACAGGCTCAGACATGGGATAAATTCTATGTCCGCCATCTTGGGTACAGCCACATTGCTAAGTTTCTTGCAGGGGACTTAGAAGGTGTATCAATGGCAGGGCCCAAGTGGAAGTGGCTGTGAAAACCATAGCCCTGGGCACCATGTTCATCCCTCCCTCCACATCCCATGCATTCATCTCTGTCTTCTTTTTCAAATTTGATTTTAAATATTTACAGCATCATACATCTTCCCCACCAGATATTACTAATGAACTGTTATTGTCTGCAACACCTAGCAGATGAGTGATGGCCAACTTAAAAAGAGCATCAATGTTTTATTTGTAAAATAGAAGCTGGAAACAAAAAGCGCTTATGTGTTTTGAAGCCTTTCATCATTATCATTATTGATCTTGTTGTTTTGGTAAAGAAGCAGCACTCTGGCAATTAGCAAAAATCAAACGAAACTGAAGATTCTCCATGGCATCAGTGAAAACTATACACATATGTAAATATTTATGGATGCTTAAATAAATAGAGCAAATTTCAAGAAACTGTGCATTTTCAACCTACAAGATTCAAGAAGAAAGTGGAATGTTAACTATCTTTTCTGGAGGCCAATATCTCATTGATAAAGAAGGAACTCCATGTACTGGACTGTGCTACCAGAGAGGAAGAAGGCTGTGCCACTGTTCTTTGATATTTCTGGCTTGAGATGAAATATCATTGTCCCATTGACATCCCAGAGTTGACTTGTTCCCGTCCCATACTGCCCTGCCTTTCTTCTCTTATAGCTCGTTCACAATGATGAATCCCAATTAGGGCTTCCTGCTCTGATTCCAGCAGGCAACTTGGCTTGGGAGGTAGGACAGGTGCCTCATGGTGACTGGATTCTGGGAGCCACACGAATCACAGTACAAAGCTTACCTTGCTTTATCAGCTGTGTGACCTGGGATGCCCTCATTTCTTTATCTGTGAACCTCAGTTATTTATCTTCTAGGTAGAAAAAAGAATGTTTAAACTGATGCAGACAATGTGCTCAGTCTGTGGCCTGACACCACGCAGGTCCTCAGTACTGGTGGATATTGTCTACCCAGAGGGCAGTGAATGAGTACAATCTCTACCTGCAAATTCTCTCTGGCTATAGGAGGACCTTCATTTTTACTTTTTCATTTTTGTTTTTATTTATTTTTTGGAAGTGCCAGACATGGAACCCATGGCCTCACACATGGTAGGCAAGCAGTGTCACTGAGCTACATCCCCAGCTAAGGACCTGCATCTTTAAATACTTTACTTTTGCCCAATGAATCTCCTGATTCCAAGTATTGCAGCTGAGGTGAGATCATGAGATTCAAGTGAGTTGGAAGCTCTTACCACCATGAACTTTAGGCTTTTACTAGCAACAATTCCCTGCAAGACTGATGGGGTTGCTGCAAGCCCTGACCCACCAAGTAGACTCCTTAGAGTAGAGGCATGACATATCCAGATGCCATTCTGCTAAGCTGGAATCTGGGAGAGCAAAGACCATACTAAGAAACCAAAGCAGTGAAAACAAATGTCAAGCACTGGGTTTCCCTCCTAGGCCCTCCGCTGGGGATCCTTGGGGATTCTCTAGCCCAGAGTCTTTAAGAGTGTGAACTTGGAGTCTACAAGTTCTAGGTTGGAAATTTGGCTTTGCCACTCTCTCACAGCATGTCTTATGGAAAATGGCTTCTCCTTCATGGGCTCATCTATTTTCCTCATCTATAAACTACCATTTTGAGGCTTTTTTAAGAGATCAATGAGCCAAGTGCATGGAAAATGTTCCACACAGAACCAGACCCACAGGCAGCACTCAGGAAATGCTAGTTATTATTGCTCGAGTCTTGGTCTCATCTAGAAAATAGGATGATCTCTCCTTGTTCTGACCTTCACAGGCATGCAGAGAAACCCTACGCAGGATGAAATCATATTGCAAACTCAAAGCAGGATGTTCTCAGTGCTTCTGCACCAGATCCTGGATGACCACGTGGAAGATCATGCTTCAGTCTGGCATTGTTCATTCACAGCAAAGAAAGAACATGTATATATGGTCCCATTTAACCTTGTTGTTTTTGCGGTCATTGCCCAAATCATAGAAACTGATCACCAACCCTTGCCCACATGAAGAAGGGATACATCCCTATTCTTCTGCTCTCCTGCCATTTCCTGAAATAAGAGACTCAGTCTTTCCCAAAGGGGATAATCTTCAGCTAGACCCTTAGACATCAAAATGGAGGCATTCTGGGAGAGGGAAAGCCTTCTGCTAGGATGAGGTAGAAAGGTCAGATGAGTGATGTCACTCTGTCCTTCTTCCACAGTAAGCTGATTATAAAGCAGCTTGGATTCAGTTACCAGGTTTGACAGTGTGGGTAACAGAATAATGGAATGCTTTCTCCAGGAAGGATGACTAACACAACCTTTTGTAATCGCTGTGCAGACAGACTCTGAATCTCCCTGGTTTTTGAGAACATCAGGAGGAACGGGAAGCTGGATATTAGCCAGCTGGTCTCATCAACTGAGAAATTTTCCATCCTGTCCTAATCCCTTCTAGGACTGCCTTGGGTACTTTTGAGGATCACAAATGGAACCACTTATCTCTGTGTCCCCTAAAACACAGAGCACAGTATCAGGCCATATGCATAGGATGGGTGTTTGTTGACTGAAAGAATTAACAAATTTATGAGGTGGGGGGTATGGAGCAATGGATGGTGTCTCTGTCTACTAGGCAAGGGGCCATGAAAATGAAAAGAGAGTATGTGTCCTAGAGTGTATGTCCACAGAAAATGGTGCTGGATTACAGATCATGTACCCGGTGAAGCACAATGAATCCCATGTCTTGCTTTAGAGGAGCTCTAGAAACCAGGATATGATGCTGCCACATATTTGCTAACCCATAGGTCATCCAGGTGCCAAGAATCAGAGACAGAATCAGATGCCAGAGGCAGGGAAAAGAAGTACAGAATGAGTTGCAGACTATCACTCTCCGACACCAAGCCACAGCTTCTGTCTCTCATGACCTTCTGTCCTTATTGCTGGAAAAATGATCCACGTGTATTGGCTTCCCAGGCTGGGTAGATGTCAGCAGAGCCGATTCTCCCTCAAAGATGGAAAACTGAAAGAAGAACAGGGACTTGGAAGGGGGGACATTGAGAGAATGAGGGTTCAGAGAGGGATCTTAGCCCCAATGTCTTCCCCATTCTGGTTGTGTCTGCATATGGATGCACTCACTCTCTTTGATATTCTCATCAGGCTTTCATTCAATGGATTCCCATTTAAAGCAAAGGATGTTCAGCTGCCACAAGCAAAACTCTCCCTCCTCAGGTGGGTGATTCCCAAGATTAAAGTGCCTCTGTGAACTAACTATTGGTGTTCTTTTCTCCCTGGGGGGAAAAATGAGTAAACCTCATCCTCAGACCTGTTTGTCTTCTCCATACCACATCTATGGGGCTAGAATTTAGCTCAGTTGGTAGAACATTGCTCTACAGTCTCTGAAGTCCCAGGTTCTATTCCTAGCCCTGTAAAAATGGGAGAAGGACATGGTAATCCACTCCCGAGGCAATCTCAAAACAACTAGCCATTAAAAACCCTATGAGGGTTGCAGTGAGTTGGACATGACAACAACATACCACATCTGCATGATCCAGCCCTTTCTTCAGAAGAGTTTTCCCAAGATCTATTGTGCAACTTCTCCCTTCTCAAGGAGTCGGAGAAATTGAGTTTGCTGTCTGTGGACCTGGATTCCAATAAAGAGAATGATGGAGGTGATGATAAGCCTGTTTTCTCATCCATGAGGTACATCAAGCCTCTATGAGATGAATAACAGGCTTCTAGAACTCAACAGTGGGTTAGGCAGTCAAAGGTTCTCAGGAAGCACCTCCAACAAGCTGCAGTGAACCAGGCTCCCAGGAAAATAGATAGAAATTTTCTCACCATCCCTTTGGGGTTTAACTCTCATTGGTCTCTGATTACAAACCATCAGGAAAATCTGAACTGGGTGGCAGTGAATATATAGTTAATTGAGTCTTTTATTCCCAAATGTCAGCCTCTGCTGCTATTTCTATTCTGAACACTGACTCATACTGTTAATTTAAACTGTGTGTGTGTGACTGTGGAGATTTTATTACCTTTGGCATTCCTTTTTGTCCTAGAAAATCTAATTTCAGAACAGAGAGGAGAAGGTAAGGAATATGTCCACTCTATGCACTCTGATACTTCACATACACAAAAGTTTCATTTGTCTGTTGGAAAAAATTCCCACTGGTACCATTTTCTACCTTGTTGCTTAATGAAGTAAGGGAGGTGTGGGTCAGTACACTATTCCTGCCAATGAAGACAAAGAGCTAACTCTATACCAACTTTGACTCTGAGCTGTGGTTTATCACTCTGTAAAAGAGTGAGGGACCACGTGATTCCTCCTAGGTCTAACTTGTTGAAGACACCCAACAGCTCTGACATAATAGAAGGATCACTAAATTTTATCCTTTTCTAAGTGTAGTCTATGCAATACTAGTTTACTGTTTTGTCAGTTCATTCAGAAATTATCTTGTAAGCACTTCTATTGGTACTATGGAGTACTACCTGCTTGAAAGCCCACAAACTGTACTCATTGAGAGCATGGTTGTCATGGCAAAGACATAGGTCTGAATTCTCACTGTATGACTCAATAGCTATATAATTTTGAAAAGTTCTGTGATTCACTTTTCCTACCTATAAAATATGACCATAACTGTACCTACTACATAGGATTATTATAAGTATAAATGAATGATTCTATATAAAATATTTAGGACTTACACCTGGCATGTGAAATATGCTAAGTTGTTTTTGTTGCTCTTATTATCATACTGTGTTATTATTATACTGATAAGCAAAATCCCAATATAGTCAGTGTCCTCATAGAGCTAACAGTCCTATGTGGGAGATCTACATTAATCAAACACTTAAAGAAAAATTTTGGCAAATTTACACATGTATATTTTGCTATAAGAGCCTATTGAATAAGGGCATTTTGACTCAGTCAAGAAAGATTGCTTAAGTTTAAGCCCAGAAATCAAGGATGAGGCATATACCTTAAAAAAATGAAGGATACACTTCAAATACCAACAACAAACAAGAACAACAACAATATGGATGGAAAGTGTTTCAGCAGAAAGACTAGCAGGTTCAAAAGCCTGTGAAGGAAGAAGCAAGTTCAATATTTTGATGCTGAATATGGCGGTCCTCCTGGGTGGGTGCTGTGACCGTACTTCCCTGCATTCTCCAAGATAAGGGTGGACTTGTGACTAGCTCTGGCCAATGGAATGTGAGCATATGTGTGCAGATGTGCCATGCCTGGGTGGAAGCCTTAAGAGCTTGTATGCGGTATTTGTCATGCCTTCTTTTCTACATCAGTGCATCCTCCCCACCCCCAGTCTATCATCTGATGTACATCAACAACAGAGCATGAGAAGTAAGTGAACCTTTGTTCTTTTCAGATTCTGAAATTTGGGGATTACTTGTTGCTGCAGTTTCACCTATCCTATAATGACTGACAGAGAAGGTTGCTGTGATTGGCAATGAGAAAGTAAGTCAAGTGGGTATGGGATGAGGTGAGACCGAGAGGTACTAAGAGATGGTTCAGTACTTTGTAGGCCAAGTTAAGGAGAGTTGTTGCCAGCCTAAGAGCAAAAGAAAATCACAGAAAGGTCTTAAAAAATAAAATGAAATTGACTTCAATGTGGTGAAGAGATGGGCAAGTGGTCAAGTCATAGGGGAATGGGAATGGATAGACCAGTTGGGAGTTTGTTGCATAGTTCAGGCAAGCAATTATGGTAATTTTGATATGCTGGTGACAACAGGTAGGAGCTAGTGGAGATAGTTGAGATCTCTCTGGGAGGTTAGAATTGATAAGACCTTAGTACTAGACTGACTATGGGCAATGAAAGAGGAGGAGGAAGCTCTCAGATTGCTGACTTGTCCAATGAGGCAGATAACGGTGTCATTTCCTAACATGGTTCATGTTATGGTCTGGGAAAGTGTCTCATAAAAAGCTCATGTGTTAAAGTCTAGGTCTCCAGCCTGTGTAACTACAGGGAAGTGGTGGTATCTTTAAGAGGTGGGACCTAGAGGAAGGAAGTTAGATCATTGTGGGTGTGCCCTTCAAGGGGATATTAGGACCTGGGCTCCTTCCTCATTCCATGCTTGCACCAGGGTTTCCTCCCTCCCTACAGGCCCAAAATCAATGCAGCCAACCATCTGTTAGCTGAAATTTCCAACACCATGAGACAAAATAAACTCTACCTCTCTATGGTTGATTATTCTACCACAGTAATGGAAAGCTGACTGACACAGAACATAATAACAAAGGCGCCAAAATCAAAGTTTCAATTTGAAAAATGTGTCTAATTTCCAGCAATACTTTCTAGCAAAAAGCTTAAACCAACATCATTTACCACTAAGAAAAAATTCAACCCTGTACCCATACCACCCTGGCATCCAATCTCCTCAGATCTTGGAAGTTAAGTGGGGTCAGCCTGGTTAGTCCTTGGATGGGAGACCTCCTGGGAATACTGGGTCCTGTAGGCCTGGGAGAAGGACCTGGCAGCTCACTCCTGAAACAGTCAGCCATTTAAAACCCTATGAATAGCAAAGAAGCACTGACATAATGCTGAGCATGGCACAGCAATGGGGAGTGTGTCACTCTGTTGTACATAGGATCTCTATGAGTCAGACCCTACTCAACAGCACCTAACAACAACAACATTATGAGATAGCAGATATTTTTTAAAATAAAAAAACAATTCCAAGTATGAATTCATTACCAAAGTAAAGAAAAAATTGCTTTGAGGAAAGTATCACCTCACCACACACCAACCCAAGAATAACCATCTAGAAAACATATTTCTTTTTCATCTTTGTAGAAGTGAGAGTATTTTCTTTCCTATAATGTATTATGATCAAAACATCAATTTTCTTATTAAGAAACTAGACCAAAATATGAAAAAGGCCTTTTCTATTAGACTTTGTGGGGATTGGTAGAAACAACATGAAATTCCCAGGGGAATCCCAGCTTTCTCTTTACCATTCAGTGTTAAGTGCCGAAGAAGTCATTTTTATATAATAGCTTTCTTGAGATCTCCTTCACATATCTATCATGAACAAGGTGTTGAACTTCTCTAAGCCCCATCTCTCTCATCTTTCCAGTCAAAGTGTTGACATCTATATCTCAGATAACTGAGAATTAGGTGGAATAAGTACGTACATTTTTGGGGACAGAGTTGATGCTCATTAAATATTAACCTCTCATTAGAGGATTATCTGATAAGCATATTGATAGAGTTTTTTTTATAGAGATTTGAAGCCAGGATACAACTCTCCTCCTTTTTCTCCCCTATCCATTCAAAGTACTCTAAATACAACTCTACCAGGTAAAGGTCAAAGCTGAATTGCTTGCTCCAGAAAAATAAATGAGGGCTCTCACTTCCTGTTTTCTCTTTGAATCTAAAGTGGCCACTGAGGAGGAAAATGGGAAGTGAGAGAGAGAGCAGAAAGTGCTGACTTGGAGCCTAGGTCTCTTCAAACATTTGTGCCTCATGTGAACAAGAGCATGCAACAGGAAGCTTGCATTTCTGTCCCACCAGTTACCACAGGGAACCTGCCCACTCTATAATTCAGGGGACAACATTAACTAACAAGATCGACTAGCAAACTAACAACTGATAATTCTGAAAGGCTGTTGCACATAAATACTATTTCAAGACCCTTGTGAAAAATTGTAATGTAATATGAAAATATCAGGGATTTCTGCTTTAAAAATCACAGATACCATGAATACTATTGGGGTTTGCTATGTTCATTCATAATTGAAGATTACAGATGGAACTCAGTAAAGACATAATTTTTCCCCATTCAAGTTCATCCTCCTCCCTTGGTGAGATTCTATCCATAGTCTCACCAATACCACCTGCTACAGGGATAAGAATCTCTGATGGTATAAACACAAATGCTTCTCAATGAGACAAGCTACCTCACACAGTATCATTGTAATAGATGTCATTTATTGAGTACATATGTGTACCACACAATGTTAAGTGCTGTAAAAGTCATTTTTATATAATAGCTTTCTGAGATATACTTCACATATCCTACAATGCACTTAATGTATACAATTCAGTGCATCTAATGCATTCACAGAATCCTGCATCCATCACCCCAAATTCAGAATATTTTCATCCCCACAACTGAAACCCCATACCCATTCATAGTCACACCTCATTTTCCTCCAATCCTCCCAGAACTAGGCAGCCACAAATCTACAGATTTGTCCCTATTCTTGGAATTTCATGTAAATGGAATTATGCCATATGTGGTCTTTCATAACAGCTTCTTTCACTGAGCATAATGTTTACAAATTTCATTCATGCTGTGGTATATATCAAACCTCATATTTTTGGCTAAATAATATTCCATTAAGTGAATAGAAAACATATTGCTAATCCATTCATTCAGATGATGGACATTTGGGATATTTCCATATTTTGGTTATTATGAATATGTGATAGATTAAGGATCCTTGCAGGCAAGCCCTGAAAAATATGTGAAAATTTGAGGGCAAAGCCTAAGCTGCAATAAAGACCCTGGGATATTGAAGATGCCACAAACATGGAATGTCTGGCAGAGAAAGCCATAGGCAACGAGTAAAGCTATCCTAAGAGAGAGGCCAGGTAGGCTTCAAAAGTAAAGGCCATAGGAGCAGAAATGCCTAAGGCTTTTGGAGATCAGATCATGCTATCCCATGCCTGAATGCCACAGATATGGAGCTATAGGATTTAATGTCTGCCCTGCTGGGTTTCAGTTTTGCTTTGGTATGCTCTTTCCTTCCTATTCTCCTGTTCTTCCCTTTTGGCATAGGAATGTTTACTCTGTGCCATTATATCCTGAAAGTACATAACTTCCATTTAGATTTCACAAGGACTCACAGCTAAGAAATTGACTTGAGTCTCAGAGGACACTCTGGACATAGATTTTTGAACAATGTTGGATCCATTAAGATTATGGGGATTCATAGAAATGGACTTAATGCATTTTGCATTGTACTTAAGGCATAAGCCTTTTGGGAGGCCAGGAGTGGGGTGTAATGGTTTAAAGTGATATATATGAGAATAAAGTTGATAAAGGGTGTTCTTGCAATGGTTAATCTTCATTGTCAACTTCACTGGATTTAGAAGCACCTAGGAGATTGGTGAGGCACACTTCTGAGAATATCTCTGAGGGTGTTTCCAGAGAGGATTAGCTGAGGAGAAAGACCCACCTTGAATGTGGGTGCCAGCATCTGATGGGCTAGCAGCCCAAACAGAATAAAAAATGTAAAAAGAGAAAGTCAGCTGCATGCTGGCATTTACCCGTCCTGTATCCCATTACCTCAGTCTCTGCTTGCTGTTCACCATGAAAAACATTCTCTGCCACACACTCCCTCCATCACAATGTTCTGTCCAAGTGCAAGGGGCCAAGTGACCAGGGACTGAACCCTTTGAAACCATGAAGTAAACAAATCCTTCCTCCCTTAAGTTGTTTCTTTCGGGTATTCTGTCACTAACTAACAGACATGCCCTTGATCCTGCAAACCCAGACCAGGTAGCAAGAGCCTCCCATTCATTTTCTTCAGGGCTGTTCCTTGAAATGCTCAGGTTTGCTTGTCTCTTCCCAACCCTAGCGTGTAGCTGGCTGTGTTTGGGCTCACAAACCACCTGCAAAAGCTTGCACTTTTTGTCTGCAGGGACATGTGCAAGGAGCCACCCAGAGGGAGGAGGGTGTGTATGAGGCACACAGAGCATCTGACCTGCCTATGGGTCAGTTCAGAGGTTCAGCAGGAAAGATGTCCAAAGAGGCACAAGGGCAGGCTTTCTGATGGAGTCCATAGGTGCTTAGTAGGATCTACAGTGCTTCATTGGACTCCCAGCTTTGAGTTCCATGAATCTTGGTTCTCGTCCCTTTTCCCAGCTTTTCCAACCTCTCAGCCATTCTAGTCACCTCAGTATGGGGGGGGTACAGAAAAAAACTGAGCTTTAGTGCAATGTCCTGCATAGCTGGGGAAGCCAGGTACTTACTTGTTGTTGTTGTTAGGTGCAATAGAGTCAGTATCTGACTCATAGCGACCCTCTGTACAACAGAGGAAACACTATTATCAGTGCTTCTCTGCTGTTCATAGGGTTTTCAATGGCAGATTCATTTTTGGGAGGGGGTTGCCAGGTCCTTCTCCGAAGCCTACGGCTTCTGGTGTTCCCAGGCAGTCTCCCATCCAGGTACTAACCAGGCCCGACCCTGCTTAGCTTCCGAGATCTGACGGGATTGGATGCCACAAGGCTATGGCTGCAGGCAGGTACTTACTTACTAGGCCCTTATTTTCCTTGATGGGAGAAATTGCCGGCGAAGGGGTCTCTTGGTATTGACCTGTGCTACCTTGTTGTTGTTGTTGTTAGGTGCCATCAAGTCAGTATCCGACTCACAGCGACCCTCATAGGGTTTTCAATGGTTGACTGTTTCGGGATTGCCTTGGGAGTGGATTGCTAGGTCCTTCTCCCATTTTTGCAGTGCTGGGAATTGAATTCGGGACCTCAGAGACCGCAGTGCAGTGCACTACCAACTGAGCCAAATCCCAGCCCTGTGCCACCTTAAGAGAGGTTAAATTGTTTCTTTTATACTTTTCAATATATATATATATATTCTTTCATTTGTTTTTGCTTTAGTGGTATACTAGGTCTTCCCCATTGGACTCCTAAACCCTCACAAAAGGGCTTTCCTGGGGCAGGGAGTTGTCAAAATTGATGCTTCTCTAGAGAGATAGATGATACAAAACTATTCCACTATCTTGCTGATGTTACTTTACTGGTAGAAGTCATTTTTATCTCCTAAACAATCTCATAAGTTAAGAATCATTATTGTTCTTATGTTGACCAGACAGAGAAAGTGATCTATCCTCGGTCAAGGATCCAGAAAAAAGGTGAATGTGAAAATAAAACCCATGCATGTGTCACTACAGAGCCTTCTGCAGCCTGGGATTCAACAATAGCCTCAATTCTGCCCATTCATCCAATCAGTGATTGGTTACTTTCATAATGGGATCGCTTCATATGACATGCAGGTAGGAAAGGTTAGCCTATCAATTTTTCAAGGCACTTAATGTTCTAGAAATAGCCAAACGTTGCTGAGACCTTGCAAGGTGTCTAAGAATGTTTCAAAGGGAGACTCAAACCTCATAGAGGCACTGCCTTTTCATTGCCGACCTCAGAGCTGGTCAGCCTTTGACGGAATTTAACTCTTCAGTGCAAACAGAAATAAAAGTCAGAATAATTCTAGCAGCAGAAAGTTTTCCCCACAGGTGCCTACCCCAGCTTAATGACACACAAATCTCTAAACTGACTTTTCCAAGGACTTCTCTTCTTGATTTACTATTTGAAAAATCAAAACTTTGTAAGCTTTCAAAGGTTGTTTTTCTGTTGACGAGCAAGCAGATGAATGGATTGGGTATTTTTTACTGTTTGTTTTGATTTGGTTGAGATCTAAAGGATATTTTATATCCCTCAGAAATTCCAAGTTGCCCTCCACGCTCTTATCTGACATGTAACCAATTTTTGAGTCTAGCTGGGCTTATTCGGGATATAACTACAGATTGTTCATTGTCAGAGAAAAGATTTTTGCCCCTGGAATTATATATGTCTACCTCTCAGAGGACGCTTGGAGGGGAAATGATCAATGAGAGGGGGCCGTGTGCTCATTCACAAATGTCAGCACACTCCTTCTTTGCAGAGGACTGCTGGGTTTCTCTGAAAGTTGAAAGAAGAAAGAGACTTATTATGAAGTTCTTATCATGCTTACAGTGGAGTTAAATGTGGGTCATAAAAAATACTGGTAAGTTGATGCTAAATTTCCAAAGCTCAGTGGCATTCCTGTTTCTGCTCAAATGATTGTTAATGGTCAATGTATGCCTTAATTTCCTACAGAGTATGAAATTATAATTCTTTTCATCATTGAATTATCATCACCATTATCACATTGCATTTGTTTTTTTTAATCAGTTCTTATCACACTAGGAGTTGGATACCAAATCGACAGCACCTAACAACAACAATATAATACAGGTAAATCCTATAGCATATTATTTAGCAATGATCAGTAATGGTAATTCATTTTATTTTATTTTCTAGTTATGTTGTTGTTGTTGTTGCTAGGTGCTGTCTAGTCCTGTTTGACTCATATCAACCCTCATAGAGTTTTCAATGGCTGATTGCTTTGAGATTGCCTTGGGAGTGTATTGCCACATCCTTCTCCCATTTTTGCTGTGCTGGGAATTGAACCCAAGACCTCACAGACTGCAGAGCAGTGCTCTGCCAACTGAGCTAAATCCCAGCCTTTCTACTTATAGATGGGGAATTTCTGCCAGAGGTGGGCCACTTGGATCTGATTTTTCCCAGGGAAGGTCTGTGTCATGGAGGTTCTAATGACTCCCTCTGGTGAGTCTATGATGCCACAGGCGTTGATAAGACCCACTTAGGACTATACGCTTGTCTCCTGGAATGGACTCTATAAAGGGTGTATTAGGCAGCAGTCATTGCTGTAGCAGAAAAACTAATCCAAACAAACATGGGAGGAGAGCTTTATTAGGAAACTCACAATATGATCAGTACATAATGGTGGTAAGTTAGGCATGGCCATGATGGCAGCAGAGCCTGTGGCTGAGGACTGCACAGCATGGTAGACCAGGAACATAGAGAAACCAGGATTGTGAGTCCAGGGTAAAAACCTCCAAAGGTCCGCCCACAGCAAGCAACTTCTGCCAAAGGCCTGCCTCTCAAAATTCCACAACCTCCCCAGGGAGCACCACAGCTGGGGATCAAACAACATGAACTTTGGGGGACAATTGAGGTCCAAACAATAACAAAGGGATTCCACTGATGGGCTCTTTTGGACCTTCTGTGCTTGGAAAGATCCAGGACCAGGTTTTTTTGTTTTTTGTTTTTTGTTTTTTGTCTCAACATTGCATCTCCCACAGTATCTGGCCCATAACTTTTGTTGTTGTGAGGTGCCATCGAGTTGAGTCTGACTCATAGCGACCCTTTGTACAACAGAACAAAACACTCCCTGATACTGTGCCATGCTTGGCACTATTATCAGTGCTTCTCTGCTGTTCATAGGATTTTCAATGGCTGATTGTTTTGGGAGTGGGATATGAGTCCTTCTCCCTAGTCTATAGCACCTGGTATTCCCAGGTGGTCTCCCATCCAAGGATTAACTAGACTCCATCCTGCTTAGCTTCCAAGATCAGATAGGATCAGATGCCAGGGTGGTATGGCTGTAGACTGGGCCATAATAGGTGCTGAAAAATATTTGTTCAATTTAAGAACGTGAGCCTGGAGTAAACATGTTGAGCTGAACTTCTGGATCAGATGTCACAGGATACACACTATCTGCTACATCATCATGTGAGCATGGAATTCATGCTTGGGTTCTAGAAGAGCTCATCCTTCTTCTATTAAATGGAAAGAAGAAACATACCCCAAATGCCCAATACTTATGAAACCACTAATTTCCCCTCAAAAATGCTTTTTCTAATGTTGTTTACCCAGAATTCCTCTGACATCATTTTTTTTATTTTTCATTACTGGGGAGTTGAACTCATGGCTTTACACATGACAGGCAAGTATTCTACCACTGAGCTGCATCCCAAACCTCAAGTTATAGAGGCTGCCTCTGGCCCCAAACTTATCATCCTCCTGCCTCAGCCTTCCAAGTTACTGGGATTACAGGCATGCTCCATAATGCCTGGTTCTGGCATTGTGTTTTTTATTTATTTTTTATTTTATTTTATTTTATTTTGTAGTACTTGGGGATTGAACCCAGGGCCTCACAAACTCTTTATAAATGTTCTACCTCTGAGCTACACCCCTCGCTCACTTTTTAAGTTTTTATCTTGAGACAGGGTCTTGCTAAATTATGCAGTCTAATTTGGGCCTTGAGCCTGTGAGAATCCTGCCTTCACCTCTTGAGTCACTGGGACTATATGCATGAGCCACTGCACCAAGTCCTCTGGCATCATGTTTCATAAGACCCTTCAACATCACAGCTTCAAGAGATCTGATCATGAAATTAACCAAGATATGCAGACAGTAAGTCCCTGTCCCAATAAGGTAGCGGCTATGTAGTCTCAACCCACTTGGCTTTTCCACTTCTCCCAGGGAAGACTGTATGTACTGGATGGAAGTAAGTAGTTTCAAGATATTAGCCTTGAGGAAAGGGAATGAAAAAGGGAAACTGTGGTCCTCTATAGTTCTCTTCCATGGAGCTATCCTCTGAGACACCACCTCTCTTCTGACCTTTGGTCATCCCTCTACTGGAGTCTCCATTTTTCTCTTTGACTCCTGATGTCACCAGATCAGATGGCTTTCAAAAGCTACTTCTGAGACATGCTTAACACTGTGAGATTTATTTTGCTTCTCCCATGACCCTTGAGCATGACCATCTTTTCAAGACTCTTCAAGCCCCTCCCTTAGTCATCTGAATTCTCCCATTTCCCTCCTTCCTGACTCTGACTCCCATTCCCACCTCAAGGAAACTCAGTCAAGTCCATGGAGAAGCTGACTCAAAATGTTTCATCCTAGCTTCTTGACTATGCCTTGTTTCTCCCTTTCCCTAAAAGCTTAGTCCTTTAAAATGTAAAACCTGGAAGAGATTCATCAATTCTCTGCTTTCCACTCTGCTGCAGCTCCTTTTCGAACAAAGAAGACCTCACTCCTTAAGTTTGGTGAGTGATAGCAAAGAGGATAGAAGGAAATTATGGTAGATGTGTTTTGTGAAAATGGCTGCAGTAATCTTCTCTATCCTTTTTTGTTTTCCTTTATACTGTGATTTTACTGTTCCTCCTATCAGAAGTAGAGTCTGTTTCCCCTTCTCATGACTCTGAGATGATCCTGTATCTTACTTTGACCAATATAACATTGAGATACTGATATAGTGTGACTTTCAAAGAGGGGTCTGAAAATTCCTAGTAGCTTCTGCTTTTATCCTCTTGTGATATGGTTGCATAATACGAAGAAGCCCAGAATACCCTCTCTGAAGATGAGAGAATACAGGAAGAAGTAGGCTCAGATGACTCAGTAGGCTTAGCCGGGACCAGTTCCCTGACATGGAAGAGGCCATCTTGGACTTCCACCCAGATGAGCCATCGAATCACTGTGAACAGGTGACCCCCAGCAAGGGTAGCAGAACATTATCTCTTAGCCCAGGCTAATTGATGACTCACAGAATCACAGGTAAGTAAAACTGTAGTTATTTTGAGCCACCAATTTCTGGAGTAACATGTTATGAGATAAAGTAACTGATGCAGACATACATACTGGGAAGAGAGAAAAAAAGAGCGATGTCTCGATGTAGTATTGTGGTACTGTTAAATACCTTAAGTTTAATTTCCAGGAGTTTCAGCATTTCCTGTCTATACTCCAGACTTCAGAATATTTGCTAAGATATTTTACAACATTTAGAACTGGAGTTTTTCCAAGAACCCTGGGGGAAAAGACAGAGGTTGGGATGACAAGGATGACCTCTAATTAGCATGAGTCTCATGAGAAATGTAGGGAATGAGGATCAGTTCAGCAAGAATTTACTGATCTTCTCATCAGATGCCCATGGCCCTGCTACTGAAGCACCAAAATAATCCCATCCATCAAAACATTTACATTCTTCTTGGTGGGAAAAAACAGAATGTCTTATTTAAGCCAATTTTCCCTCAGAACCAGAGTTACGTCTTCTAAGCTAACCACGTATATATGTTCTGTTTTGAGAACATGCCTCTAGGGTCTGTCTGACAACCTATGCACCGTGCCTTCTATCACCTTTGGTCTATTTCTGCAGTTCCTAGGAAAAGAGCTATCAGCCAAAGCATTTATGAAGCACTCTTTTAAATATCCCAAATAATTTATTTTCTGTGTATCCTCTATTGATCATGACAACTCTTATGTGATCTGTTTGTTAGGTCTGGGCTTACTTGATGATATTGATCAAGTGGATTCCTTTGTGAAAAGCTATATTGATTAATTTCCTGACAAGCTGTTAAGGCCACTTGCAAAGCTGTCACTGGTGATATTTGCTGTCAGAACAGAGAGGCTAACCCAGCATGTCTCTCTGAAGGGAGATTGAATGGAAGATAGATGGACGCAGACTACATTTTCTGTGCTAAGTAAACACCCAGTGATCTATCTCCTGGCTCCTTTATCCATGGGGAGAAAATTAATATCCAGGCAGTGAACACAATCCACAGTCTTTGATTAACAAATTGTTGTTGTTAGGTGCCATTGAGTCATGTCCAACTCATAGTGACCCTGTGTACCACAGAACAAAACACTTCTGACACTGTGCCATGCCCAGCACTGTGTAAGTGCTTCTCTGCTAGTCATAGGGTTTTTAATGGCTGATTGTTTCTGGATTATATCAGGAGTGGGCTGCCAGGTCCTTCTCCCATTTTTTGTGGTGCTAGGGATCCAATCCAGGGCCTCAGAGTACGCAGAGCAGCACTCCACCCATTGAGCTAAACCCCAGCCCCTTCATTAGCATTGGCACAGGAAACTCCACCTGAAACACACAGGCTAAGGGGAGACAGGTCTGGTCATTATTAGCAGCCTCATCTGAGTACATCATTGGCAGAGCTCTTCTCTTCTGCTCTGACATAGAATGGCAACTGCCAAAAGGCCCTGTAAACAGAACCCAAATTCTGGATGGAAGATAATAAATGCGCTTTGTCATGAAAATGCAATGTGAACAAGAGAGCAGTTAGAACAATGAGCCTTAGTGCTTTAGATAAAAGAATACTCAGATCACAAGTAAGGAGGACATAGTGGCAATTCCCATTTCTTTACAACTAAAATTAATTAATAGCTTATGCACCCAAAAGGGAACGAGAAGCCATATTTAAATGCTGCCTCTTATAAGAACTAAGCAAGGATCCCTAGAGGTGGGACAGGGAGGGGGTGGGGAAGAGGGCTGGTACCAGAGTCTGACAGCAGCTTTTTCCCAATGCATGCTTTTTTAGAATCTATTCCCCTGGAGCCTGCAGCCATAGCCCTGTGGCATCCGATTCCTTCAGATCTCGGAAGCTAAGCAGGGTCGGGCCTGGTTAGTACTTGGATGGGAGACAGCCTGGGAACACCAGGTGCTATAGGCTTGGGAGATGGACCTGACAGCCCACTCCCAAAAGTCAATCTGCCATTTAAAACCCTATGAACAGCAGAGAAGCACTGTCAATAGCATTTCACCTATGGTACCTAGGGTCGCTATGAGTTGGATACTGACTCGATGGCACCTAACAACAACAACTCCCCTGAAATGGAACTCAGAGGAATTCCATAGTTGACCAACTTGACGGCCATTTCTATCACCTGTAGGCTTACCCTGGCAATATATAGAAAAATACTACATAGTAAAAGATAGAGAAGACGTGGATGGGAAACTTAGATGGGAAGGGGGGAGGGGGGAAACATAGAGGAGGGTAAGGGGTAACCTATATGAATAATGTTTATCAAATTGCATATATGAAAATTGTCACAGTGAAAAGCATGTCAAAATGAATCACATCACAATGTACATTAAAAATTTCTAATAATAAAAAAAAGTCTCTCTGAGTTACATAGGGCAGAAATCTGTCAGGCTTCTTGTCTCTTAGGTCCATCTGATGTGATCTTTAAATCAGTCAAAGTGATTAGTCCTTCAAATTTGCATTAAAATAGTTTAGGTTACTCATCTAATAATAATAGCCAGGTCCTGTCACTCACTAGCAGGGTGACCTTGGGCAGTTTGGGTACCCACTCTGAGCCTCTATTTTGAGGATTATGTGTAAGAATACATATATAGTGGCTAGTGACCTACAGGTGACAGACTAATGTTGCTGGCTAATATGTATGAATAATGGACACCCACTCTTGATGCTGCCCACCTTTGCATAAAGCATCTTCCTCTTACAAGGATAATGCCTCTGCTCTTTGACAAAGGAGAAATTGTATAAATGAGGATGCAAAATTCAAGATGAGACAAAGAGAAAACACCGGATTGAGCATCCAAGTTAAAACTGAAAATGCTATAAAAATGGATTATTTTCCTGTTATTGTGCACTGAGCGACAGCAGCAACAAAAATAAACCGAGAGCTGAGAAGTTCATGGTTTTGTTTATTTTTTCCAGGGCTTGCTGATCACAATAATAAAAGAGATCATGGGAACATTTACTCTTCACCCAATGGGAAGAAGCCTGGAATTCTTTTCTATGGGTCTGTAGAGTGTTTGCTGACACCATCCATCCTGCACTCTGCCCTTTGCTGGGCAAGCGCCAGAGGCAGAAAGGTCAAAAGGCGAAGGCTATGTCCTGCTAGGACCCTTATACAGGAAGAAAGGGACTTATTTTTCTTTCAAAAGAAGATAATCATACAGAAGTGAGGTCGTTTATAGTACTTTGATTTTATAAATCCTATAAAGGACTTTTGGGGCTGGGATTTAGCTCAGTTGGTAGAGTGCTGCTCTGCAGTCTCTGAGGTCCTGAGTTCATTCCCAGCACCACAAAAATGGGAGAAGGACCTGGCAACCCACTCCCTAGGCAATCCCGAAACAATCAGCCATTGAAAACCCTATGAGTGGGATATGACCCAATGGCACCTAACAACAACAAAGTTACTTTTACCACCATGATCCATTATTTAAGCTTCCTACCATCCGGGTGGCCTGCAGCTGTAGCCCTGTGGCATCTGATCCCATCAGATCTCGGAAGCTAAGCAGGGTCGGGCCTGGTTAGTACCTGGATGGGAGACTGCCTGGGAACACCAGAAGCTGTAGGCTTGGGAGAAGGACCTGGCAACCCCCTCCCAAAAATCAATCTGCCATTGAAAACCCTATGAACAGCAGAGAAGCACTGACAATCGTGTTTCCCCTGTTGTACAGAGGGTCCCTATGAGTCGGATACCAACTCGACGGCACCTAACAACAACAACAACCATCCGGGTGTGATGTGCTCAGGAGGCATTCCTGCCCTCATTTGGTAGCAGAGAAATCTAAGACTAAGAGTCATTCATTGCTAAGTCACATAGATGGTACCAGTAGGCTCAACTTAAACCCAGATCTTGGACTTTCCAAGTTTAATCCACTTACTTACTTACTTACTTACTTACGCAGTACTAGGGGTAACCCAGGGCCTCATGTATGTTTGGCAAGTATTCTACTGCTGAGCCACACCACCAGCTCCTTTTTTATTTTTTATTTTGAGACAGGGTCTTGCTAACTTGTACAGGCTGCCCCTGGCCTCAAATCTTTGATCCTCCTGCATCTGCCTCCTGAGTCACTGAGATTGCAGGTATGGACCACAGTGCCTGGCTAATCCATTTTTTAATTTCTAAAAAGAATAGAAATAACTCAAGTTCAAAAAGTAGCGAGCAAGGATCAGGTTAAAATTTTTCTGTGAAGTTGTTTGAATGGAGCCATCTAACCCTTTTATGATTTGTCAGATGAGTTATCTGGCAAGTGAATGCAGGTGGGTCTTCATCTCCGGAAAAATAAAGGCAAAGCCACCACAGTCCAAGACAAACAGCCCCAAGATTCTCCTGTCCCCAGCTCCGACCTAGGACCCCTTCTTGTCTCAGTTGTACCAGTTCTTGCAGAGTCTGTGGGCAGTGCCACAGACTCTTCTCTGCATACTTGTCTAACTCCCAAAGAAGTTGGCACTAACCTTTCTAGAGACAGAAATAGTTTTATTTTTAAAAATCATTTTGTCATATGTAATCATTTATTAATTTATAAAATTGACATGTTTCTACCACAATCATTGAGCCCAGTGAAATAATGTAAATGAAAGAATATGTTAACCATGCCAGTCTCCCACAAAAATGAGCACCATACCAGTCTGATGTTTTCTTACCCACATCTTTCTATATGTATATTTCAAAAACCATTGATATGAGGGATTTAGTGTCGTTATTTGGTGCCTTTCTCATGCGACAATACATTACTGACAATCCTCTGGGTCTATAAATAGAGATTTAGCTATCCATTTTAGGAAACATTTAATATTCCATAATAGGATTATACCAGGCTTTATTCAATCTTTCCTTTATTGATTGGAATCCATGTGCTTTTTGTTCTGTTTTGTTTTTGCCTAGAAAAGTAATATGGTAAATACCCTTATTTATAAAAGTCCTGGGGCTATTATATCATTAGATAGGTTCCTAGAAGAGGGATTTCTGGGGGAAAAGCTATGTATATTTTAAATTTAAGGCATGTTGTCACATTATAAAAATAAATCCAGGGGGATTAAAGATTTAAAGTTTAAACATAAAACAATAAAATCTTAGTACACAGAAGAGCCGCCACCAGCTACTGATTATAAATCTTAAGTAAATGTGAATCCATATCAAAACCAAAGTGAAAATGCTAACTTTGAACTAAGGTTAATTTAATTTGCAAATAAATTCAGTTACCCAGGTAGAGAGGACTGCCAACATATCAGGTGTTCTACTTTAATTGATTGTGACCCAGCTGAACACCAAGATGCAATGAAGTATCATCATTTTGGGGCCCTGGGATGAAGTCTCAACATTTTCTTTACTTTTATTCTTAGTCAGATTTTCCTCTATTCCTACAAATCAGCACCAGAGCTTAATGTAGTGGTCAGAAATGGTATTCCCAAGGAGAAGACTGGAGGAACATCCAGTGGCCTTGATTGGTTATCTACAAAAGGGCTTCATTACTTTGAGGGAGATCTCCAAAATGAGAGAGAAGCCAAGAATTTTCTAATTTGTTGACTGGATTGAGGAGAAGGAAAAAGAGAAAAAGGCAACCAAGCACTGGGGGCAGGGGGAGATTAGGAAAGAGCTGAAAATGTTTGATGAAAAAAGGTATTAAATTTTTGTTATGGAGTGGCCAATATGACTTTCTAATGCCCCTGAAAACCCTTCAGAATAGCATGAGACTCATGCTAATATTTTACTAGTCCTCAGAGACTGATCTTTATTTGGGGAAGGATGGGTGGTGGCAGAAAGAATATAAAGAGGTGCTGGCTCTGGTCTCAGAACAGCTAGGAGTTTCCCAAGGGAGACTCTGTCACATCGGACCAGAGTATGAAGCGCTGTTCAAAAGTTAGATTAAAAACAAAATCACATCCCAATCTCAAACCCCTAAACTTCTCAATCAATCATGGTTTACAAAGCATCTAAAGAAAGGAAATTTTTGACCAACTGATCAAAGCAGCACTCAGAATGGAGCCACTGATTGAATATTGACCTCGGCAGGCACTGTAATTGCATCTTATTGGCAAATCATTACTGGTTTATCTTAGCAATAGAAAGCACAGATTGAAATTAGAGGCACTTACTTCTCTGGGTCAAGTGAATAACTAGCAAACAAAATCTCTCCAGCCTTTCAACACATGATGGAGGAGTAATGTGGAGGGAGAGTAGGGGTTTTGCAGGGAAGACTAGAGGTTGGCTTAGCCAGCCTCTTCTGATCACTACATCTAGCCCTCACCCTCTCTACAGAAACATGACTCAAGTCCCTCCTCCCCCCAAAAGCCATCTTTTATCTTCCCAGTCCTCACTCACCTTGTTGTTGTTGTTAAGTGCAGTTGAGTCAGTGTCCGACTCATAGCAACGCTACATACTACAGGAGAAACAGTGTTGTTACTGCTTCTCTACTACTCATAGGGTTTTCAATGGCTGACTGATTTTTGGGAGTGGGTTACCAGATCCTTCTCCCAAGCCTACAGCACCTGGTGTTCCCAGGTGGTCTCCCATCCAAGGACTAACCAGACCCCACCCTGCTTAGCTTCCGAGATCTGATGGGATCAAATGCCACTTTCCTTGATATGAGTTGTTTTGTTTTGAAGTTCATTCTTTGAAATTGTCGAAGTAGAAGGGAGTTAAGAAGATGTACTTTTGGAATAATAATCATGTCACAAAATAATTCAGTTAAGACCTATTAGGTTGAAAGAAACCTGGTCAAGGCAACAAGAAACAGAAACCATCAAACTTATAGAATGAAGCTGCTAACTAAACTACATTTGTAGATCTTCTGGAAAATCAGCCATAATTCTGGTCCCTTGAGCTCCATAAGATGCCCTCACATGATACCAATACTGTTTACTGACCAATACTGTTTGTTTCCATTCTACATTGTCAGAGATGAATATCAAAGAGGCCTCTGAAACCCTGTCTACTGTTACTTCAAAATGCCACATAATTTCTCTTTGGAACATTCAAATAGAATCTTCTAAAAATTTTGCCAAGTGCGAATTCCAGGTAGGTGTTTATTATTATGTGTGAGATTTTTATGCACCTTGTGGCCTCTAAAATTATACTGCATGTTAATAGCACAAAGGCAAATATTAATCTTGGATTGAATATAATAACAATGGATACATGACAGGAACTTCCTGTGTAATATGTAGTAATGTGTAAGGCGGGAAGCTCATATAAATTTTAGCCATTTTAGCAATTTCACATTATTTTATGGAATCTTAATCATGGAAAATTGAATTTCTTGAATTGGAATTTTTTGCTAGTTGAAATGTTTGTCTTCTTTAGAGTTAGGTAGATATACTCTGACCACACTGTGAAAATCATCTGGTAACATATTGGTTTACACCTTTCTTATGATATTTTTGCACAACTTTCAGTGTAGGCTGTTTTAGTTAAAATGCAGCTTTAGTTATTTTTATGGAGTAAGAGCAATTTATCATTAGCAGACCATTATTTCTCAATTTGTCATAATTTGGATAAAAGGGAAAATGGTTAATATATTTTAGAGAAAGAAACATTTTAAACAAGTTACTAGCAAATTAACACGTAAGTATGCTAATCCTGTTTATTAGGTGAGTTATTAAGTATTACTGTATGTGTAAATATCACATTAGCACTTATAGAATTTGATAAAAACATTAATAGTGTATATTTCAAATGTTATGACTAACACCTTGCAACTTACAACCTTGTATCATTTAATGTGAGAATTTATAGAAGGTAATATCTGTTTAGCCTGCAGCTGTCGCCCTGTGGCATCTGATCCTGTCAGATCTCGGAAGCTAAGCAGGGTCGGGCCTGGTTAGTACCTGGATGGGAGACCACCTGGGAACATATGAAGCTGTAGGCTTGGGAGAAGGACCTGGCAACCCCCTCCCAAAAATCAGTCTGCCATTGAAAACCCTATGAACAGCAGAGAAGCACTGACAATAATGTTTCCCCTGTTGTACAGAGGGTCGCTATGAGTTGGATACCGACTCGACGGCACCTAACAACAACAACAACAGCAATATTTGTTTAATGCTCAATATTTTACACACATCATTTGAGTCTCAAAACTATATTCTGTGAGGTAAGTTTATCATTATCCTCACTTTATAGGTGAGAAAACTGCAGCTAATGGATGGTCCAATAGCTATTTTCTTATACTTATTAATCACAAATATAAAAATCCTTTGTCTCAACAATCTCACTTCTGGGATTCTTTTTGTACTCATATATATGCAAACATATTATTTATGTACAAAGCCATTCACCTCAGCACTACTTGTAACAGAAAATACTGTAACAACATTGTGTACTCAAGTTGGTTAAATAAATAATAGTAGTCCATATAGAAATACTATGCAACTGAAGAAAATAATAATGAAAGGAACTTCTATATGCAGATAAAGCAAGCTCTTCAAGATAAATTTTTAAGTGATGAAAGAAAAGTGCAATACGATATATATAAAATGTCACTTTTTATGTAAAATACAAATGTCTAATTTGGACTTACTTTTCAACACTTTAAAGAGGTCTTTTGCAACTTTTTCCAATGCAATGCAACTTTTGACTTATTGACTGCTGCTTCTGTGAGTGTTGATTGCAGAACCAAGTAAAGCAAAAATCTTGTATATGGAATATACATAAAACACTAAGAACACTGGTTACCTATGGGTGATGTGAGGGGGAGAGTGTGGTGGGGGAACTGGACAGGTATAGAACAGAGTAAAGAGAAAGACATTTCCCTATTTGGAACTTTATAATGAATGTATTGGGTTTTGATGCATACAAGTGTATTACCTATTACAAAATGTTCCTGAAACATATTGTGCCGTTGAGTCAGGTCTGACTGATAGTGACCCTCATAGGGTTTCCAACAGCTTACTGTTTTGGGATTACTTCAGGAGTGGATTGCCATGTCCTTCTCCCATTTTTGTGGTGCTGGGGATTGAACCTGGGTCCTCAGATAGTACAACGCACCATTCCACCAACTGAGCTAAAAGGAAGGGAAAGTGTGGGGGTTGTCAGGCAAGGGAGGCAGGGAGGGAAATTCTCCAGGATCACACAGCCAGTAAGGATCACAATCAGGTTTCAAATCCCATCAGTTTATTCTAAAATCCTACTTCCAAGTTCTTTCCAATATTGACTGTAACACTCCATGATAATCCCGTGGGCGGGCTATGAGTGAGCATTCAGAGCCTGAAAAGATTTTCCCAAGATGACACAAATATTAAAGTTGCAAATACTGCTTTCTTTCCACTACACCATGGCCACAGTAAAGAATATGGTAATTGCACTACAAAGATATTCTAAAAATTTGATTATGTACGACTTTCAATTTACTTTACTCTCAATTTGTTTATTTCATAAGATGACTTGTAAAAGTCCAAGAAAATAAAAGGGAGTTTTAAGGGAGGAAGCTGAAATAATCTCTGTATTAATTTTCTATAGCTGCTGAAATAAATTGCCACGAGTTGGCTAAACTAACACATATTTATTACCCTTCATTTCTGAAATTGAGCGCAGATCTTCCTTGGCTGAAATCAAGGAGTCAGAAGGGGTGCATTCCTTTCTGGAGACTCTCCAGAAGAAACTATTACTTCTTTATTCCCTCTTCTAGAATCTTACCACATTTCCTGGTTCACAGTCCCTTCTTGCATCTGCAAAGCCCATTGTTGCAGACACTGTATCAATCCATTTAGTTGAAGGTCTTCCTTTTTTTCATTGACCCACCACTCTCCCAAACATTATGCCTTTCTGTAGTGATTGGTCCCTCCTGACAACATGTCCAGTATATGTAAGATGCAGTCTAGTCATCCATGCTTCCAAGAAGCCCTCTGTACTTATTCCAGGGTAAATCTGTTGGTTCTTTTGGCAGTCTGAAGTATAGTCAATATTTATCTCTAGCACCATAATTCAAAAGCATTACTTCTTCTGTGAATACACTGTCCAGCTTTGACAAGCATATTATACAACTGAAAATACCATGGCATAAGTTGGGCACATCTTCATCTTCAATGTGATCTTTACTTTTCAACACTTTAAAGAGGTCTTTTGCAAATTTTTCCAATAGAATGCAATTTGTGACTTCTTGACATCAGTGTTGATTGCAGAACCAAATAAAGCAAAAATCTTGAAAGACTTCAATCTTTCTTCCATTTATCATGAAATTGCTTACTGATGCATTTGTAAAGATTTTTTATTTTCTTGATGTAGAGGCACAATCCATATTGAAGGCTGTGTTTTTTGATCTTCCTCAGTAAATGCTTCAAATCCTCTCCAGTTTCAGCAAATGGAATTGTGTCATCTGCATAGTGCCGGTTGTTAATGAGTCTTCCTGCAATCTTGATGCCACATTCTTTTTCATGAAGTCCAACTTCTCAAGTTATTTGCTCAGCATAGAGATTGAAGAGGTATGGTGAAAGGATATAGCCCTGTTGCACACTTTCTTGACTTTAAACTAGACAATGTTCCCTTGTTTTGTTTGAGCGACTGCCTCCTGGTCCATGTACAGATTCCTCAGGGGTACAATTAAGTACTCTGGTATTCCCATTCTTCACAATGTTATCCATAATTTATTGTGATCCCCATAGTCAAATGCTTTTGTGTAGTCAATAAAACACATAAACATCTTTCTGGTATTCTCTGCTTTTGACATATCAATTTGACATCAGCAATGATGTTCCTGGTTTCATGCCCTCTTCTGAATCTGGCTTAATTTTCTAGCAGTTCCCTGTTAATATACTCCTTCAGTTGATTTTGAATGATCTTTAGCAAAATTTTACTTGCACGGGATATTAATGATATTGTTTGATAATTTCTGCATTCAGTTGGGTCCCCCTTTTAAGGAATAAGCACAAATATGGATCTCTTCCTGTCAATTGGCCAAGTAGCTGTTTCCAAATCTCTTAGCATAAAGAAATACACACCTGCAGTGCTGCATCTGTTTGTTTGTTTTGTTGTTGTTGTTTTGTTGTTGTTGTTTTTGTGATACTGGGGGTTGAACTCAGGGCCTAGCACTTGCATGCTTTGCAAGTGCTGGACCCCTGAGCTGCACCCCCAGCTCATTTTTTTTTTTTTTACTTTTTGAGACAGGGTCTTGCTAAATTACGTAGACTGCCTCTGGTCTTGAACTTGCGATATTCCTGCCTCCGCCTCCCGAGCTGCTGGGATTACAGGCATGTGCCACCATGCCTGGCCAGTGCTGCATCTGTTTGTTGAAAGATCTCAATTGGTATTCCAACAATTCCTGGAGCTTCATGTTTTGCCAATTCTTTCATGGCATCTTCCACTTCTTCCTTCTGTGCCATTGGTTCCTAATCATATGCAACCCCATTAAATGGTTATTCATTCACCTATTCTTTTTTGTATAATGAGTCTATGTATTCCTTCCATCTTCTTTTGATGTTTCCTGCATTGTTGAATATTTTCCCCATAGAATCATTCACTATTGCCATGTGATAACTCTAGGAGATTTCAATATCCCACTCTCTTTAAGAGACAGGTCATCAAAGCAAAAAGTCAGAAAAGAAATGATGGGTTTAAACAGCAACATAGACCAACTGGACCTAACAGATGTCTACAGAATACTCCACCCATTAGATGTGGAACATACATTCTTCTCAGTGCCAGATGGAACTTTTTCTAAAATAGACTGCATTTTAGTCCACAAAAGTGGCTTCATCAAATACAAAGACTTGAAATCCTTCCCTATACCCTATCAGATTACAATGGAATAAAATTAGAACTCAAAAGCAAGAAAAATTTCTGAAATGTTACAAATACATGAAAACTAAAACACTTCTGAATGATCAATGTGTCATCAAAGAAATCAGAAAGGAAATGTAAAAGTTCCTACAATCACATGAGGATGAAAACACATCCTACCAAAATATGTGGGATATAGCAAAGGCAGTTCTAAGAGGGAAGTTCATAGCCATGATGCTTTTATCAGTAAGTTAGGGAAAGCCCAATTAAATAATTTAATGGTATACCTTAAGGCACTAGAAAACCAACAAAAACCCAAACCCAAAAGAATTACACAGAAAGAAATTATTAAGATCAAGGCAGAAATTAACAAAGTAGAGACTAAAAGGATAATACAAAAAAATTAACAAAACCAAGAGCTGGTTAGTCAAAAAGGTCAACAAAATTGACACTCTCTAAGCAAGAATCACCAAAAGAAATAGAGAAAAGGCACAAATTTAAAAAATCAGAAATGACAGGGGTGACATAACAATAGATACCAATGAAATTCAGAAGCTCATCAGAGACTAATTTGAGAAATTGTACTCCCCAAAATCTGAAAATACAGAAGAAATAGATAAATTCTTTAACATGTATGACTTATCAACACTAAACCCTGAGGGCATAAGCAAATTAAACAGACCCATTAAAACCACCAATAGATAGATAGATAGATAGATAGATAGATAGATAGATAGATAGATAGATACACACACACACAAACTACCAATGAAGAAAAACCCAGGTCTGACAGACTCACAGCTGAATTCTATCAGACATTTAAAGAAGAAGTAGTATCTATTCTCCTCAAATATTTCATAAAATAGAAAAGGAAGGTATATTTCCAAATTCATTTTGGAACCCAGTGAACCCAGTATTACCCTGAAACCAAAACCAGATAAGGACTCTACAAAGAAAGAGAACTGAGAAACATTGATCCAAAAATCCTCCATAAAATTCTGAAACACCAAATTCAGCAACACATAAAAAAAGTCATACATCATGATCTGGTGGGCTTTCTACCACAGATACAAGGCTGATTCAAATATGTAAATCAATGAATATAATTCAACATATAAAGAGATTTGCAAATAGAAATTACATGATCATCTCAATGGATGCCAAGAAGGCCTTTGACAAAGTAGAACATCCATTCATGATAAAAATCCTGAAGAAATTAGGTATAGAAAGAACTTATATCAACATCATAAAGACTATCTATGACAAATCTGTAGCCAACATCATATTAAATTGAGAAAAACTGAAAGCATGCCTTCTCCTCTCTTATTCAATATTGGGATTAAAGTCTTAGCCAGAGCAATCAGGCAAGAGAAAGAAATTAAAGGAATATACATAGAGAAAGAAGAGGTCAAATCATCCTTATTCATAGATGATATGATCTATACCTAAAGGACCCTAAAAATTCCACTAGAGAAGTCTTAGAGTTAAGTAGCTCCTTCAACAAAGTAGCAGCATGCAAAATTGACATTGAAAAATCAGTAGCCTTCCTTTACGTCAATAGTGAACAGGAAGAGAATCAAATCAAGACAATAATCCCAATCCAATGAAGATGAAAACACATCCTACCAAAATATGCAGGATACAGCAAAGGCAATTCAAAGAGGGAAGTTCATAGCCATGAATGCCTTCATCTATAAGTTAGTCAATCGTCCACCAAAAAATTACATATTTGGGAATCAATCTAACCAAAGACTGTAAAGATCTCTACAATGCAAACTTTAAAACATCAAATAGCAGAAGATACTAGAAGACAGAAGGACCTCCCTTGCTCATAGATTGGAAGAATTAATATGTAAAAATGGCTATACTGCCGAAAACAACTATGGATTTCATGCAATCATCAAAATTCCAATGACTTACCTTTCAGAAATAGAAAAAATAATCCTAAAATTCTTATGGAAGCACAAAAGACAATGTATAGCCAAAACAATCCCGAACAGCAAAAACAATGCAGGAGGTCTCACAATCCCTGACTTTAAACTATACTACAGGGCCATAACCACAAAACCAGCTTGGTTATAGCACAAAAACAGGCATGAAGATCAATGGAACAGAATTTAAGACCCAAATATACACCCACACAACTACAGCTACTTAATTTTTGACAAAGGTGCTATGGACATTTATTGAAGAAAAGATAGTCTTTTCAACAAATGACTTTTCAAAAAGTGCTGGGAAAATTGGATATCCATTTGCAGAAGAATGAAAATAGACCCACATCTCTCAATCTGTATGAGAATCAACTCAAAATGGATCAGAGACATCAACATAAACCCAGATATCTTAAAACTACTAGAAGAAAAGATAGGGAAGATGTTCCAACACATAGGCATAGGCAAGTATTACCTCAACAAGATTCCAATTGCCCAGGAAACTGCACCATGAGTTGACACATGGGACTGCATAAAACTAAAAGCTACTGTACAGCAAAGGAAATAATTAACAGAGTAAAGAGAGAGCCCACAGAATGGGAGAAAATCTTCACATCTTATAATTTGACAGAGGACTAATCTCTAGAATATACAAAGAACTTAAGAAATCAAGCACCAAAATAACAACCCAATAAATATGTGGACAATGGAACTGAACAGACAGTTCTCAAAAGAAGAAATATGAATGGGCAATAGACACATGAAAACAATGCTCAATATCAGCTGGGCATTGTGGTGCACACCTGTAATCCCAGCAACTTGGGAGGCAGAGGCAGGATGATCACAAGTTCAAGGCCAGAAGCAGCCTGCATAATTTAGGGAGACCTTGTCTCAAAATTAAAAAAAAAAAAGTTTAAAAAGTGGGCTGGGAGTACAGCAATTGCAAAGTATGCAAGAACAAAGCCCTGGGTTCACCCACTCCCAAGTACTGCAGAAAAAAAAAAATGCTTAATATCCCTAGCCATTGGGGAAAGGTAAATCAAAACAACTCTGAGATTCCATCTCATTCCAGTAGGAATGGTCAAAATTAACAAAACAAATAATAACAAATACTAGCAAGGATGCAGAGAAAAATGAACACTTTAGCACTGCTGATGGGACTGTAAATTAGTTCAGCCACTTTGGAAATCAATATGGAGTTACTACAGAAAACTAAGAATAGAACTACCATACAACCCAGCTGTACCACTCCTGGGATTATTCCCAAAGGAAGATAAGTCATCATATGACAGGGACATTTGCACTACCATATTTAATCTAGCACTCTTCACAATTGCAACGGTATAGAATCAGCCAAGATGGCCATCAACAGAAGAGTGGATTGAAAAATTGTGGTATATATGCACAATGGATTATTTCTTAATAATAAAGAATAAAATTATGTCATTTGCAGCAAAATGGATGGAACTGAAGAACATCATTTTAAGCAAATTAACCCAGACACAAAAAGAGAAATACCATATGTTCTCACTCATATGTGGGAGCTAAATCTAATTTAAAGGAAGAAAAAATTATACATATTCAGATATGTAAAAATGAACAATCATTCCTATCTAAGAATGAAAAGTACAAGCAGATCAGAAATAAGGGAGAGGGGATCAGCAAGTGGGAGCAGAAGTTGGGGAAGGGAGGAAGGAGAGGGGAAATAATGAAGAGGGGTAAAGAGGGAGAGGATAATCTCAAAATACAGAACACAATTGTATGAACACATGAGAAAAAAGAGGAGGAGAGAAAAAATCAATGAGAATATAGCTCATGATTGTATATGATTTTCATATTAATGAAAACTCTTTTCTTCTTTAGTTTATATTGTTCTGTAAAATATGTGGGATGATTAATGTGTAAGCAAAATTGGTTTGACAGTTGCACAATGATATAGCAAATGACTTATTATTCTATATCCCATTAACATTTATAACTATTAAAAAAGCCAAAACAAATTTTTAAAAGGCCAAGAAAAAAATTTTTTTAAAGGAGTATTTCCTCTGTTTCTATTTTCAGGAAGAGACTATAGAGAATTGGTACGAATTTTTCTTAAATGTTGTTTTGAAATCCCCAGTGAACCCATGTGGACCTGGGGCTTTCTGTTTTGGAAGGTTATTATTGATTCCATTTGTTAACTACAGATGGGCTTAGTCAGATAATCTGGTTTTTCTGTGAATGTGGTTCATTGTGTCATTCAGGAAGTTGATCCGTTTTATCATCTTGTTGTTAGACCATTGTTGCAGGCATTGTGTCAATCCATATAGTTGAAGGTTTTCCTTTTTTTCATTGATCTACCACTTTCCCCAACATGATGTACTTCTGCAGGGACTGATCTCTCCTGACTACATGTCTGAAATACGTAAGACACAGTCTAGCAATCCTTGCTTCCAAGAATAAGGCTGGTTGCACTTCTAAGATGGATCTCTTGATTCTTTGGGCAATCCATGGTATATCCAATATTCGTCCTCAGCACCATAATTCAAAAACATCAGTTTTTCTCCTGTCTCCCTTATTTATCTAGCTTATCAACTTTTTATAGAGAGAGCTGTTCATACTCCTATTTATATTTCTTTTCTGATTATTGAAATAGTGTGGATATTTATCCTGATTTAGCCCATTTTAACAATTCATGTTCTTGGGAAGTTATCTGCTGGAACTAGATTTTGAAATTTATTGGTATAAAGTTAGATAAAATATTTCTCTCCTTCTAATCTCTTATTATCCATAGTTAAGTCTTTTGTTTTATTCTGAAAGTGTTGCTTGCTTTCTTGTCTCTTCTCTCCTAGACATTCAGAGAAGAGTGGGTAATTTTCATGCTCTGAAGATATTTTTGGCTTATTAATTGAATTTTGTTTTCTAATTCATCAAATTCAGTTTTTACAATTATTAATTATCTCATATTTTTATTTGGATTGTTTTAGTGCTATCTTTAACTTCTTAAGTGAAATATTTAATTAATTCAGCTTTTCAAATATTTCTTTTTTAATAACTAAAATATCCACAATGAAGCTACATACTTTCCTGAATGATTTGCCTGTATTTTGAGATTCTCTCAGTTCCTTATATTTTAGAATTTGTTAAAGTTTTCTTTATTATAAGTATTGACAAATGTTTTAGCCATAAGAAAAGAAGGACTATTTACTATTCATCATAAAGTTTTATATGTATTTATTAATTATGTTAGTTCATAGCTTCCATCTCTTAATCTGCTTTCTTTTCATTTTCACTACACTGAAGACCCAACTCTCTTCACTTTATAGAAGAACCTTTTGGAGTGTTGTGACCCCTAAACCCAGAGCATGAGACCAATCATAGCATATCCACAAAGTCTCTATTGGCTCCTTTTCTTAGAAGGAAGTGAGTATGACCATCCTGATGGCCTCTGGGAGTATCTTGCCAGGGCAACCCACTCTGATTAAGTGTTCGCTACATAAGCGCATTTCTGGGACACATTGAGTTTTCTGGAATAGAATTTGATCTCTGCACAATATAAACCAGGAGCCATTAGAAAGAAAAATGTTTCCCTCTGTGTTTCTAAGTAATGAAATTCCCACAGGTGACAACAGAGCCATCTCACCGAAAGGCCAATAAACAACCAACAGCCAACACATCATCTGGATTCATTCCTCTCAATACCCTTCATCAACCTCCCGTGCATTCCCACCATGATGCCTGGTCTGCTTCAAGGCCCAATTCATCCAGCCTAGTGCTCTTATAAGCACCTCACAACTGATGAGTTTGCTTTCCATCTCTGACCATTGCCATCACTCTCGTCCAACAACCTACATTTCTAAAGCACTACCCTGAGAACAGCATTTCCATCAGATCTCCCTATAGAATGAAGCCAAAATATCTTAAATGCCAGAGATCTTTGACAATGGGACCAACCTTCCTCGGTAGCCTTTTTCACCTACCTCTTTCCATTAACACCCATGTCCTCCCAGACTGACAAACCATGAACTACAAGCCTGTATTGTACTTTGTCATCACTAAGCATGTTCAAGCTGAAAATCTTTTGTCTTGTAAATAGGAAATTGGGAATAAAAGAATGACTCCCTTACCCAAAGCCATGGTTTCACTGGCCATTTGTAATGCACTGAATGTTGCAGTAAGTGATCTGTTTTTTTTTTTCCAACTGTATCCTCAGAATATTTCTATGAGGTTAGACACTGCCCACTTAACCAACAAAGATAGAGACACTTACAGCAGCTAAATCTAAGCCCAAGGCACACTTGCTTAAGAGCTATATTGTATTCCCTCTTAATTACCCTGCCAAGACCAAGAGATTCCTTGAAGCCTGGGCCAATCATTCACTTATGCCAGATAGATTTGCTTTGCTATTAATTGTTTTTTCTTCCAAGGCCAAATAGAAGCACACTTTCCAACATGTGAACTGCTTCACTTCTAGCAAATATTACAGTTAGAAAACATCAAATTGAAGTAAGCGTTCTATGTAAGTTCAGTATTGAAAATATAGAGATTCATGATCACAGACTGCAGAGGAGGTATATAATGTGTGTATGTGTGCCTAATATTTTCAAATGTTTAATTTTGCTATGTCTTGTATAGCTCCTTGGAAGCAAGGATGGTTAGACTGCATCATACATATTTTGGACGTGTAGCCAGGAGAGACCAATCTCTGGAGAAAGACATCATGTTTTGGAGAGTAGCAGGCAACGCAAAAAAGGAAGACCTTCCACCAGATGGATTGGCACAGTGTCTGTAACAATGGGCTTAAACATAAATAAGATCGTGTGCCTAGCACAGAATCGGGAAGTGTTTCGATCCGCTGTACTTAGGGTCACTATGAGTCAGACTCGACTCGCGGCACCTAACAACAGAAACAACAACATATTGGAATGGGGCTGGGATTTAGCTCAGTTGGTAGAGCATTGCTCTACAACAGAAACAACAACATATTGGAATGGGGCTGGGATTTAGCTCAGTTGGTAGAGCACTGCTCTGTGGTCTCTGAGGTCTGAGTTTAATTCCCAGCACCACAAAAATGGGAGAAGAGTGGCAACCCACTCCCAAGGCAATCCCGAAAACAATCTGCCATTGAAAACCCTATAGGGGTTGCTATGAGTCGGACATGACTTGACAGCACCTAACAACAACAACAACATATTGGAATGATAATATTATGAATAGAGATACACAGATACATAGATTTTTAAATTCTGTTATTGAAATTAATTTCACGTGTTTTTAATTTTTTTTTTTTAATGTGTCCACTAGAAGATGTAAGATTCTCTTTCCATTCCTTCTGATCGAAGGCTCACCAGCGCCTTATCTGTAAGCCAGGTCGCTATGAGTTGGGCTCAACTTGACAGCACCTAACAACATGTCTTGCAATGTGGGCTGAACTGTGGAGGCTCCTTCTAACCTGGTAAAAATCTCAAACCACATATAAGCAGCAGATGTCAGTGTTGTGCAACTTTCAGGCTGACTGCTTGAGGAGGCGAGCTGGTCTTTGTCACTTAGAGACAGAATCAACAGTCATTTATACACAGGAACATAACACCCTGAAGCGCTGGGTAAACCTTACAGGTCCAACACACAGTGTACACACACACACACGCACACGCACACACGCACGCGCACGCACGCACGCACGCACACGCACACACACACACCCCTGTCATCTGGGGAATTACACAGCACTTTCTAAAGATGCAGTTGTGAATCAGGAGGTAGGATAGATGGCACAGTGAAGAGTAAACCTCCCACATTTTGCTGGCCTGGAAAGAGATAGGGACTTTCAGACAGGAGATGTGACTCATTGCCTCACCTATTCTGAGTCGAGGAAGGTTGACCTAAATCAGTGCTGTCCAATAAATCGATAGGGCTTTCAACTTGCAAACCACTGGGTCAGATGGCCAAGCTCCTAGCACATCCTCAAGGCCCCACATGATCAGGCCCCTGCCTGCTTCTATGGAATGATCAAGAGCCATTCTTCCTCTGTTTTCACAATTCCAGCCACTGAGTTTTCTCCATCCCAGCTGCTATGTTCCTCCCAACTCACAGACTCTGCTTGTAATGTTTTTACCACGCGCTTTGCCAGCCCCTTAGCATCTGCCTCTTCAGATCTCAGCTCAAATGTCCCTTCATCAAGCCAGGCGCGGTGGCACACGCCTATAATCCCAGCGGCTCCGGAGGCGGAGGCGGGAGGATCACAAGTTCGAGACCAGAGGCAATCTGCGTAATTTAGGGAGACCCTGTCTCAAAAAGTAAAAAAAATGGGCTGAGGGCGCAGCTCAGTGGTCTAGCACTTGCAGAGCATGCAGGTGCTAGGCCCTGGGTTCAACCCCCAGTACCACAAAAAAAAAAAAAAAAAAAAAAATGTCCCTTCATCATGAAAGGTCAGGTCTCATTGTCCAGGTCTTTCTTTGATTGTCTCCTAGTACCCCTGACTTTCCCATCCTATGTTTATCACAATGTGCAATTTTATATTTGCCTGACTATTTAATGACTGTGTACTCAACTCTAACTAAGGTGTAAATCCCATGAGGACAATGTAGCTGTTCTGCCCATGAACATTTCCCTAGCACCTAGCATTGTGTGTGGCACAGGGAAGATTGTGAATAGATACATAAATGCTAAATCAATAAATCAATAAATACATATTAAGACAACAAACAAATAAGTACATTGGTGAATAAACAAATGAATTGATTGTATGCACTCTTCCGTGTACAAGATCAAAGTGGGGAGACAATGGAAGACAAGATCTCAGATGGCTAAAAGCATAATGATCACTGTGTTTCTAGGATTTTCAGAGGAACCAAGCAGGCCAAGAAATGTAATGTGACACTGGCCTAAATGACTGTAGCTGGTACCGAATCTTCCTGTGTAGCAAGAGACTTCTGTCTGGCATTACTGGATGCGATCCCACGTAACCATCTCTTATCAGTAAAGAAAGAAAGGCTGTGGGCAAAAACATGAAGAACACTAGCATTTCTTAAGAATCATTTATCTGAAATGTATTACGTGAAAGAGAAGCGGTTATAGACAAAGATGGCGGCAAAAGAGTTGAACTTGTTCTGTGGTATATGTTCCAAGGAGAAAAAAACAAAAAACTCTAGCTGTTCTCCTTTCTTCCACAAGATGGAGCAATTGGAACGAATTCAACTATATGAGGGCAGCACTAGTCTTTTCCATGTTAAATGGCCTGATTCAGTCAGACCAGAAAAATGGAACCGGTTCTGAACTTGCTTATGCAACTGTATTACATTTCCTGACAATATCAGCCTTGTGGTAGGCAATAGTGAGGCAGGAGGAGAGAGTCTTGGGTAGGCGGGAGAGCCTGACACCCCTGCCCACTCCACGATGAGGTCAGGGAGATGCTCCCAGCTCCCAGAGCCTCCAGCATTCCAGCCCCAGGGAGCTACAAGGGTCCCCAGGTCAGGAACAGCTGCCGCAAAATTGAGCAAATTTGCCATGCAGAAACATCTCCTCACATGAGGAGGAAACTCGAGATGAGATAGAATGATGTCTATTTTGAACGAAATTATTTTAATACGATCAATCACAAAGAGCTAATTCTGCCTCTTAATAGCGCAGCCTGCTACTTAGAGTCTGCAGTGATTTCATTCCATGGAATATTCCACAATGCATTAAATCAGGCCCAACATAAAATAATTATGACACTCGAGTTTTATTATTCTACCTATGACCTATTTGCACAGAACCCTTCTTGCTTGACTTGGCTATAGATCTGTTACCAGATCATTATAAATTTATTTCTGGAAAGAACTAGGGTGAGATGGGCTTAACAACAGCTTCTAGATTTAATTAGCACTCCTCTGGAAGATAATTCATACCTGTGTGGTATTTTTGTTATTATTTCATTCCATACCCCTGGCTACCATATAGTACAAATCCTACCTTCATCACCACTCTTGCAAATATACAACACAAGGATATTGACTTATTCAGAAGGAAAGTACCAGAGACAGGCATGAACATAGGTCCTTTAGACCCCATTTCCCAAACTCCATGGATCAAAGTAGTAAAACAGAGAAAGAAAACAAAGGATTTATCAAGAGAGCCAGCAAGTGTTTGTGTCTGGGCCAACTACACATTGTATAAGCAATAGGAAACCCAGCCAAACCAGCTAACATAAAAAAAAATAATTCATTGGCTCACAAAACAGAAAAATCCAGAAGTAGTGGTTGCTGAAAGGATGTCATCATGCTCCAAGGCCTTGAGGTGTTTATATCCACAAGCTTCACCCAGTAGCTTCCGGGGGTAACAAACCCCGTCTCCATGTGATAACAAAGAAATTTAAACAAGTCCAAGTTCACATGGTTCCATTGAACTACATTGTTCAAGAGAAAAATGATGCTTTTCCTAAAATTCTCTTCCCTATGATTCACTTTGTCATTGGCTCAGATTGGATCATGGGTTCGTTCCTGTGCCAATCCCAGCTAAGAAGATGGATGTGGCTTATCAATTTAATCCAATCACAATCCCTACTCTAAAGTCAGTCTCCCTAAAACCTCACTGCTAAGAATTGAGTGGTGTACTCTTCAAAAAGGGATGCAGAAGGAGGAGCAAATAATTTCTTAGCAATGATAAACAGAATTGCCTTTTAACAAATAAAAATGTATCAGAGTTCCAGTCTACCTTGGTTGCTGTACAATTATGGAAAAAATAAAGCACTATAAGCATTCTGCAGAAGACCTTAGGCATTAGCTTTTAAAAGTGTAAAAGCCAAAGTCACCCATGTTGTTGTTAGGTGCTGTCGAGTCGGTATCCGACTCATATGACCCTCATAGGGTTTTCAATGGCTGACTGTTTCGGGGTTGCCTTGGGAGTGGATTGCCAGATCCTTCTCCCATTTTTGCAGTGCTGGGAATTGAACTCAGGACCTCAGAGACTGCAGCGCAGCACTCTACCAACTGAGCTAAATCCCAGCCCTTCACCCATGTTACATGACAGATATCTGGTGTCTAAAAAGCAGGGGATTTTGCCTGGTAACCCAGGAGAGTTCAATCCTTTAGAGCAAAAAAGCATGGAGAAGACATAAGAGGGAAAAAAATACCAAGAACTAAAAAACCCACTTGGGCTGAAAACTTGCTATGTCTTTTATGGAAGCGTATATGAGGAAAGCCTGCAGCCGTAGCCCTGTGGAATCCGATCCTGTCAGATTTCGGAAGCTAAGCAGGGTCCAGCCTGGTTAGTACTTGGATGGGAGACCGCCTGGAACACCAGGTGCTGTAGGCTTGGGAGAAGGACCTGGCAACCCCCTCCCAAAAATCAATCTGCCATTGAAAACCCTATGAACAGCAGAGAAGCACTGACAACAGTGTTTCTCCTGTTGTACAGAGGGTCGCTATGAGTCGGATACCGACTCGACAGCACCTAACAACAACAACATATGAGGAAAAGAGTTATCCAATTAAACCTCGGAGCATATTCTGTGCCCCTTACCACTTACTTCTCCAAGCCATAGTTTCCTCATTAGTACAAGTGTTTGGGGTGGTAAGACCTACTTACCCCCCCGGGGTTTTGTGAGAATTAAAGGCAGTCACGTGCATGGAAACCTTTGTTAATGTAAATACCCACGAATGCCAGCGTTATGTTGCTGAAATTTTTCTTAATGTTTTTAATTGCTGTATAAGAAAGGCATGGCTGCCAGAAAACAGGTTGTATATTGACTTTCCAAAATAGGTGGGTGTCATTTCCATGCAGTGCACACAGGCACCAATCTCCCAGTAGCTCTACTCCATCTATGCCAAAACTTCCCCAGGCTTAACTGATACATCCCACATAGTGCACACTGGAATTTTTGTACACACAGAGTATATGGATCCATATGCC
Organism: Pedetes capensis; assembly: GCA_007922755.1. Lineage (NCBI taxonomy): Eukaryota > Metazoa > Chordata > Mammalia > Rodentia > Pedetidae > Pedetes > Pedetes capensis. Next base: position 44,381 of record VMDO01001130.1, on the reverse strand, counting down.
TGTTTTTTGGATTGGCTGTCTCCATTTGCAGAGAAAACTATTACGAATTTCCAATAAAAATCCAAAATGTTATTCTTTGTAAAAGAGTTGTTGCTGTTGCTAGGTGCCATCGAGTCAGTATCTGACTCATAGCGACCCTCATAGGGTTTTCAATGGCAGATTGTTTCGGGATTGCCTTGGCCATGGATTACAAGGTCCTTCTCCCATTTTTGCAGTGCAGGGAACTGAACTCAGGACCTCAGAGACTGCAGTGCAGTACTCTGCCAACTGAGCTAAATCCCAGCCCTTGTAAAAGAGTTAAGGGTCCTGAAAATCAATGCTGTATAGAGCTGGAGTTGAAGAAAACACATAAACTCTATCGTTTCTTCTGTGATGTCATTTGTAACAGTCCAAGAGATATTAGGAAGTCCCACCGTAAAAAAAATAAGCAGGAATATTTTCTTAGATGTGGCTAGTTAAGTATCAATCCATGTTTCAAATCTTATTATTGTTTTTCCTGAATAAAACATGCAGTTTTAGAGAAATGACAGTTCCTCTATGTTAGAGTTAGATACAAAGAAATCATACAAGGAGCAAGATTTAAGAGAAACAGAATTCCTACCCCACAAGAGCATTTTGTCTCACTTTAAACCTCAATGGTGATCATTTTTCCATTGTAAAAATAATACACTCTAATTCTTTTCTTGCCTGCAGCTGTAGCCCTGTGGCATCCGATCCCGTCAGATCTCGGAAGCTAAGCAGGGCCAGGCCTGGTTAGTACCTGGATGGGAGACTGCCTGGGAACACCAGAAGCTGTAGGCTTGGGAGAAGGACCTGGCAACCCACTCCCCAAAAATCAATCTGCCATTGAAAACCCTATGAACAACAGAGAAGCACTGACAATCATGTTTCCCCTGTTGTACAGAGGGTCGCTATGAGTCAGATAACGACTCGATGGCACCTAACAACAACAACAACAACAATTCTTTTCTTAATATCTGAAGATATTAAGCATCTGAATAAGACACTAGTATTATGTTCCCATAATGTTTCTGGGATATAAAGAAAAGAAAATTATTTTTTCCCCTTTCCCTTTCCAGGCATGAATATCTTTAGTCAACTGATTCAGAGTCAGGATGTTATTCCTGCCATCTTAACTCCACTAAGGATCTCTGGCACCAGTACTCTGTGACAGCAATATAAAATCCAAAAAGGAAAATGTCTTCCAGCATATTTAATCACAACGAGAATTACTGTTCTCCAGGCATTTTGCTTGTGCTTGGGATGTAAACATATGTTAGTTTCCATCTCTCAGCTGTTAACCTTTGCTCTCAGCATAGCTCAAGCTAAAAAGAAAATGTCTCCAAACTTGCAATTACATACTTAATTCCTAGCTCTTAGAAATGTCCTTTTCTTAAACAAGGAGGTTTCAGGAATTCTTCATCTAACATCTCTCTTCTTATGATATTCTTTTTTTCAGTAGTATCAGGAATGTTATTTTTATAGAATCACTTAAAATTACCCACTATGTTTTTCAATATCTTTTATTTAACTCCATAGAAGTATGTTGAAATGTTCGTGTTTAGAGATCATTCCTTTCCTCTTGACACATAGAAGTACAACTTGAAGTTGTTGTTGTTAGGTTCCCTTGATTTGTTGTCTGACTCACAGCGACCCTACGTACAATAGGGGAAACACTATTACTAGTGCTTCTCTGCTATTTATAAGGATTTCAATGGCAGATTGCTTTATGGGAGTGGGTTGCCAGTTCCTTCTCCCAAGCCTATAGCTCCTGGTATTCTCAGAGGGTCTCCTATCCAAGTACTAACCAGGCCTGACCCTGCTTAGCTTCTAAGATCTGACAGGATCCCATGCCACAGTGGTATGGCTGCAGACAACATGAAGAGATTCATTTATAATAATTATGAAATAAACATCCATTGAACAATACTAATAACTGTGTTTATGTATAATGTATTGGGCTTTACATACTATTTTAAGGACTTTGCATATATGACTTATTTTGCTTCTATATAACCACAAGAAGTGGCTTTGTTATTATATCCAATTTTACAGATTAAGCAACTGAGGCACAAAGAAAGTTACCTAAAGTTATCCAGAGAGTAAATGTCAGAGGTGTGATTTCTAATGTAACAATTTGGCTCTATATTCTGGGCTCAAAAACCAATGAAAAAAAAAGTACTCCTATCACAGCAAGGATTTGTAATCATGATTATAAAAGCAAAGAATTAAAATCCTATTCAAACTTGTTAGTAATATGATTGTCTTGCATATATGAAGTTATAAACAATGATGCTTATAGCTTTTGAATGATACTGAGCTTGGGTAGGATAGGTGCAAGTAATGCTTAATTATATATGAGCCAACTTCTACAGTGAGATCTTAAGTAGATATGATCTGCCTTATTAATTATCAATCTTGTTGCTGTTGTTAGGTGCCTTCGAGTTGAGTCCGACTCACAGTGACCCTACGTACAACAGATCGAAACACTTCCCAATTCTGTGCCCAGCACATGATCTTATTTATATTTAAGCCTATTGTTGCAGATACTGTGTCAATCCATTTGGTGGAGGGTTTTCCATTTTTTCGTTGACCTGCCACTCTCCCAAACATGATGTCTTTCTCCAGGGATTGGTCTCTCCTGACTACATATCCAAAATATGTAAGATGCAGTCTTGGCCATTCTTGCTTCCAAGGAGCACTCTGGTTGCACTTCTTCTAGGACAGATCTGTTGGTTCTTTGGGCAGTCCATGGTATATTATCAATCTTATTAAATCTTTTTTGTTTTGTTTGTTTATTGCAGTACTGGGGTATTGAACCCAGAGCCACATGCATGCTAGGCAAGTGCTCTGCCACTGAGCTGCACCCCCGGCTTCTTTTTAACTTTTTATTTTGAGGTAGGGTCTCACTAAGTTACACAGGCTGCCTTTGGCCTCAAATTTTGTGATCCTCCTCCCTCAGCCTCCCCAGTTGCTGGGATTACAAGCGTACACCATGTTGCCGGTCTCCAACCTTATTCAGTTTTCCTAATCACATTTAATGATATCCATAACCATGGCTTAAACATAAATAAGATCATTTGCCTGGCACAGAATCGGCAAGTGTTTCGATCTGCTGTACATAGGGTTGCTATGAGTTGGACTCGAATCGACGGCACCTAACAACAACAACAATAACCATGGCAGATGAATTACTTAAGCAGCTACCAAGCGAAAACAAACAGGAAAACCTGAGTCCGTTTTCTGACCTAAATCTCGATGATCTTTAAGTTTAAAGTGCATCATTTTATTCATTTAGAAATAGGAAAGTGCTTGATTAGAACTCTTTCAATCATAAGTGACCGAAAGCTGAGCTTAAAGAAACGTAGGGGAAATGGGAATTTATTAGATGCTCCTTTACAGAATGGATGCAATCTTAGGAACAATAGGACACCAGGGACTCTAATGCCACCCAGATCCTCTCTCTTTGCCCAGCTCTGCTTCTGTACTTGTTAGCTTTATTCTTTTCTTGCAAGCCAGCTTTCTCAACATGGAAAAAAAAAAAAAACATGACTGTCTAAGTTTCTATTACTGGAAACTTCCTGATGCTATCTCCCATTTCCGATTCAAAACATTCTAGGGAAAGATTGGCTGACATTGGGTCAGCTTTCCAACCCTGTGTCAATCAAGGATGGCCAGGGAAATAAGATCTGGTAAAAACATGGCCACTGGAAACAAATGTTTGTAATTGGGAGCATGGGAGTTGCCAAAATAAAAGGGATCCTGTTTCTAGAAAGAAAGAAAAAAAGCGGTGCATTTCCAAGCAGATAAAACAGAGTACCCAGTAAAAGGTGGGGATAGTAAAGGCATGAGTCTGTCTCTGACCAGCTGTAGGAAAAGAACAGTCAGAATTCTCCTGAGCCTTACCTTTATTTACTCTACACTAAGAATAATCATCCTGCCTATTTCACCAAACTGTTATAAGAATCGCATGTGCGTAGTAACTTGGAAAATATTATAAAATTTCAAGGTATGACTGTTGCTATTACTGTCTACATAGGTAAATAAATTTCCCATTTTTCACACTGATGCCCCGAGTCAGAAGGACATAGCAGGTCGTTTGAACAAATTGAAGCTCATCTAGCACCGCAGGCTGCGAGTGTACTTCTTCTCAAGCCATATTGCCATCCAGCTGTGCACAGATGTTATGCCAAGTTCATCAAGAGATAGTTGAGTTTCTCAGGGAGCGGGAGCGAGAGAAGCAGAATGAGCCTTCTATGCAAGGCAATAACTCAACCAAGAAACTCTGGTTAGTCCACCTCCCAGAGGTCTTCCTTCTACAACCCCAGCTCTTACTCGCCATCGTCTTCTCAGAGACCATTATCACTTAGTTAATGTCCATGTGCACAAAGATCCCTGTTTAACAGGTCAGCAGTGCGTCACTCTGAAGTTCAAACCAGCAAAGTAAAGACAGGTAAATGATAAAAGGAATCAATAGGATGATGTCAATATACTATCCTAAGTCAACACGCGGTGTGGGAATGAAGTCACTGGGTACCAACTTCTGTGTGAATGAGTGATGAGTAACTGACTCTTAATTAAAAGTGGATGATTCCATGCTCACTTTCTAATATTGAAGGGAGAATTCCCAAATAATAATAATAATAACAACAACAACACAGCATACCATTTCTATCACACACTATCACACACTATAACTTCTTAAGCAGGTTCCCACGTACCATTTATCTAAAATGATGCACACATGGTCTGTTAGAAATATTGCTGAATGTGGAAACCTTAAGGACTTGGCACTTAGCCAGTTTGGTGTCCTTGGGAATGTCTTGGCCTCTAGTTCTTCATGTGTAAATTAAAAATAATTGTATCTCCCTCACAGTGTTAGCATGAGGCTTAAAAGCAGTGAGTTATGAGCAATTATTAAGTAAAATAATGTGACATAAACACGGAGAATTTTTTCATAAGGCTCTAGAAAGAATCCCCATGAAGAATGCAAGGAAGACTAAGAATTTTTCTGGGAACCATGGCACACACCTATAATCCCAGTGAGACAGGAGGCTGAGGGAGAAGGATCACAGGTCCAACACCAGAGGCAGGCTATGAAATTTGGTGAGACACTGTTTCAAAAGAAGATAATAAAAAAGGAGCTGAGGGTGCAGCTCCGCAGTACAGCACACATAGAGGCCCTGAATCAACCACCAAATACTGCAAAAATAAAATAAAAAATACAAATTAAGAACTTGTGTTTTCTGTATTCTTTTTCTTTGTGGTACTAGGGGACTGAACCCAGGGCCTCACACATATTATGCAAGTGCTCTATCACTGAGATGCACCCTCCCAGCCTCTTTTACATTTTTTATCTATGCAGGCTGCCTCTGGCCTCGAACCTACAATCCTCAAGCCTCTACCTCCTGAGTCACTGGGACTATAGGTGGCACCACTGGGCCCAGCTCAGAATTAAAACTTACCATGTTTCCACTTGATGAAACTAGAATTTAAAAGGTGCCGCAGACTTGACCAAAGTTACCTATAGAAAGTTGAAAGATATAGATCTTCTAGTCTCAAGTCCATTTTACTACAGTACTGTATCAATAGTTCACCAGAAGTGAGGGTCAATATATTTTTCTGAAAATACATCTTTCACTCTGCTATCATGTAACCTAGGCAAAGAAAATATAATTGCTATGATCTGGATTTGGATGACCCCAAAAGTCCTACAGTTCCAAGTTGTGGTGCTATTGGGAGGGTGTGGGATCTGGCGGGAGAAAGTTAGGTTATTGGGAGGTGTGACTTGAAGGGGATATTTGTACCCCAGCCCTTTCCCATCACTCTTTGCTACCTGGCCACCACAAGGCAAGTACCTTTGCTGTACCATGACCCTCTGGCCATGATGTTCTGCCCAAAGGCAATGGAACCCATAGACAAGGGACTGATACCTCAGTAACCATGATTCAAAATACACCTTTGCCCATGGTAAGTTATTTACCTCAGGTATTTGTCACAGTGACAGAAAGCCGACTAACTCTGTGACTGAAGGCATAGAGTAACTCATCCCAACTATAATGATCATGTACCTAACGCCCAGGATGATGCAGATAACAATGATTACATCTCCACAGCACATGCTGTCTTTATGCCAGGCCCCAGACTAAGCCATTTGCACGCGATAGATCATGGAATCCTCAAGATAATCCTAGGAGGTAGATACATTGTCTCTGTTTTGCAGATGATGAAGGTGAGGCACACAGAGCCAAATTGTTCTGCTCAAAATCACTTAGCAAGTGGCCAAGTGAGTATTCAATACAGGCAAATTAGCTTCTGAGTCTCAAATCCTAATCATCATGCTGCACCATCTCCCGAGGATGCTAAACTTAGTGCACCATCTGATTATCCCTTTTAAAAACTCAAATAAGGGGAAAATGCATTTTACCCAGAGTTTTGAGCTATCTCTCACATATTTGCCAAGTTGTCCTACCAGCTCCTGACTTCATATTGTTCTATATTGATCTCAAATGTCCATCTCATCAGTCTTGATCCCAGAAGGGTTTGCTTTGTTGTTTTGTTTTGTTTTGTAGTAATAGGGATAGAATCCAGTGCCTCATATGTGCTAAGCAAGTGCTCTCCCCTCTCTCCCATCCTTTGTTATTTTTATTTTGAGACAGGATCTTGCTAAATTGCCCAGGCTGGCTTTGACCTTGAAATCCTCCTTCCTCAGCCTCCTGAGGAGCTGGGATTATTGGTGTGTGCCACTGCACCCAGCAATCTCAGAGGTTTAAAATCATGTTGAAGTCTGCAAAGCTAAGCCCCACACTCTTTCTATTATCAGTTTTGGTGACTGTTCAGGCAAAGTGAGAGGCCCTGAGTGGAGACCACCAGCTAAGCACCATCCTCAGCTCTCCAATGAAGAATGCTTCTTCAGAAATAAAAGTGGTTGTGGAAGTTGACTGCTTCCCAAATGACAGGAGAGAGCAGTATAAGGAAGCCACATTGAAAGTGACCTTAAGTTAAGCAAGTATAGCAAATATAGAATGAGAAAGAAAAACCAGTAACTCAATTCTAGACTATGCTATACATTAGAATCATCTGATACAGCTTAAAAAATAACTACCAATGTGTAGCCCACTCCAGCTGGCCAAGAATACTTGAGGATCAGAACCCTGAAAGATAGACCCTATCTTTAAATACTGCAGGCATTTTCTACACTCAGCAAGAGAACTTGAGATGGTAACAAATCTCCCTTTGGTCTCAGTTCCTAGGGGAGTTTCACAGTGTGAGCACCTTGGTGCTCTGAGCGTAACTTAATACACATGTGCTCCTCAACTTATGATGGGGTTAGGCTCTAACAATCCCATTATAAGTTGAAAATATTTTAAGTCAATAATGCATTGAATACACCTACCTATTGAACATCCTAGCTTAGCAACACATTGCACTGAAGAGTGTTGTTCATTTCTCCAGGTATTCAAGTACCTGACTGGGAGCCATCACTGCTCAGCACCATGAAAGAGTATCAGTATCACATGCCACTAGCCTAGGAAAAGACCAATGTTCAAAATCCCCAGATCATGCGGGGTTCACCCCCAGATGGGTGCACCCAGAACATGGTGGTTCACCCTTGTAATCCTAGAGACTCAGGAGTTAGAGACAGGAGGATCACAAGTTCAAGGCCAGAGGAAGCCTACTTAACTTAGACCCTGACTCAAGACAAAAAATGAAAAAAGGGGTGGGGATGCAGCTCAATGATAGGACACTCGGAAAGTATGTGTGAGGCTCTGCATGCTCAGCATCGCCGTCCTGAAAAAAAAAGTTCCAAAGACAGTTTCTACTGAATAGGTACCATTTTCACATGATTATAAAGTCTAAAAATCATAATTCAAAACTTCTAAGTTAGAGAGTGTACTATAAAATCATGCTTAGCATACTATAATTATTGTTGGGCTGGAGTTTGGCTCAGTTGGTAGAGTGCGATGCTGCACTCTCTTTAGGACCCAAGTACGATCCCCAGAACCACAAAAACAGGAGAAGGATGTGGCAATCCACTCTCAAAGCAATCTGGAAACAATTAGCCATTGAAAATGCTATGAGGGTTGCTATGAGTCAGACCCAACTTGATGGCACCTAACAACAATAACAACAGCAACATAATTATTGCATGTGTTATACATTTATAAATATATTTAGGCTTTGAGGGGTTTTGTACAAGCACAACAAGGGGTAAAAATTATAACTCAGAAGATGCCAGAAGCTTCGTTATTACAGTGAGTTAGTAGTAGAGGAAATATGGTCAGCTCCCCTCTTAAAGACAGTGGACAGCAAGGCAGCCACCTAAATACAGCTTCTTTTGTCCCTTTATCCATTCAGGACAAGTATAGATCCTGTGGATGAGCGCCAACATATGTTCACCACCTTAACCTGGAGAATCTGTGGCCTGTTTCCTGCCAAGCTCTCACTTTTCTGTTCCCATGAGTCACCTCCCAACTCATCCACCTTCCCTTTCCAGGAAGTGTCTCCCAGGTGGGAGTGTCCCAGCACACAAGGTAGACATTCCTGCCCATACTTACCTTATGTGGTCATTTAAAGGAGCCAGGGCTGGGGGAAGACGTGTTAGTTCTTGATTCACAAACACACACATACACACCCAACACCCAGTAAGTAGCCTGTGAACACCGATGGCACTGTGATATTTTGAAGAGTGATGTTGGATGTGTAAGATCATCTGACCAGCTACTGCTAAGTCTAATCCCTAAAGGAGCTGCCATTTTGCAATTAAAATCAGGAATGTGGTTTTCTGGGCTTCTACCACTAGGTTCAGCCATGGACTTGGGTGAAGAGAGGCTTTCATTTAACTGGACAATTGCAAGATCATTCAAAGACATGGGAAGAGCCTCTATCATTCCTCAGAGGAGCAAATGCAGTTGCTTGTATTGTTCATGGTGACATGGAGACATCAGCAGGAGTTCTAGAGGAAAAGGTAGGAGTGCAGGGATTAACAATGCCAGCACTGTACTGAGGAGGCGCTCAGGGGACACTCTGTCTTAGGAACACCATCTAAACCTGGACCTTTGAAGGTCCACACCTGGGCCAAATGAGATTCCTAAGACTCCCTATCCTGTGAATGTCCTGGCCCGGGTTCCCACTGGCCATAGGGCAGGCAGAAGGGTCTCACCCCTTCCCTTTCTACAGAGGCTGCTGCTGTAGTGACTTAAAGACAGCCCCAGCCCCTTGCTGGAAGAGGCCTTTCATAAATTTCAGTTGTCAACATGAAATCTATTTTGCTATGGGGAAAAGGGTGTTTCATTGTCCCAATATTTGCACTTGGCTACACCATACCCCGATGGGAGAAGGACGTGGCAGTCCACTCCCGAATAATCCGCAGCCAACCAGCCACTGAAGACCCTATGAGGGTCACTATGAGTTGGACACGCCTTGGTGGCACCTAACAACAAACAAATGATATCCACAGGCCGAAGGAACCCTTTCAATTTACTTATTTACCTTTCCCCAAATGAATACAACATGTCTGCCGAGCGTCTGAGGCAGAAATTTCATAAAAGCTGTAAAGTACAAATAGTCTTCTTTCGAAAGAAGGGGGTGGAGCTGGGCCTGTAGAACAAAGCCCCCCTTTGAAGACTTGCAACACTAATTTGGAGCATTTTCCCACTCCTGATTCCAAATCTGCATCGTTAAACCACGAACGAGGGAAAAGTAATAATTGTGAGCAAGCTGAGTATTTCTTAATGATTTTCTGTCTTATACCCAAAGCAAATAAGCCAAATGCTTACTCGAAGCCTAGGGGGGAGGAAGGGTAGGACGTGGTTTTGCAATTTCTTTCTTTCTTTTTTTTTTCCTATAGTCTTTCTTCTTCCACTGAAAGTGTCTATAAAATTTTTAAAGGAAAGTAGGTTGCTAAAATGTACTTAATTTGCCATGATAGATTGAGTCCATGCTTCAGTGACTGTAATTGAATCTGTGACCTATTTCTTTAGTAAAGTAGAAATAGTCTCTGGGGTTTTTGTCACCACCATCTTTTAATGAAATTCAAAAAGACTGTCAAAATGTCTACACTTTTTCTACTGGTTGTTAATGTTATTACTTTACAATTTGTTACTTTTTAATTAATCTTAATAAATGTGTACACACTTTACCTGGTGGTTGGAAATGCTAGACGTTGATTCTTCACTGTCATAAGGCAAAGCAAAATTAACAGGACAGAAAGGGCACAGCAGCCAGGAAAGGTCTCGATATATTTTGGTTCCACTTTTAAAAATTACTTTCAGGCCTCTGTGGTGAGAATTTGCCCCAAGAAGAGCGGGTTGTGGAGCATCCTCTGCAAAAGGCTGAGGGGTCGCCCTGCAGACATTTTCTTGCTGGTACCACAGTGCACTGCTCCAGCTTTGCTGAAGGGCTGCAGACATGGCAAACAGACAGCCTGGGGGAGCAATATTTTATTGACAAAATGTAAGAGAAAATATGTTCAGCTGCTTTTAAGCAGTGGAGTAGGAGGGTGTTACAGAACCAGATGGTCCAAGTTAGTCTTTCATTTGCCAAGATGCTTGGAAAACAGTGCCTTCTCCGCAACGTACATGGCAGTGGTTGCTTTGCTGATGGGTGCTGGGCTGTGTTTTCCTGGGGCAATTGTTCTTCCTGAGGCCAAAGGGCCCACGTCTGGGGAGGGGGAATTTCTAAGGTGCATCTCCTACAGCAGTAGTCCCCAGCGTTTTGGGGACAAGGGGACAGTTTTGTGGAAGACAACTTTTCCATGGTTGGGGAGCTGCACGGTGGTTTTGGGATGATTCAAGCATGTTATGTTTATTGTATAAATACAGAAGAAGCTTCCTTCACTCACCCACTGCCCATACCAGTACTGGCCCACGGCCCAGGGGATGAGGACTCCTGTCCTACAGCATCCAAGGTGGGAGTGGAGAACATGCCTTCAGGGCCTTACCATAATGCAGTCAACTGGAACATTTTCCAGTAGTTCTCAAACATGGCCCCATGAGGGCACATGACTCCAGACCCCAGCCTCAGCATCACTTGACCTACTAAGTCTAAAATCCAGGCACCCGGCCCAGCCATCTAGGACCTAGCAGTTCTGCTGCACATCAAGTCTGTGAACCACTGGGCCAGAGAAAGAAATGGGAGTGGCTGTCACTTGGAGGTGGGAGGAGTCGGAGGAAGAGTCACATGAGGACCAGATGGTGAACTATCAGCAGTAGTCTTGGTACCTAGGTGTGCCCTAGGCTTTTCTATTTTTCGCCTTTCAGAGTCCTCTGGCTAGAATGTCTCATCTTCCCATTCCCCTATTATTTCTTCCTAAGCCCTAATTTTCAACACCTTGGCCATTTTCCCAAAGTTATCTGGAGTGTCTCTTATCCTAAGAACCCTTTTCTGACTCTCTCAAGGAACATTTGGTCTATCTTCATACTGAAGCCCAAGGCTACAGTCTTTCTTGTAGTACTTATGTTCAGCTTTGTGTGCCTAGAAAACAAACCTTTTGAAGGCAGATGCTCTGCTCGGGCCTTGGCATCTCCCCATCGTACCTGTCATGCATGACACAAGGAGCGAAGGAGGTGGTAAAATGACATTCAGTGGAAAATGTGGACAGTAGCCAGCTAACCTCCCCTGTAACTCCAGGGTGAGATAAAAGGCTTGGTCAGCATGCCAGTTCTCACCTTTATCATCAAAGTAGATTTTCCCTCATAGGCCACAAATGGACCTCACTGTCAGAAGGTTCTAGAGACACAACTAATGGTTTAAGACATTAACTGAATAGGTGACCAGGACTTGCGCTAAGTGATCAAGTCTTAGTTAGAGGCAAACAAAATACAGTCTTTGTCCTTGAAATCACACATTTGTAATGGAGATAAAAGGACACACAGTTTCAATGTTTTATGGTGAGCGGAGAGTTGTGCACCAGGACTGATGTGCGCACACAGCACAATTTCCCTTTTACCTCACTCTGGAATTACAAGGAAGGTTTTCTGGAAAAGTATCTTGAGTTCAGTCTTGATGGATGAGGAAGCATAGCAAGGTAAGGACAGACACCATAGGAGAGGTGTCTGCAGACAGAGGGGTGCATGGTTAACAAGTTCTCTGGCATTGTTAGGTTACAAATTTATAGGTAGAGACCTGCAAAAGGTAAGGTTGTGTGGCTGAGCTGGGGACCATCTCACAGAGGCCTTTGTGGCCCTTGATAGGGAATTTGGGCTTTAGTCTCTAGAAACCTTGGAAGACAATAGGAGAGGCTAGTGGTTAGATTTGCATTTTAAATAGATTCTTTGGCTCCAGTGGTGAGAAAGGGTGGGGGATGAGGCTGGATGGTGATGAGAGAGGACAAGAGGAGCCCTTGGCATTAGCTGATTTCTCCAGGGGACACAAAGTGGGATTCACTCTCAAGCCAATTAGAACAATGAGCTCTTCCTCATTAGGAGCAAAACTTGAGCTGAGCGCTGCTCTCAAAGAGACACAGCGAGCCTTGCTCCTGGTAAATGAAGTGGTAGCCAGGCTGGTTTTGATGGAAATAAGCTCATCTGGTGTGAGTGACCACACTGTCTCTCTCATTTGATCGATTAGAATTTCCAGTCCGTGCACTTGAACCTAACAAGTCCTAATGGCTCCAACAGGCGGTCATCGATCATTACCGTACTCTCTGCAGACCTCCAGACTGACTCGGAATCTTAGCTGTTCCTTCTCAGTCTTACTACCTGCATTTTTATGATTTCCTAGTCCATTTCACTTGGTCAACCCAATAATACCCACTTTTATATACTTTCCTAGAGCACATGCTGGAGAGAAGGAGATTGTATGCTTACTGCCTTCTCATTATTAAAGCCAGTGTAATAATCATCATAACACTATAATTGCTACTGAGTTATTTAAGTCCAAAAGGGCAGTTTGTTCCCATAATCAGGACCTAGGTTTGTAGCAAGCAAAATGACAAATCTTAGAGAATCTCATCACTAGGTGGAAAACTAATGCTCCGTAGCATTTCTATGATTTTTTGGTTTAGAAAATACTCATCCCTGGTACCATCCTCCTGATTCACGGTCAGTAGGTTTGTGACTTGTGGGTATTGGAGTCCTCCCAGGAGCTCAGGCTAGATGTCTTGGTCAAGGTCACTTAACCAATTGCTTCTCTAGAATTTGAATCTAGGACATGGATCCTACCCCCTTGTTCCACTCTCTACATCACGCTGGAGCACAACGTTTGACTTCCGGTGGTTGGAAAAAGGAAGATGGTCCAAGAGATGGAAGATAGAAGGAGCCTGAGAAAAATAATGAAGGCAGAAGATTTTGCATTAGGAGCTCTACTTTGCCCTTTTCCAGATCTCTGTCCTCATGTGGTCATTTCCAGAGATAACATGGGATGAAGAGACAAAAAAAAAAAAATTGACTTCATGTTTACTCTGTGCAAAATTCCATCACCTATTCAAACTTAATTCCACTTCAAGGCCTAGCACAACTTCTTTATTTTTAATTGAATAATGTTGGTGGGGTACAGAGTAATATGTCTTTTACTATATCCATTGTGCAACTGTTAAATCACTGTTGCTTATACATTATCGACTTACATATTTTACAGAACTGTATAAACTAAAGAAGAAAAGGAAAGAAGAAAAAAGTAGAAATTTTAATCAATATGTAATAAAAATCATATGTGATCATGGCTTATATTCTCATTGATTTTCTTCTTTCCCCTATTTTTCCCATGTATTCATGTAGTTGCATAATATATTTTGAAATTTTCCCCTCCCTCTTCCCCTTGCCCCAACCTCTACTCTCACCTGCTAATCCCCTCCCCACTTCTTTCTACTCTGCTTATATTTTCCCTTATTAGATAACTATGATTGCTCACTTTTGTATATCTACATATGTATAGGTTTTTTCTTCCTGTAAGTTAGATTCAGCTCCCACATATGAATGAGAACATATGGCATTTCTCTTTTTGGAATGGGTTAGTTTGCTTAAGATGATGTTCTCCAGTTCCATTCATTTTGCTGCAAATGATATAACTTCATTCTTCTTTATTGTTGAGTATTATTCCATTGTGTATATATACCACAATTTTCAATACACTCTTCTATTGATGGACATCTTGGTTGATTCCATACCCTTGTGATTGTGAAGAGTGCTGCATTAAATATGGAAGCAGCACAAATTCTTAAACATTCTTTCCTTGGTAGAGCTTTCAATCACTTTTCTTCAAAACCTATCAAAAGAGATGACAGATAACCAGCATTTAGGGACATACTATCACTTGCTGCTTATTGTTGCTCATCGTTGTTGTTAGGTACTGTCCAGTCAGTGTCTAACTCATAGCGACCATATGTACAACAGGTGAAACACTATTTGGTGTTTCTCTGCTATTCGTAGGGTTTTCAATGGCTGGTTGTTTGTGGGGAGTGAGTTTCTTGGTCCTTCTCCCAAGCCTTCAGCATATGGTGTTCCCAAGTGGTCTCCTATCCAGGTACTAACCAGGCCCAATCCTGTTTAGCATCTGAGATCTGACAGGATCAGGCATCACGGTGGTGTGGCTGCAGGCTCTGCTTATTGTTAGTCCTGCTTTATCAACAATGCTAAACCCTCAGCTATCCAAAAAACAAATCTACCAGAGTGGCTGAGTTTTCCAGATAATTGAGGGGTTTTCTTCTGTAGGTAAAACATTTAAGAAAGTGTAAACATTTTGACAAGAAGTCCATCTATGGTGTATCTTACATATCTCTGTCTTTTAAAGCACAGTGTATTAAGTACACCTTTGCCATACATGATTGCATTGTGGCTTATTACTGGGTGTCCAAGTACTTAATGCCTTGATACTCTGGGCCTTTTGCTTTTCATCTATGTGTTTTTCAAGGCTCTTCTTACTTGCAAAAGCTTAAGGTCATCCATGTGCCTTCAGTAGACATCTCTAGTCCCCTTCCAAATCACTGTTCCTAAAATGCTGAGTTCTTGGAAATCAAAGAATCATGATTTGTTAGACTTATGTGCAAAGAATGAGTCAACACATCTCCAGTTGAGGCCACAGGTGCTACTCTTCTATTTGGGTGATCAAAGATCAATTCATGTCCCTTGACTATTTTCTAGATAGAAAAATTTTCTGGATAGCTGAATTCTGGTTAGGAAAAATGTTCCTGGAATTGATAAAATCCACAAAGTATTGTTTTAATATTTTCATAGGCTCCAACTCAATGCTGAAAGCACAGCACACACCCAACAAACTTCTTGTTGATTACACTGTCTTGGGTTGCAGGGAGCATCCAATAATGACCAAAAGATTCTTGGCCCTAGCTGCTATTCAGTTGCATAAGTGGGAAAGAATGAACATTGCATATTTTTAATTGTGTCTTTGTAAGCTGACTTAAATTATTTTTGAGAAGTGGTTAGGTCTAAGCAAAGTGGTGTGGCGCATCTAATGTTAAATAAACAGTACTACAACATCCAAAGAATCATGGGTTGAATAATCTCTGAATTAGCTTCTCTTATGAATTAAAATGGTAATTGTTAAGTTAAAAAAATTCTCTGAAAGGACATATAAGTTGCACTTAGGGTTGTTCTGGTTAACCCTAAGAACTAGAGAGAGAATGAAACAGAGAAATGAAGATAGCATTTCCAACTTGCTGCAGACAGGTAATATATGTCAGTTTTCATTTTCACTTTCTATTGGGGAATATCAAGGAATGACCATAGAAAAGAAAAATTAATGGGAGGATGTTTTTTCTGTGTCATGTTTAGCTTGTCATTGTATCGAGTGTAGAACATCAGTGAGTTTTGGAAATCATGAAACCCCGACAGCCCACTACAGTAATGACAATGGACACACCATGGTGCCCACCCTTGTCCCATATTCATTTTTAGTCTTTTAGAATTAAGAGGAGCCCTGGAATCCACAAGTTTGTCCATTCGAAGGCTATACTCTGGAAAGTCGTAATGCCTGCATGGTTAGACTATCATATTTTTGCACCAAGGTACTGGGCCCCAAAGGTGGTATTCAGCATCCTTTCCTACCGAGATCTCATTATGTATGTGTAATTTGAGTAAACAATGAGACTCTATTGAATTAAATTCCTCCCTTTAAATTAGCCTTCATTCAGAAAGGGAGGAGACAGGGTACTTTTTCTTAAAGAGATTAAGTAATTAATTTTGTAACTTCTATGAAATGTTAAGGAAAATCATGCAGATGAATTCAAAAACTATTAGGACAGCAAGCACTAAGATGTGTGTCTTTATGGAAAAAATGAGATAAAGTGGACACAGGTCAAGTTTGATATTCTCATGGAATTTCTCCATCATGATAAGACTGGTGTGCACGTGTGATCGAAGTGCTAAATGAAATTTCAGTTAGATGTTCATTAACTGAAACCCAATACTGCTAGATAATTGACTGAAAAAAACCCACTTTTAGAAAATACATTGTGTTCATTTACCATTTTTGTCTAATCTCATATGTAAGAAAAACTGTGTTAATAACCACAACATCACCGGATATTTCTATAGGATTTCAGTGCTTTCAAATTGCTTCCTAATCCAAACATTGTAAGAGCCTAAGTCATAAAATATCATCCTTTAGAAAAACAAAGGTCGAAACAAAAGTACTTTTAGGTTGTACTTTCATTAATTAGAAAATGTTATCCACACAAATAGCACAACGCCTGAGTTTGTCACAAGGCTTAACCAAGGTTTATTATAATATTCATTACTTTAATTAGAAGCTAAATATCTAAGAATATCTCTTTGAGTTTGTCCTTCAAGTACCCACACACATGCTCCAAGTGTACCCAGCTTTAGCAATAGGATGAGGAAATACAACCCACAGTGGGAAATACCTACATCCTGCTTCCAGAGAACTTCTGGTTTCTTCCATCATCACTTGAAATCATTTGAAATTACAGGCATAGTAAGATCAATCCTTGACCCCAGGATGGAGTTGCTCAACACCAGCACTACTGACATCCTGGACTGAAAATTTCTTTGTCATGACATTGGTTGTCTTGTGCGCTATGGCATGTTTAATGTGATTCCTGACCTCTACCTGTTTGATCCCACTCAGATGTCTCTAGATATTACCAAATGTCACCTGGATGTACACAAATCTCAGATACAGAATAGTGATCATAGACATGGCATAAAAAAACAGAGATCCCAGACATAAAATAAAAGCTCCAACATTTATAATGACTGATAGCTTATGGAGTAGGAAGGGATGGCAGAGAAAAAGAAATTAAAAGGCTTTTCCCAAATCCAAGGGAAGAAAGATCAGATGGAGATTAAAAAGAACTGTCCATATTCTGGGGCCAAAAAAAAAATAGCAGGAAAAAATAGGGAGGAAAATCATGTAGCCACAGACTTAACCAAATAAATACTTGTAGACTATCAAAATACGTTGTTTGGGATGAATCGCCAAAACGAGACAAGAGATAGGACCTAACACACAGGCAGCCTCCATCTTTTTAGACCATTGCTTCATATTCTGGACCAGACTCAGGTACTGTTCACGCCAATGCTGTTGTCCACTATTCTCAGGGTGGACCCATCCCCCAGGGACTTCATTTATTCAAAGATTTTTAAATGCTTATTCTTTGCAGGAAGCCATGCCCGTTACCCTTCCTTCTTGCCAACAATGTTTTTATTTATGGCCAGAAGTGTCCATTTTGATCTTCAACAATTTTTAATGTTTATTTTTCCTAAGCTCTTTATTGTGGCCAGGATTTAGCTCAGTGGGTAGAGCGCTGCGCTGCAGTCTCTGAGGTCCCAAGTTCAATTCCCGGCACCACAAAAATGGGAGAAGGACCTGGTAATCCACTCCCAAGGCAACCCTGAAACAGCCATTGAAAACCCTATGAGGGTCGCTATGAGTTAGATACCAACTCCACGGCACCTAACAACAACAACAACAACAACAAGCTCTTCATTAAGATTGAACAGCCTTCTGTGGGTCCGTTGGACATTCCTGTTTCTTTCCATGCTGTTGCATCTTAGTGCCTGTCATCCACTTCCTTACCATTTTGTTTGATTTTTAAGCTGGACTGCAGCTGCTCTCTGTGAATTATCAGGTGTGTTGGGAGAATGGACTTCTTCCATGTGATTTTTGTCTTTGAAATTTGCATCTGGTGTTTTGCTGAACCGAAACTCTTCATTTGTACATGGTCAAATCCTTCGGACTTCTCCTTTATAGCCTCAGGGTATCTCATCTTCCTCAGGAAGGTCTATTGCTCTGGGATTATGATTTTCTTATATGCCTTGTAGTAGCCTGGCCAAATCCCAACTAATGGCAGGAATTCAGATACTGCTGACTCAGTAGTCAGAAGAAGCCTGGGAAAAGGATGCCTTTGCTTTTGAAGGGGTAATGATATAAAACACAGAGAGTATACAGGACAAATAGCAAAAAAAAAAAAAAAAAAGAGAGAGAGAGAGAGAGAGAGAAGACCCTCTGTATGTATATAAGGCAGCCCTGTTGAGTTTATAATTTGTGAACAGATCAAGGCTCGTGGTCAGCTAAGCTGCTGCTTCTTATGGTATGTATGCATGGGAGTGTGTAGGTGCTCACCCACACACATGCACAGTCATTCCTTAGTATCTGTGAGGGATTGGTTCCAAGACCCCCTATAGATCCCCCAAATCCGAAGGCACTCCAGGCCCTTCTATAAAATGGTGCAAACTTACCTACATCCTTCTGTATACTTCAAATCATCTCTAGGTTATTTGGTGGTGTTGTTAGGTGTTATCTTGAGTCATGTCTGACCCATAACAACCCTCACAGGGTTTTTAATGGCTGATTATTTTTCAGGATTGCCTTGGCAGTGGATTGCCACATCCTTTTCCCATTTTTGCGGAATCAAACCCAGGACCTCAGAGACTTCACAGCAGCACTCTACCAACTGAACTAAATCCCAGCCTTAGGTTACTTATTATACCTAATGCCACATAAATAAATGCTACGTACGTAATTGTTCTGCTAGGCTGCTTAGGGGGAAAAGTCTGTACATCGTCAATACACTCACTTTTTAAAAAAATATTTGGATCCATGACTGGTTGAATCTGTAGGTACAGAACGCAGGGATAAAGAGGGCCAACTGTATACACAAAACTAGCAACTTGATCATTTAAATAGCACGTCTACCTGCCTAGAAAGAGAAGGAGCTGTGATGGGACCCAGATTCTTTCCAATTTGACATCTTTGAGGTACCCAACACCTGCACCCCATGATCCTCCTCATCATCAGGCATTCCCAGATCCAACATTCTTGACCCTGAAATTGTATAACCTCCCATTTGTTTTCTTTCCCTTACTTCCTTATTGGTCTAGAAACAGCCCCACATTGAAGCTTTTCTCTACCACGCCCCAGGACCTCGCCCCTCTCTCTACCTCTCTGGTTTAAGCTCTTCTTGGTTGAAGAAGTTCGACTGTCTGGTAGTACCAGCAAGTTCAGGTCCCCAGCCTCCCCAGCCCCACCTACCCCTGAATGTCCAAGGGCCCTGGCGATGTTTAGTCTAACTGTCTTTATTGTGACATCAGCAGCTGGCCCACCAGGACAAATGCTTTCCCACTTTAATATCCTGCATGCTCTGGGCACATAACAGATAGTTTATAGCGAGTGTAATAATAATGGCTAAAGATTTATTAAAGCACGTGCCAGGTGCTTTGCAGTGCTAAGAGCTTCTCACCTATTTCCTCAATCTTTACAACAGTGAGTAGGTAAATTTCTTAAGCGCGTGCTCTTCATTTTACAAAATTAATTATCGTAAGTGCCAAATACAAATAAGAGTCAAAAAGCATTTCCGAAAAGCGGGAAGGGTCTAGTTTGTTCATTGTAAATAAATCCTGTGATGTATAGTTATTTCTGCTGAGTTTGGCAACCACAGGCAACAACAAGTTTCAAAATGGAAGTGATTAGTAATGCTGTGTTCTACCACATGCCTTATTGAAAGCTGCCTCCCATCATGAAGGAGGTGAGGTGTTCATAGAGAGAAGTAAAGGGAACAGAAGCAAAAGGAAGCGTAAGCAGCCTTGTTGTCATTGCTAAGTGCCTTTGGTTCAGGTCTGGCTCATAGTGACCTGACGTACAACAGAACGAAACACTCCCCAATACTATGCCATGCCCAGCACTATGTCAGTGCTTCTCTGTTATTCATAGGTTTTGATGGTTGTTTAGGATTGTTTCAAGAATGGACTGCCAGGTCCTTCTCCCATTTTTGCAGTGGTGGGGATCAAACCCAGGGCTTCAGAGCACCCAGAGCAGCACTCTACCAACTGAGCACTCTACCAGCACCTGGGGTCAGCTGCCTAAACACCTGCAAATACAGGGATTCCTGAAGGAGGATCGAGGGGCTGTGATTCCTTCTAAGAGAAGGCTCACCCAAGAACACCCCTGGGGATTTCCTATGGCAGGGACCACACCTATTCCATCTGTGAACAAGCAACATCTAACACGGGTTCTACTCCATGGGGTGAAGGACAGAAGGAGGGCTGATCCTTACTGTGGCATATGAAGTTTTACAATTTCCTTAACTCCCTGAAATTATCACCATTTCATTGCCATTGTACAGTCATCCCTAGGGGGCCCCTTTGCACCCTAAAGTTCACAGATGCTCTGTCCTTTATATGAAAACTACATAGTGTTTACATATCACCTACACACTCACTCCCTCCCTTAAGCTTCAAATCATCTCTAGAGGACTTAATACAATGTAAACAATAGACAAATAGCTGTTACAATGTGTTGCTTAGGGATTAATGACAATAAAAGTCCTTACATGTTCAGTACAGACACACTTCTTTTCTTTGAATGTTTCGAGCCATGTTTGGTTGAATCTGTGGAGTCGGAACCTGAAGATGTATGTAGGATCTACTCTATTCATTTTCCTTCAGGAAAAGCAGGTAAGACCCCTCCCAAATGAAATGATTTGTGTGCTGATTTTGAGAGGCAGTAGAAAGGGCCATGGAGACAATTCTGTATCCTAGTTTACTTCTGGCCTGGCACATTAGTTTTGTATTACTGTGTAACAAATTCCCACAAACTTACTGGCTTCAGATGCCGTAAATGTACTATCACGCAGGTTCTGTGGTTAAAGGGCCCAATACAGGTTCAAGGCTAAAAACAAAATGTTCATCATCTGCATCCTCGTTGACTAGAGAAATGTCCACCTCTGAGCTCTGAGGTTGCTGAAAGAATTTGTTCACTTGTAGCCAGAGCTCTGAGGTCCCCATGTTCTTGCTAGGTGTTAACCAGCGGCTATAGGCTGCTCTTGGTTGGGATCTGGCCACATCGGATTCACAGAACACAGTGTATTTACAACATGACTGCTTGATCTGTTAAGACCAATAGGGGAATTTGTTTCTTCCTTTGTGAAAGACTCAGGCTTTTAAGAGCTCCCCTGATTGGGCCAAGCCTGCCCATGATGATCTTCCTTGTGATTCACTCAAAAGCAACTTATGTGAGACGTTAATTCTGTCTGCAAAACCCTCTCCTCTGTCTTAGAGAATGTGACTCAATCATAGACGTAAGGAGTGTGAAGAGTAGGGAGCGAGATCACGGGAACCCCCTCAGAATTCTGCCTATGGTACCTGTGCAAGGAGGATTCGGCCAGGGATTATGGGATACCCCAGAAGATGGCTACTGGAACACTGAGGAATCCAAGAAGGAGGCCCAGGAATGTGCTGAAGGAGGAGGCCTCGAATGAGACAGAGATGAAAATGGGGTTGCCTGCCAAAGGTGGGCTTCCTGTGCCTGGAATGCTTCACTGGAGGCAGGGAGCAGAGGGAACTGTGGGAAGCATTGAGTGTTCACAGCTTCCGGATGAGGGCCATCTGCTGTGCCTGCCCATTCACCCTAAGAGGACCCACATCAATGGCTGAGCCCAGTCCCAGAAGGGGGCGCTATTCCATCTTGTAGTGTAACTCTGATCAGCTGGCAGAGACTCTGTGCAGAGTTACCCTAGAGAGATTCTGAGACCCTGTTGTGGCTCAGAGGAAACAGTGCTGTGCTCTGAGTAATGTCTGTCATGATATCTGATTGGAGATTGGAAGTATACTGAACAAGTATTGGTCCTCCCTGACTTAGACTGTGCACATCGCCCTAAGTCTAACAAATCCTAACCCAGAACCAAAGTCCTTAGAAGTAGCTTGTTGTTGTTGTTGTTGTTAGGTGCCATCGAGTGGTGTCCGACTCATAGCGACCCTCATAAGGTTTTCAGTGGCTAATTTTTTTCAGGATTGCCTAGGGAGTGGGTTGCCACATCCTTCTCCCATTTTTGTGGTGCTGGGAATCAAACTGGGGACCTCAGAGACTGCAGAGTGGCACTCTACCAACTGAGCCAAATCCCAGCCCTTAGGAGTAGCTAGTGTGTAGGAAAGAGATGATCGGCAGAAGATAGTTTTATATGCTTCCCACCCCGTAAACTGTTATTTTCCTACTTTAAAACCTCACGCGGAGAAGTGGTTTACTTACAGACTCAATTCACAAATGAAAATGCTTAGAGGGTACCAGGTAAATGTGCTAATGTACAGACCTCGAGGAGTGATAGGTTTATAAAACAGGAATCTTTCAATGTCTGAAAACCATTTCTAGGGCAGAACAGCCTACCAACCCACCATTATGGCCCTCAAGCAGTATGTATCTGATTTCTAAATGGAGCGCAGAAGCCACAGAAAGAAAAGAGTCAGAGATTGACTGAATGACTCTGAAGAGTCCGATGAGCCATACCCCAGGTAGCAAACCCAGGAAAGTTCAGGGCCATGTCTGAGTCTCTGGGCCTCCACCAGCCTAGCTCATTTTGATCAGATCAAGGCTCCATAGTATTTTAATATTGGGGAACTTTGTGGTTCCTTGTCAACACCATCTCTGCTTTCACATTCCTCAGGGCTTGGCAAGGAGAAGTCACCTCCTTTTTTTACAACTTCACAACATTTTTTCACATCTTGAAAACATCTTCATATTTGTCACTGGTACAACAAATGAAAGCAGGAAAGCAGGTCTGTCTGTAGAGCAGTACCCTAGGAAGCGAAACCAAAATGCTCATGGGTTAGCATGAGGTGGAGACCCACACTCTGCTGGGGGTTCAGGAACATGGATTCCAGGCAGGAAGGCCATTTGCACCAGAGTCTGGGCCACCCTGCCCTTTGGGAGGGGCGGCAGGCAGTGGAAGATGGACAAAAGAAGAAAGCAGATGTTTGTGCCTGCTAGCCCCCATGATTGCGCCTTTCAACTCTTTGGCTTGGCTTTTCTTGGGATTAAATTACACGATGTCTGAAGGAACAGCTCTTGGCAATGCTTTCTCATAGAAAACATCCCTTTTATTTCCTCCTCCTCCTCCAACCGTGTATGTGATAGAACTATTTTGATATACACAATAAGATGCAATTACCCCCAGGGCTGGATGAGCAGAGAATGCACCACCAAGATGAACAAGGAAGCAAAACTAAGGTGCTTTCCCTTAAAGCAGGAGGCAGAAAGCCTGCCTCTGACATGATCAGCCCTCCAGAGCCAAATGATTCAGTCCATAGGTGTCAGATGTACCAGCGTAGTTTTTCTAGTCACCAAGGACGTAGAACTTAGCAACAATGCACTGGTGAATCAATTTCCAAGATCTTTGGGAGAAAACTGAGTCAGTCCAATGTATTCAAGGATGCATAACATCCTTGAAATTTAGAAATGAAAATGAAGTTCCATTAAGAAGTGGCTACAGGGACACCGGGCACAGTGGTGCATGCCTGTAATCCCAGCAACTTGGGAGGCAGAGGCAGGAGGATTGCAAGTTCGAGACCAGAGGCAGTCGCATAATTTAGTGAGACCCTGTGTCAAAAAAAAGTAAAAGAATGGGCTGAAGGTGCAGCTCAGTGGCCCAGCATTTGCAAATCATAGAAGTACGAGGCCCTGGGTTCAACCCCAGTACCACACACACACACACACACACACACATACACACACACACACACACACACACAAAAAAAAGTCTACAGAAATAAAAGAGGGCAAGATAAGCAAGAAACCCCAAGCTTATCACATTATAAAGAGTTGAGAGGTATGTTTGAGGAAAAGGTATTTATTCTTTACTTCTATTCCCAATGTTTCTAAAAATAAACAAGCAAACACACAAAACTCCACATTGCACCATTGTGCATTTACTGAGTCCGACACATAAGTGTACCTTGATTCTGCCGTTGCCATGACAGAGGGAATGGTATCTGGGTGATGAAGGCAGATGCCATATGTTCAGCTTCAAGTCAATGGATTCCACCACAAAAGGAGGAGAGAACAGATGAAACTGTGTAGCCCCATGTAGTCCGAGACTTCAGTTAGCATCAAGTTGCACTGTGAGCCTCTGCCCTGGGGCTGACATGGAATACATGCCCTCACCATGGCTTCTAAGCAAATGCATCTGCAAGGGACCCTTACACAGCAGCCCCAGATGCCTGGTAAGCCCCTAACCCAAACACTATCCTCTCTCTCTAAGCTGAGAAATGGTTATGTGTGGATTCTGGGACCACAGAGAGAATCAAGAAATCAAGTGTTTAGTGGTAGGAGATTAATTCCAGATAAGTTCTACAGTTAGTATCTGGACCAGTGTCTGCACCATCGCATGTATGTGTTGGGCACATTCTCGCCCAAATCCTCTCTCCCCATAAATAATTCTGAACTCACAGTTTCATAGTCTGACTCTATGTGACAATATGATGTGGCTGTGTTGCCAGTTGGGACTAAAATAGCCCCATTGTCAGAATACTAATGAGTGCTTAGAGTACCCAAGAGATTATTAAATTTTTTGGTATTTTTCCAGGGTCCCATGAGTAAGTTGGCTATTCATTCATATGGGAATGTGCTATTTTCTAGAATTCTATCGTATGCATTAAGAAACCCCTGCTGCCACAATCTAAATGTCCTTGAAGAAGTCAGAGCCCTTTTAAAAAGACCCAACTACAAGGAAAGAACTCTAGATGCTAAGCTCTGTCCCCAGTGGACCTTTTGAATCTATATTTTCTTTACTATGGAATCCCATAAGAACACTAGAAATAGTAGGCTCAAGCTAGGCAATCTATGCTGATCTTTTGTCTTTATTGTGGTCAAACGATGCCAGAGCCCCAGGTCATGGGGCTGAGTGCTTTCTACATAGACACAATGACAGAATCATTCTTTGTCAGAGCATCAAATCAGTCAGACAACCCACTACACATGGGAAAAGAGTTGGAAGGATCTCTTCACCAAAGACTTCCCAACAGTTTATTAGTGCATCAAAAATGTGCTTAGTCTCTTTCCATTTCCAGACAAGTGCAAGTCAAAGCTATGGTAAGACACCTCTACACACCCACTGGGTTGGCTCCTGTTTAAAAGTCTGGCAATGTCAAGTGCACATAAAGAGGTAGAGCATCCAGGACTCTCAGCTGCATCTGGTAGAAATGCAAACTGGTAACACCACTTTTGAAAACAGTGTGATATTATCCAAGAAAATTAAAGACATGTAAATATCATGACCTAACAGTGTAAGGTGAGCAAATAATCCGAGAAGCTGGACTTCATGAGGAAGAACACAGCATCAGGATTGGAGGAAGACTCATTAACAACCTGCATTATGCAGATGACACAACTCTGCTTGCTGAAAGTGAAGAAGATTTAAAACATTTACTGGTAAAGATCAAATATCACAGCCTTCAATATGGGTTACGACTAAACATCAACAAAACAAAAATCCTTACGACTGGGTCAGCACGCAACTTCACAATAAACGGAGAAAAGATTGAGGTTGTCCAAGATTTTGCTTTGCTTGGCTCTATAATCAATACCCATGGAAGCAGCAGTTAAGAAATCAAAAGATGCATTGCTCTAGGAAAAGCTGTGGCAAAAGATCTCTTTAGAGTATTGAAAAGCAAAGATGTCACATTGAAGAGGATGGTACGTCTGACTCATGCCATGTATTATCAGTCACATCACATGGTTGTGAAAGCTGGACATTGAACAAGGGAGAGAGGAGAAGAATTGATGCTTTTGAATTCTGGTGTTGGAGACGTCTATTGAATATACCATGGACTGCCAAAAGAACCAATAGATCTGTCCTAGAAGTGGTGCAACCAGGGTGTTCCTTGGAAGCAAGAATGGCCAGACTGTGTCTTACATATTTTGGACATGTAGTCAGGAGAGATCAATGCCTGGAGAAAGACTTCATGTTTGGGAGAGTGGCAGGTCAATGAAAAAAAGGAAAACCCTCCACCAGATGGATTGACACAGTGCCTGCAACAGTGGGCTTAAATATAAATAAGATCATGTGCCTGGCACAGAATCCGGAAGTGTTTCGATCTGCTGTACATAGGGTCGCTATGAGTCGGACTCCACTCGACGGCACCTAACAATAACAACAACGAACAGTGTAAAGTATATAATATGTAACAGCCACAAGTAGAATTTCCCCAAATGCCTCTCAACACAAGAATGGAAAAACAAGCAGGTGCAGTGGCACATGCCTATAATCCCAGTGACTTGGGAGGCAGGGGCAAGAGGACTGCAGACCAGAGGCAGTCTGTGTACTTTGAGACCCTGTCTCAAAAAAGAAAAAGAAAAGTAAATGGGCTGGGGGTGTAGCTCAGTGGTACAGCACTTGCAAAAGCAAGCAAGTGCAAGGCCCTGATTTCAGCCCCCAGTATCACAAAAAGAAAGAAAGAAAGGCAAACAAATCCATTTATGATGAGAATGCTATAATGGCATTAAAAATGAACAAACTCTGGCTATACTTGAGGATATGGTTAACTCTGTGGAGTAGGGACCAGTGATACCAGGAAGGGACAGCGTGGACACTTGATGTGGATGGCGGCCATGTTGATTTTTATTTCTTATAGATACACATACATTTGTATATACATATATGTATTTATATATACAAATGTATGTGTGTGTATATGTTGTTGTTAGTTTCCATTGAGTTGGTGTCTGACTCATAGCGACCCTACACACAACAGGCAAAACACTATTGTCATGTTTCTCTGTTATTCCTAGGGTTTTCAATGGCTGATTATTTTCTGGGAGTGGGTTGCTGGGTCCTGCTCCCAAATGTGTGTGTATATATATATATTATTATTATTATTCACTCTCCTGTAAGTTATGTTTCTCATTAAAAATGAAAAGCTTAGGGCTGGGGATGTGGTTCAATGGCAGAACACTTGCCCAGCACGCATGAAGCCCTGAGTTCAAACCCCAGTACTGTAAAAAAGAAAACAAAAAAAGATGCTTAAAGACAGCTCGGGGCTGGGATTTAGCTCAGTTGGTAGAGCGCTGATCTGCAGTCTCTGAGGTCCTAAGTTCGATTTCCAGCACCGCAAAAATGGGAGAAGGATGTGGCAATCCACTCCCAAGGCAATCCCGAAACAGTCAGCAATTGAAAACCCTATGAGGGTTGCTATGAGTCAGACTCGACTCGACGGCACCTAACAACAACAACAAAGACAGCTCAGTATCCAGGAGGGGACTTCAGTAGAAAGACACAATAATTTGTAGGTGTGAAGATTTTATCCAAAAGGGCGGACCATAATTCACACAAATCTCAGTAGCCAGCTGGGCATCTATTTTCCATTCATTCATTTGAGCCTTGCTCGGAGCTGCTCACATTGTCTACCCAATGATTCTTCAGGATCATGAGTTTTACAGAGACACAGGGAAAGAAAAATTGTAAAGGGGCGAGAAGAAGAGTTCAGAGAGTGAGGGTTCCTCAGGATGGTAAAAAGGAGGGATGTTACAGCATCTTTCTCTGCAAGGAGGGAAGGGACTCCTGAGCAGAAGGTCCTCATCAAACTGTCTGTCTCCCCTGATGAGCTCTTGTTATGATAATTATCATCACTCCGGAGATTTTGATAATTATATAGAGTTTTTAAGGCAACATCGTATAATATTTCCCCCTATTTAATCCCAGCATCAGAGCTGATGAATACGCAGCCGGACGGAATGCAGGGCTGCCAGTTTGTCTGCAAAGTGTTCCCGTCAACCGTGTCAATGAGTTTTATAATGTATACATTATATTAGGGGGGAGACACACTGTTTTGGAAAGGAGCAATTCCTGGCGCATAATCAGTTTCCATTGAATTTAAATGACTTTTGGTCCTACACCGATGCTGATAAAATATTTTCAGATGTACAGAATATTAACCAAATGTTTATATTAAACAACTCCTTTCAGGTGAAAATGCGCTCGGCCAAGCGTGGCTGCCTGGAGCAAGTTAGTGAATATTAATGTTCAGCAGATCATACGGAGTTACAGGTCCTCCGATGTAGGAGGCCAAGGGGGAGAGAACAGCAAGGGTGGTGCACGGGCCGGCCAGGGGAAGGCACAATCAATCACACTGGACATAACGTCACTGAGATGGAAATGGGGTTCAAAAGACATGTAGTTGGGCTCATCAGGAAATAGGAGGCAGAAAGGGCTGGGGAGGAAGAACACAAGGCTCCTGTCACTGGTCCAGCGTGAGCCACACTGCAGACCCAGGCTGGCTTCAGACCTGCCTGGGACCCTATCAGCAGAGAGATTTACAAGCATGCCTTATCATTAGTGCTAGGCCATTGCCAATGAATCCTGGGCCCTGATTTCAGGTAAGTGAAGGCTGCTTATCACAAAAAAGCATTCAGACTTAAATTAAGAATTACAGTATTTAGAATCTGTCAAAGCACAATTGACATTTCCAATGATCATCGTTTATCAGCAGGTCTCAGGAAATCATAGAAGTACACAGCTCACAGTACACATACCCATATTTCATGGTAAAGACACCTTTTATCCACCAGGCTGAAGGTCAAATCTGTGGGTGAAGAAAAGGCTACGCTGGGGAACGTGAGGTCCGGGGACAAAGCCTACCCTGTCTAAGGCATTGGTAGGATTCAGATTAGCTAGTCTCCCTCTGGACTGGGATTTAGCTCAGTTGGTAGAGCACTGCACTGCAGTCTCTGAGGACCAGAGTTCAATTCACAGTATGGATGGGAGAAGGGCCTGGCAATCCACTCCCAAGGAAATCCCGAAATAGTCAGCCATTGAAAACCCTATGAGGGTTGCTATGAGTCGGGTACCGACTCGACGGCACCTAACAACAACAACAACAACAACAACAACAACAACAAGTCCCCTTCTGGCCTTCTGTTCCTCCACTTATAAAATGAGTTTTAACATTTCCGGTAATCGGTGTGAAGTCCTTTGAGCAGTTTGGAGGCCCATACTGTGTTCCTGTTTTTGTTAGGTGCCTTCAAGTTGTATCCAACTCATAGCAACCCTCACAGGGTTTTCAATGGCTGATTGTTCCGGGATTGCCTTGGGAGTGGATTGCCAGGTCCTTCTCCCATCCATACTGTGTAAGCAGAAGATGTTTTTTAACTTAGTGTTAATGTTTTGGAATTCAGTGCACTTTCTACTTTTTGTTGGTGGTATAGTCTAATTATATTTCTCTTGGCTACTTTTTAAATTAGTAAGGCTAAATCTTCTCAGATTCAATCAACTTCAGAATGAATAGTGGTAGGCTGGATACAGTGGCACATGCCTATAATCTCTGGGAGACAGAGGCAGGAGGATCCTGAGTTCAAGGCCAGAAGCAGCCTGATTAATTTAGCAAGACGCTTTCTCAAGACAAAAATAAAAGTAAAAAATGGGTGAAGCAGGTGCAGCTCAGTGATAGAGCACTTGCAAAACATGCGTGAGGCCCTGGGTTCAGCTCCCCAGTATGAAGGAAAGAAAGAGAGAGAGAGAGAGAGAGAGAGAGAGAGAGAGAAAGGAAGGAAGGCAGGCAGAAAGGAAGGAAGGAGGGAAGGGAAAAGAAAATAAAAGAGTGAATAATGGTAGAGAAAAGCAAATGTTACCATTCCCATTTTGTAGATGAAGGAATTTCAGGCCTGAAACACACCTCTCTAGATTTTATATCCATCTTAAGCTTCAAGTTGTGCTTTCTTCTGCATCATCCCAAAATACTGGCTTTCTCTAATTTTCAACATTGTTTCCAGTAAAGTAGAGTACTTTCCCTTATATTCAACTCATGCCTTCCTAATGGTATCTTACACCTGTGAGGACTCTTCAGCTTCCAGATTCAGACACCAGAGGTATTTATCACCCAGTTGCTGTGCTTGCCAGACAACATAGACATTGTGTCCCAGAAAGAGTAAGTGACTGGCTCAGAATCAACACAGCTAATGCCTGGGCCAGGATTACAACCCCTCTCCAGTGTCTTCTCTACTACCTTAAAGTCTCTTTGGGCGTGTTGTCCATCAGGGGTTTAGCAGTCACCCAACATGGCTTCACCCACCATGGCTTCACCCGACGCTTTGTTGCAAGGCAGACTTAGGATAACTTTGGACACATACTGATTGAGTAGCAACGGGAAAGCTGCAATAAGATTCCTCCTTCTTCTCCAAGAGTTTACAGTGTGATTGAGAAGAAAATTTACATGTGCAATAGTTGAGACAAAACAAACATTCTTACCAGGCCAAATAAAGGAAATCCAACCAACAGCAGTAGACCAGTGATTCTCAGTGTGTTTTAAAAAATAGTCCCATGGGTGGGCCACACATAACTAAGCAAATAATTATGATCAAATAACTTAGGGTTTACCTACATTGTAGAGACGCAAGACACAGATAAATACATTATGTGCTCTCAGGCATCCCACAGTGAAGCTACTGAATCCGTGAGACCTCAGCTCTGGAACTGCTCCACGGCCTACTCATCTTTTAACACTTGATCTAATACAGGGCTATGTGGTTCCTTGCATCTGTGATCACTCAGCCTTGTTCTCCATTCTCTGGGACACCCTTCTAGAATGTCAATGCTTATGTGAATCCCTCAAGACATTGTTAACAGGAGTTTCTGAGACAGGAGGCCTAGAGCGGTGCCTGATTGTCTAACAATCTCCCAGGTGAAACCGATTCTGCTGGCCCCAAGGTCACACTTAAAAGCCATAAGGAACAAGAAGCTCTCACACAAGCAAGGGGCAGGCACCATGCAAAGATGTGATAGTTGTCATCATAGATCAACAGCGCAGTGCTGTGGAAGGGCAGGGAGGATGTGACTTATGCTTCCTGGGCAGGAAAGGAGGCAATGGAAGAGCGTCTTGCGAATGTCATGGGAAGAAGCACTTTGAGGTGAGCTCTGAAGAGTGAATAGCATCTTTCAGGTAGAAGAAGGAAGGACACATGGGTTGAACAGAAGGCCAAGTGAAGCCCCATGTCCTGCATATTCAGGGAACAGTGAGGTGGGAGCACATGGTACTTAGGGTGCAGGTGAGTGGGGAGAGGACCACAGGAGTCAGTGCAGAATAGACATTCAGCTGAACTGCGGAAGACGTTGCATTTTAAAGGTCCATGCATTTAGCGGTGGGAATCCAGAAATGGCAAACTGGCAGGAGGGAGATCTCGGTGGGAGGTGGTCTTCTTGCTGCCCTTTCATTAAGCCATTTGGGCAAGATGGATCCTGTCTGCCCTAGTTTCCAGCCTTGCCATCAAATTTTAATGAGATGTCAAAGGGGTTTTCCAAATCCCATGATTGATAAGGCGTCGTCAGCCTCTTTCATTGGTTCGAGATGACGCTGTTTTTAAAAAGCACTTAGGATTTCAAGGGTTCTTTTACAGGCATCCACACAAATCTAGGAAGTTATGAACTTTATTTAATGATTACAGACAGACGACTACTGCTCCCAGGCTTGTATTCCTCCATTCTGTTTCACTGTTCTGTCCAGCTGTTCTGGGATCTTGTATTTTAGCAACGAGAAAATCAGGGCTATTAATAGAGTCAGGCAGCTAATTTAAATCTGATAATGTGCTGACACTTGGCTGCATCCTTCAGCACAGATGCCTGTGTGTACCATGTGTATTTATTTCTGCACAAATGTGTACATGTGTATGTATAAATAACAGCAAATACTATGAAGTCGACACTTAATATTTCACAGGGCCACCTGAGAGCTAGCCTCTGCCTTATAAATAGGGTACTCTGTGACATGCAGAAATCATTTAGTAGGTGACTTAAGCCCAAAGGCTCAAGGGTCAGAGTAATTAACATGTCACAGGATTACAGGTACATGAAACTCTTAGTCTGGTGGAAGAGAAGCCCATTACTCCACCACCCCACCCCCAAACCCCAGCTAATCTTCTGTCTATTTTCTTTATTTACTTTGCATGACAGCCACACTACTCACTATCATCTCTCCAGGTCCTACAATTTCCTTCTTGTTTTTATTGTTCTCTGTGTGAATTAGGTAATGGTTTGTCCTCTGGAATTAGCTTTGGGTTCAAGTTCCAGGCCTGCCCTTTTCTAGCTGTGTGATTTGGAGCACATTACTCTCTGTGTCTTCATCCGTACAGCAGCAATGGTCACTGTATTTACAGCAGAGAACTTCTGTAAGGATCACATGAGACAATGTAAGGGAATACCAAACACAAAACGCCAGTCTAATTCATGGTGGTAGAAATTAGATCAGTGGATTGCTGGAGTGAAGGTCATGGGGTGTTGATTAGGTAAGAGAATAAGGAAATATTCCAAGGCAATAAATATTTTGTATATCATAAAAGGACAGTGGTTACATGGCTGAATTCCCCCCATCTAATAAATAGGAGGAGGGCTAGGATTTAGCACAGTTGGTAGAGTGCTGCGCTGCAGTCTCTGAGGTCCCGAGTTCAATTCCCAGCACCACAAAAATGGGAGAAGGACCTGGCAATCCACTCTCAAGGAAATCCCAAAACAGTCAGCCATCGGAAACCCTATGAGGGTCACTATGAGTCGGATACCGACTCAACGACACCTAACAACAACAACAATAAATAACTAAGAGAGATTATTATTATTCCCTTATCTTCATGTCAAAACCCTATTTATTCTTCAAACTTCAGCTCAAATACCATCACTTATGTGTAGCTTTCAACTTTTCCCCAGTCAGAAGAGATCTCTTTGACCTCACAGTTATTCTTATTTAGTATTTTTAAGGTACTTACATCCCACATGTCTGTCAGCCTGTCATGCTGTGAGGACTTGTGTGTTGCTGTGATGCTGAAAGCTATGCTGTTGGTGTCTCAGACACCAGCAGGGCCATCCATGGTGGACAGGTTTCAGCTGAGCTTCTGGACTAAGACAAACTAGGAAGAAGGACCCAGCAGCCCACTCCAGAAACAATTAGCCATTGAAAACTCTATGAATAGAAGAGAAGCTCTGTGAAATACAGTGCCAGAGAATGAGCCTCCAGGCTGGAAGGCATTCAAGAAATGATGAGTTGCCTCTTCAAAGTAGAGTTGACCTTAATGCTGGAAATGGAGTAAAGACCCTGGGATCTCCTTTTGCTGATGTGGCTCAATTCAAAACGAGAAGAAACATACGGCTACAACATTGGGTCCAAACATAAGAAGATTGTGTGTGTGTCACAGTGCTGAGTAGTGTTTCACTGTGTTGTACATAGGTTCACTATGAGTAAAACCCAACTCGATGGCACATAACAACAACAAGGTATTTGCAGTCTCCCTGGTGAGAAGGTCTAGCTCTCTGCATCTACTTCTCATCTCCATTGATTGCCAGCCCCTTGAAGAGGCATCTCTGAGTGGTCTTGGAATGCTGCACAGGATCTAGTAGCAGTTCATGGCTTCTCTATCCTTCCATTAAATCACAGTGGAAAGAATGAATTCAATGTAACCCTACATGAGGGACACAAGACTGCCTTGAACTCCATTCCAGTACCTCAGCACATCCAAATTCCTCTCCAAGATTTCCATAATCAGTTTATTCCTGACTCTAGCCATGTTTTCATGTTTGTCAATTCCTTTTAATCCATAAAATTCCAGGCTATATTTTTATACTTTACCTGTGTACCCACATTTTCCTTAGACGTGTATGTGTGATGTAGACTTTACCAAAGACATGGGGAACAGAGTTGCAAAGAGGTAAGACTTACACTGTTCTATAGCTGTACCATCCTGGCTTCCAATCTTGTCAGATCTCAGAAGCTAAGCAAGGTTGAGCTTGGTTAGTCCTTGGATGGGAGACTGCCTGGGAACACCAAGTGCTGTAGGCTTGGGAGGAGGACCTGGAAGCCCACTCCCAAAAAACAATCAGCCATTGAAAACCCTATGAATAGCAGAGAAGCACTGACAACAGTGCTTCATCTGTTGTAGGTAGGGTTGCTATGAGTCGGACACCAACTTGAAGGCACTAACAACAATAAGCCTTATACCAGTTATGCCAAGCCTGCAAACAAAGCCAATCTTGTTCTTACACACCATTAGAGCCACTCTGCCCCAGAGAACTTACCCTGGCTTTTCACCTGGTAAAGTATTCGCCCTCATCCATCACCTTCTTTTCTCTAGTCCTTTTTATCTTTCCTCTCCCATCTTAGGAACAGAAACAAATCTCCTTCTTTGTCTCAAATGGAGAAATTCAGCCACTACCTTGTTTTTGTTTAAATCTTAGCCAATTCCTCCCATCCCTTCAGAGTCTCATCTTGAACCCAAGCCCTTTATTGATGCCACTTTCCCACACTAAGCAGCTTCTGCACAAAAAAAGAATTGTAGGGATAGTAGTGAAGACATTTTCCCCTCCGTTACAGCATTCCCAAACAAAAGCAAACAGCAAACAGGGAAGAAGGAAATAAAGAGAACAGCTGGTGACTCCTTACAACAGATCTTTAGAAGAAAATGATAGCTGAAGAGTCATCTGAAACAATCTATCTTACTGGCTCTAGCAGTAGCACCTCATGGGAAGCACAGCCCCAAAGGGAAGATATGGAAATCCCACTGTAGGGAAAATACTGGTTTGTTACAATGGCCTTTGAGGTTGTGAGAGTAAAACATCAAAAAGAATTATCTCTTTCTTGTGATGGAGTGATTCCCTCCAAAGACTTCTGTAAATGACTGAGACTTCAGACACATTCCCAGAAAGAAAAGCAGAAGCTGTATGTTTGGCAGGAAGGATATATCTAGAACAGATAGGAAGAGATGGTGGTTTGGTCACATCATAAAGATCTGAAAGTCAAACCAAGCCATATGAAAGGAACACCAAGTCACGAGGGAATGTTAACTGGAGAATTCTCTGCTCTGTGCCTGAAACTAGGAGTGAGACATGCAACACTGCAAAACCCCTCACCTCTATGGAAGCCCAGCAAATATGCCCATGCCCACACTAGCCTGGGCCATTCCAAGTGGTCTGTCCTCATTTAACTTATTAACTCATTAACTCAGTGCATAGCATTGAGCACACACTATGTTCCTAACACTACATAAAAGGTAGAATGTAGTCAGGAAACGAGACACAAAGACCAGTGGTTCTGCACCAAGACTGCCCAGCAGAATCACCTGGGGAATTTTTACAACCTTGATTCCCCAAGCCACACCAGAAGCCAGGAGTGGTGCTTCACCATAAATTGTTTTTAATGTTACCCAGGATGAAGAACATCCAAAACTTGAACATAAATTGAAAGATAACTATATAGCCTTTTGTCTACAGCCATATCACCCTGATGTCCAATCCTGTCAGCTTGGAAGCTAAGCAGAGTGGGGCCTGGTTAGTCCTTGGATGAGAGACTGCTTGGGAATACTGGGTGCTGTAGGCTTGGGAGAAGGACCCCGCAGCCCACTCCAGAAACAAACAGCCACTGAAAACCCTATGAACAGCAAAGAAGCACTGATATAGTGCCCGGCATGGCACAGTGTCGGGAAGTGTTACATTCTGTTGCATATCAGGTGG
The DNA here is from genome assembly GCA_007922755.1 of Pedetes capensis. Taxonomy (NCBI): domain Eukaryota; kingdom Metazoa; phylum Chordata; class Mammalia; order Rodentia; family Pedetidae; genus Pedetes; species Pedetes capensis. The sequence continues at coordinate 8,719 of VMDO01001130.1, read as the reverse complement.
CTGTGAGTTGGATCAATTTGACAACACCTAACAACAATAACATGTAGTCTTTATTGTCGTGCTAGAACACTGTCTAATAATCCCACCCCAAGACTACTTAATCCTTTAAGGTAATGCACCTTCATTTAATCTTCTATTTATTAGGATATTTATTTAGATATTTAACAACTGTTTTAAGTAGTTGTTGCCTTGTGATTCTCAAACACTGGTGTATAATACAATTACATGGAAAGCAATGAAAAGAGATAGAAGTCCAAGATTATTCAAGTGGCATAAAATGTGGGCTTCTGTAATTTTAACAAGTTCCTAGATGGCTCTAATACATGCCTGAGGTTGACAATCATATTGTAAGTGTGATATCAGTGCAATAGATTTGGGTCCAATGACACTATAAATGCTTTTTTTCTCCAGTAGAGATGTTAATAACTTCTTTCCAATTCCAAGAGCAGAAGATTTTTGACCCACGGAACATAAACTGTTCTTGTATCTGACCTACCAATCTTATTCCAGCCTCCTTTCAGGACCTATGTCTACTTGGTCTTTCTAATTCTCTTTGAAGCACTTTAAACTTATCCTACTGGTTCCCTCATTAAATGGACCAAAAGAGCCTTTGGCAAGTGCTCCCTGTATATTTATATCAGGTTCAAGTTTTCAAGTTCTGAGAAATTCTAACACCAGGTGATACCGATGTGCGTCCGAGGCTGAGATTCTCTGCTGCAGAGAAAAGCCAAAATCTTGGCAGGCTTCCAAAGGAAAACCAAGATTTGCTCCAGCCCAATTGGCATAATATAGTTAGTCTTTGTAAGTCTTTTATGAGCCACACCTGATAATGATAAAATTAATACTTATTGGGTATTTGCTGTTGCCAAGCATTATCCTAAGAGCTTTGTATGCATTATTAACTCGGTTAATCATTACACAACTGTGAGAGATAGGTGCTCTCATCTTCATTCCACTTTTACAGAAAGGAAAATTGAGACCCAGAGCTTAAGTAGTGTGAACTTATTCCTAGGGTATGGCTGTGCCCTTCATGTCTAAGGCACGCTACCCTCCTGGAATGGAGAGATCCACCTTGAAGATCAGTTACCCACATGCATGGAAGTTCATATCAGAATACTTGAAATATTTTTTAAAAATTAAGGCAAGCCAAAAATCCATATTCTAACAAATACCTTTTTTGTCAAGATTGTAACATATCCTCTTATTCTTTTCCAAACCCCTATGTTAGGAATCACTTTCATTAGAGCAGGTGGCTAACATCTCAACAGGAGAGTTTTGTAAATAAATTAGACTGTGGGTCCAATAGAGATCTTGACTGGTATCCAAGGAGGCATTTGATATTGTGTAGAAATTTGAAACTCATGTCATGGAGCTCTGTAGATTCCCGAAGTGCAAAAGTCAAAACAGAAAAGTAAAAGGGAGAAATATTTCACATTTCTTCCTAGTTTAAACCCATACCCAAATCGACATTTGGGCAGGTCCATCAAAAAGCACTTGGTGAGAAATCATCTGTGCACTAAGTGCTTTTTATACCATGAGCAAAGGTTTGAATTGTAAGTAATATTGGCAAGAACAAGCTATAAGTTAAGATGCAAATCCAAATCGAGTGTGCGGTGTTCTGGCTTCGAGCCTGGTAATTGAATTTCCAGTTTATTATCCTTAATGTTTTTTAATGTGAGTTTGCAATTCAAGGCAAAATAGAAAGCTGTTCCTCCAAATCTTTCCCCTGAAGCACTTCCAGGAACAATTTCTTCTCAGAGTCAAAAAATGGTTTTGGGTCAGGAGTGCACTGTAACTTTTTCAAGCTCTAGAAAAGTCTGTTTCTGGAATACATAGCACCAGGAGCCCATTGAGGGACACTAAGGCGGGGCTGGGATTTAGCTCAGTTGGTAGAGCACTGCACTGCAGTCTCTGAGGTCCTGAGTTCAATTCCCAGCACCGCAAAAATGGGAAAAGGGCCTGGCAATCCACTCCCAAGGCAATCCCAAAACAGTCAGCCATTGAAAACCCTATGAGGGTTGCTATGAGTCGGATATCGACTCGACGGCACCTACCAATCAACAAGGTAGAGACCGGGGATTCCAGAGTTCAAACCTGCCACTGGAGCTTCTCAGAGAAATTGTTGTTGTTGTTGTTGTTGTTGTTGTTGTTGTTAGGTGCCATCAAGTCATGTCCGACTCATGGCGACCCTCTTAGGGTTTTCAATAGCTGGTTGTTTCAGGATTGCCTCGGGAGTGGGTTGCCACTTCCTTTTCCCATTTGCTGTGCTGGGAATCGAACCTGGGACCTCAGAGACTGCAGAGAGGCACGCTACCAACTGAGCTAAATCCCACCCCCTCAGAGAAATAAGGAAGCTAAATACTGTAAGCTGGTTAAGAAGTCATGTCTCTGCTGAGAGTTCCAAGGGACATGGCTTTGACAGTCAGCCACATCGATGGTAAACTGGGCACATGCTTCAAATGAAATCAGCTGGGTCAAGATACTTGGTTTATACTCCCAACCATTAAAGCCTCTTGGCTATAACAGCTAAACCATACAAGCAGCACACTTTCACATTTGTTTTTTGTAAACTATCCCTGAAACAAAGGATTAAATCACTTTGAAGTAGCATTCTTAATGAAGATAGAGGTTTAAAGGTGCTAGCTATCTCATTGTGGAAATAATAATGATAATAATAGTGGCAAAAACAATAACTATAAACACAACTTAATGAGTTTGCCATGTTGCCAGCTCTATTCAGCATTATGCATTATTTACTACACATTATTATTATGCATTATTTATTCCAGAATTTAACTCTTACAATAGCCTTAAATGGTAGGTTATTTCTCCTGCTTTCATATAGGGAAACTGAGGTTCAGAGAGTTCAAGTAATTTTTGCAGGGTGCTATAACTCAAATAGAGGCTTGCTTAGGATGCAAACCCAAATCTCTCAGCTCTGCATTATAAGCAAGAACAGACAGAACCTCTACTGATATCTTCCCTTCTATCCGAGTATATATATTTGTCTTTAAAGTTTTGAAAAATATTTCTGTGTATGCATGTGTCTGTGTCTTGTATGTGTGTGTAAAGAAGAGAATGAAGAAGAAAGCAAAAGGCCATTGCCCATACATGTATACAGCATGAAAATATATGCATAGGACTGTATAAGATAAAAATTGAAAGCATGCTCCAAGCTTTATCCCTAATAGTAAAAACTCATGTACTATAGATTCTCAATTCTAATCCTCACCCTTTCAACCGTTTTATTGTTAGGTCCTATGGAGTTGGGTCTGATTCACAGTGACCCTTGGAGAATTTTCAATGACTGACTATCTTCGGATGGTTTTTGAGAGTGGATCACCACATCTTTCTCCCATTTCAACAGTTTTAGAGGGCTATAAAATCAGATCTGGATTCAAATTTTTACCCTCTCAACTGGGTTTCTAAGCCACATGCAATTGTAATCCGCCTCTGATCGCTCTCATATATCCTAAGAGATTGACTTGTGACATACATACTGTTATATGACACCATCCAATTCACGGAATAACCCAAAGTGTGTTCACCCTTGCTTTTTTCACTTACCTTGATGGTCTTTATCAACCTATCTTTCTGTAATTTTCAATAATCATTTACTATTTCATTAATGTATTGAACTAGCTCCCAAATGCATTCATTTAGATCACATCACTTTTGTAATTTAAAACTGTAGTGCAATGAACATTTTTCTGCATATGTTTTGGTGATGGACATTGAATTTTTAAAGAATTGCTATAGAGGAGTGGAGGTGTAGATCAATAACAGAGCATTTCCCTAACATGGTAAGACCTGGATTCCATCCCCAGCACTGGGAAAGAAAAAAAGAAAAAGAATTTCTGAAGCTATTCCCTCTAAAGAGGCTACTCTAATTCATCTCCCTGTCCCAGACTATGGGCAACACTCTTTATTGTCTACACTTATATGCACATTCACATGACTTGATTCTCCCATCAATGACAGAAGACAGGTAGGGTATGGATGATACACTTGCTTCTAGCAAGAATCAAGTCTAGAACTCAGATGTTCTAACTCCAAGAACAGAACTCTTACTTTGAACAAATTATACCTTAAAGCTGCAAAGGCAAATAAAAGGTCAGTATCTTCTCTTTTTACCTCTTGAAGAAGAAGATGCCAAATGCAACTGGGGTTTTGTGGTTCAGAGGTCTGGGATAAGGGCTTTAACTGAGTTTGGAGCCCTCTAAAATGCCATTTATTCAGAGTTTGGGATTGAGCCATGACCTTCTATTGTTCAAAGGCATTTTCCTTTGTAATAACTCCATGGAAAGAAAAATGACTTGAAAGTTGTATTTATTAAAAAGCCCAAAGGCATTTGAACATCAATTTACATTTTTCTTTTTTATAGAAAAAAGCACAAAGTGTAAATGAATGTCAAACATGTGGCTTACATTTTTTAAAGATGCATGTGGGCTTTAAAAACTAATGAAAACGCTTTAGAAGAAATACATTGTACAATATGGTAAGTTTAAGCAATGACAGACATTTGGCAAAGGTCAGCATGGGATGTTGGGTCTTGTGGAGTCCCGCATAGAAAAGAGAGGGGTATATCTCCTGACCTCCTACATGAGATTCCAAAGACAAGGTATTAAGTCTCTGGACCCAGGATGCTCCCCTGTGTGGACCCATGGCTTAAGGCAGTATGAGATACTTCAAAGTTAAGGAATCTTTTGTCATTACTCCCCACCCCCTTAATGAACACCTACTTGTGTGAATTAGAGATATGAAGACAAATGAGAGACAAATCTTGTCCTAAAGAAGTTGAATTCCTACTGAGAAATCCAATGTGGAAAGACACAACAACAAAGGAATGAGATCCATGCATGACAACATAGTGCCAAGGCAGTATAGGAAGAACATTCACCCTCCCCGAGTGGGGAAAGGGTAGGAGAAGACATCCCAAAGGAGACCTCACGTGCACAGAGATCTGAAGTCTGAGAAGTAGCTGAGCAAAGAGAGAGTGGCTGAGCAAAGAGAGAGTAGATCAGCAAAGAGAGAGTAGCTAAGCAAAGAAAGGGTAGCTGAGCAAAGTGAGAATAGCTGAGCAAAGAGAGAGTCACTGAGTAAAGAGTTTACTAAGGAAGTCAAGACACAAAGAGTGCCAAGAGCAAGGGCAGAGGCATGGGAAGCTTGGCTTTTCAGGAAAAGCTACTGTCGCATGTGGCTGGAGAGAGAAGGGACTGCAGAGGGAAGAATGACAACTGAGAAGGCTAGAGAGGCAAGCAGGTATCAGGTCCTGTGCATTAGTCAATTTTTATCATCGCTATGACTAATACCTGAGAAATTCAACTTAAAGGAGGAATTACTTATTTAAATTCACAGTTTCAAAGATTTCCATCCATGACCACTTGGCCCCTTGTGCTTGTGCAGAATACCATGGAGACAGCAATGTGTTACATTATGGTTTTCACCTCATAGTGACAGGAAGCAGAGAGTGAGGAAGGTTCTGGAACCAGATATAACCTGCAAAGGCACAGCCCCAGTGATGTACTTCCTCCAGCTAGGCTCCACCTCCAAGAGTTTTCAGAACATTTCCAAATGGCACCCAGCTGGGGACCAAGAATTTGACACATGAGCCTGTGAGGGACATTTCATATTTAAGCCATAACCTTCCACCCTTGGCCCCCAAAGACTTTTGACTATCTCATAATTTCATATTCAAACCAGAGAACCATGGTAAAGTGCAAAGAGCCACAGTAAGTTTTCAGAGGAATAGTTTTGGGTTTTAGAAATATTCTTGTAGGCTGTGGGTAAAAAAGAGACTGAAGAAGGGTAGTACTGGTGATAAGGACATCAGTTAAGAAGTTGTTGCTGCAATTCCATGAAAAATGATAAACTCCTATACTAAGGGATTAGCAGTAAGGGTGGTGGTTGTTAAGTGCCATCCAGTCAGATTTGACTCATACTGACCCTAAGTACAGCAAAATGAAATACTAACCAGAACTGTGCCATGTACACTATTTTTTTATGTTTGAGCCTATTGTTGCAGACACTGCTTCTTCTCATTTTGAGTCATTGCTACATCACCAAATGGAGGTCCAACTTTATTCCACTCCTGTCATTAAGGTTGACTCCACATTGAGGAGGCAACTCTTCCCCAGTCATTTCTTGAATGTCTTCTAGCTTAGGAATAAATTTGACATTGCTTCTCTGCTATTCCTAGGGTTTTCAATAGCTGATTGTTTTGAGAGTGGGCTGCCAGGTCCTTCTCCCTAGTCTGTCTTAGTCTAGAAGCTCAGCTGAAACCTGTCCATCATGGGTGACTTTGCTGGTATCTGAGATACTGGTGGCATAGCTTTCAGCATCATAGCAACACACAAGCCCGCACCGCACAACAAGCTGACAGACACATTTGGGATGAATTGTTGAGTGAACTAGAATTAAGTAATTCTCTGGTGTTCTGAATACAATGTTCTAGACCAGGCCACAATCATACTTCTCTTTATTTCCCCAATTGCCATTGTTTGCCTTCATTCATGTTTGTTCTTTCACAACATGATATGCCCACTTTCCATCCCTGCTTAACAGAGTCACAGCTGTTCAGCTCAGAGCCGTCTTCCTGTTCTAGACTTTTTGCCTGGTGCAGTGGGAAGAACTCTCTCTTGCTCGATTCTCTTGAAGTTTTTTGGAGCAGTGTGGCATGAGTAATGATGTGGCACATAGCTGACCATAATCTGTACCTTTAGGACTACATTTAGCAATTTGAATCTAAACTGGCTTATTAAGAATAGTGAAAAGGGCACAGCAGAAATGGAATTTATGGTTCTTATGAAGATTCTGCTGCTCCGTGCTCCCTGAGGACCTGGGTTCAATCCCCAGCACCACAAAAACAGAAGAAGGACATGACATCTCACCCCTGAAGCAATCCCAAAACAATCAACTGTTGAAAATCCTGTGAGGGTCCCTATGAGTTGGACTCAACTCAATGGCACCTAACAGCACCACCACGAGCAATATGGATTCTATTAAAAATTATCATACAACTTGTATATTTGAAGAAACTCAACTAGTGTAGGGCAGTGACCAAGGAAGGCTGCTCAAACATCTTGCCAAACAAGATTGCCCAAGATTCCAAATCCCTTTCCATGCTATGAGATTATGTTTACATCTGGATGTGCACACAGGGAACACTGTGGGGTCTCCTAGAGTCAGATGTCACTCTAGGCCCTAAAAATGAGTTGTGAAAATCTAGACAGGTTTAGGGGAGAAGGACCTAGCAACCCACTCCCAAAAATCAATCAGCCATCGAAAACCTTATGAGCAGCAGAGAAGCACTGACAGTAGTGTTTCATCTGTTGTATATAGAGTCGCTATGAGTCAGATACCGACTCGACGCCACCTAACAACAAACAGGTTTAGAGGAGAGAAAAAAGAAAGGAAGGGTTTCATTAAAGATATGAACATGTAAGCAGGTGTAGAAGAGCTTCTCAGATACCAACTTCTGAGCCATGAGTCATGGGAGCTGTTTCATGTCGCTTGACCGTAACCCTGTCCCCTGATCCACACCCCTGCAGGTTCCTCTGTGACTACAAAATGGTAGAACAGAGGTGGTAGGACCAGACAGGCAGGTTCTATGAACAAATTGCTCCCCTTGTTTCTTGGGGTCACAACAAAAGGGTGGACCCACTACAGAGGGGTAGAGAGGATATAGTCAATGATAGTATATGATTATGTGTGCAAATGATAATGAAAACAATAACAAGTGGTATAATGACATCTTGTTGCATGTTTATTATGTTTCAGATAAAGTTTTAACAGATAAAACCTTACCTTAAGAACATCCATCATCTGAGACCTAAGGAAACTATGAGGTTCTCATAATGAATGCATAGCAGAGTCAGAATCTGCCTTAGAATCTGTCTTTAGACCTTTCCTAGACCTGGGACCTATCCTTATATTCATCCTTAGATTTGTACTTAGATCTTGACCTGTCCAACCCTAAGGATCCTCATTTGCTTAGTTCAATGTCTGCCTAGACATGGAATTCTTGGGGACAGTTTTCTATTCTATTCAGCTTAATGGCTAAATGCCAGCACATTCTATAGTTGATTAACACAGTACCAGAAGGAGGGGTGTTCTCTCCACTCCTTTACACTTTCTTTATTTTAAAATACTTCAAAAAGAATAATACGAGGAAAATGTGAAGTATGACAATCTATCAAACTAGTGACTTTCAACCAAGGTGATTTCCATCCCCAGAGGCCATTCTGATGATGTTTAGAGACGTTTTTTGATGGTCATGACTTGGAGTGGTAATATTGGTATCTAAGTGGTAGTGGCCAGAGAAGTCTCTAAAAATATCCTGCAATACACAGGGCAGTCCTCCTTGACAAAGATATCTGGCCCAAGATATCATTGGTGCAAAGACTGAGAAACTAAATGAATAGTTTAAGACACCAGGTATTTTTTGAAGCTGTTTTATATCCATCTTTGGTTTCTCCCTTTTTCCTGAAGTAGGTGTCCCTGGTCATGCTTTTATGTATCTACTACTAATGTATTTTCTATTAATGTAAGTTTCCATAAATAACACAATGAGTTGTTTTAACATCATTGGTAAAGAGAAAAAGCATATGTTCTCACTCATATGTGGGAGATAAATCTAACTTAAGAGGAAAAAATTCTATACATATGTGTGTGTGTATACACACACACACACACACACACACACACACACACACACACA
>VMDO01001129.1:175800-229040 GCA_007922755.1 Pedetes capensis | reverse complement strand
TATATAGTAAAAGAGAAGACTTGGATGGGAAACTTAGATGGGAAGGGGGGAGGGGGGGAAACATAGATGAGGGTAAGGGGTAACCTATAAGAATAATGCTTATCAAATTGCATATATGAAAATTGTCACAATGAAAATCATGTCAAAATGAATCACATTATGATGTACATTAAAAATTTCTAATAAAAAAAGAAAAAAGAAAAAGATAGAGAGATTTAGGGGCATCTTGTACATATACCTTTTAGAATATAGATGAAGCAGTCATATGTTCTCTTATATTATTTCACTTAAAACACATATATTTTAAATGCATACAAAACACAAATTTATAATTTTTCCACCTTCACATTTTCTTTAAAAGCTGTATTCAAGTTGGACACAGTAGCACCTCCCTGTAATCCCAGTGACTCAAGAGGCTAAGGCAGGATCACAGGTTTGAGGCCAGAGGCAGCCTGCGAAATTTAGCAAGACCTTGTATCAAGATAAAAACTAAAACAGGAGCTGAGGGTGTAGTTCAGTGGTAGAGCATTTGCAAAATATGCACAAGGTCCTGGCTTAAGCCACCCAGTACAGCAAAATAAATACATAAATAATAAAATAAATTTTAAAACGTATTCAAGCCTTTCGGGTGGGTCTCAGTGTCACCACCTTGTCCATGTTTGGAGCCATTGAACAAAGCTTCCAGAGCTCATCCTCTTCATTTCTTAGACATTTGCAGCATCAATCCTTCACTGGAAAACTGACCACAAGCACAACCATATATTTTAATAAACTACTGTCAGTATTCTTGATTGTCCTTAGGTGTATGTTTATTACCTGCCTAGGGTACATAATTATTTTGTTGATTTTTAAGGTGATCTTTAAATGGATTTCTTGAGGAGGATGGGTGACATTCAACCGTTGAGACTGGGAAGTGATACCTCCAGTTGTTGTTGTTATTAGGTGCTGTCCAGTTGGTGTCCCACTCATAGCAACCCTGTGCACAACAGGCAAAACACTATCGTCAGTGCTTCTCTGCTATTCACGATTTTCAATGGCTGATTGTGTTTTGGGAGTGGATTGCTCCCAAGCCTATAGCACCTGGTGTTCCCAGGCGGTCTCCCATCCAAGTACTAACCACACCTGACCCTGCTTAGCTTCCGAGATCTGACGGGATCTGATGCCACAGTAGTACAGCTGCAGGTTATACCTCCAGTAATAGTTACAAAATATGATGTAAATTTTCAACTTTGTTTTGGTTTGTTGTTACCACAAAAACAGATGGGCTTCAATATTTACCTGAGGTTGTAAAGCCTCAGATACACAGTTCTTATAGGAGGACTCTAGAGAAATCACTGCTTTTCATTTGGGCCCATGCAACAGCTCATCTCTGAAGAGCTTTGTGCTCTGTGACTTGGGAGAGGGTTTTTCATTTGCAATCTCTGACCACCTGGGGAAATAGGACTAATTACATACAGCACTGGGAAGGCTGAAGGACTCCAGTTCAGTTCTGTCTATGGGATGAGGCTTCAACCTGCAAAATATTCCTGTGTGTTTGAGATATCGCTTTAAAGGGCAGAAACCACGCCTTGCTTTAGTATATGGTCATGGTCCTCATCCTGGGCTTTCTGGCAGTGGTGATGAGATTCCACAGAGTATCTGTTTGGAAAGTTACACATTCATTCACCATCAGAATTTCAGAGCAGTTGACATTTAGACCTCTGAATGGGGATCGTTTCAGAATGGACCATGTATGGGGAAAACTGTGGATGATTTCAGAGAAGACAGAAATGAGGATGTCAGATTGGAAACTAATTTTAGTCACCATGCACATGCTCAGCCCCGTCACACTAGCTGTATCTCTTCTCTCACAGAATTGTTCGTTCATGTGGCAGACTGTGCCTGATAGCATTTATGGGCATCTTCATGATGCTCTTCCAGAATACTTTGGAAGAACTTAACATTGCCCTCTGGTACCCATGACTTATGAGAATGAGTGGTATCATTCCATTGCCTGCAAAGCAGTGATAGATGTCAGGATTCTGAGATAGCTTCAGAAGCAGTTGCCAGCACACATTTTGCAAGCAAAACTCCTAGGAGGGTGGATCACAATGACAGAACTTCGGGAAAGGGTATTCATCACAAGAGGGAGTCAAGTGGTTCACACACTGGCATTTTATCAGCTGGTGACTATTGTTGGTAAACCCAGAGGTATCCTACCAGATAAATCCTCTCTGCCCAAAGACGGCCTGAATCAGAAATGCAGTAGAATTCTTCCTGGAAGGTAGGAGTCAGGGCAGGACCTACGTACATTTCATAAGTCTCCTCCATGGATGCTTCTAATTGTCATTAAATGTTTGTGAGTTTATATTTTATCTCTCCACTGGCTGATGGTTGAATATAGGACCAAGTGGGCCTTCCTGGAAAGAAGAGAGCTTACTATGGAATTGAGATTCCTGTCTAATAGGTTGAAGCGTCTTGGTAGGGATCAGAGATGACAGACTAAAAGTGGATTGAGTGGAGCCTCTGTCTTTCCAGAACCTCTCCAAACAAAAAGGTAGAGATAGAGCCCAAGGGGGACTGTTACGGCACAAGGGAGATTGTTCTATATCCTTAAGAATACAAAAGGAAGGTATGGAAATAACTTCATGCTTTAGCTATTTTATTAACATTAATGGTTCCCTTCCCTGCCCTCCTCTCATGTCTTCCTCTAATGTTTATTAAGCATTACTCTGTGTGCTGAGAACTTCTCTGTAGGCTTATTTTCTCTTCACTTCCTTTAGTGTTCCATTTAATACAATATTTAAGAGTATACTCTCTTTAGGTCACAGAGACCGTTTTGTGTATCATACAATAAGATCACCTATTGGCTGTATGAACTTGAACTGATTACTGAATCTCTCTGAGACTCTGTTTTCTTATCTGTACAATGGACATCAGAATATTACTTACCATATAGGGTTGTTTTGAGACTAAATCAAATGATGCCTAAAAAATATTTTAAGCCCAATGCTGTTAATTTCTAAGCATTCACAAAAATTAGTTAGTGCAAAATGTTTTTCATATCTAGTATGCTGAATCATTTGAAGTTCCCATTCTCAACTAACAAAAATGGTAAAATATTGGTAACAGCATGTGGATCAACTTGATATATGTTTTGTTTTTTAGATAGGTTTGTTTTTAGGTGCTGTTGAGTTGGTATCCAACTCATAGACACCCTGTACAACAGGGAAACACTATTGTCAGTGCTTCTCTGGTATTCATAGGGTTTTCAATGGTGGATTGATTTTTTGGGAGGGGTTGCCAGGTCCTTCTCCCTAGATAGGTTTATGTGGGTGGTTATCAAAGTGAAGGAAACTGGTCTCCTTATCAGTGCAAATAAGGAGTGGAACATGGTACCCAAAGACAAGAGGGCCAAGCCTCAAATTTTACATTTATTTAAGCCAGGATTATCCTTCTTTGTCTACTTTAGCACTTAATTAGGGGCTTTCCCCATAGGAGATGATTGATATATATTAGTAATGAATTCATATGTATAAAATATTTTAGCTTTAGGAAATAAGCACTATGCCTCAGTCACCCCATTTTAGTGGTTATAAAATTCCATTTTTGATGAAAAGATCAAGTCAACACAATCATTTCAAAAATAATGCACAGCAAATATTTATGACTTGATTTGATCAAGTTGGATTTGAGAACTAGCTCTGTCATATATAAACCATTTTACTTCAAACAAGAGATTCTAGATGAAAAAACAAGGCTGTGCAAAGCATAGCATGGGAATGTGTGTGAAGGGTGAGAGTTTCAGTTATATCTTTACCCCTCTTCAAAAAATGAAAAGAGCCACATACCTGGGCATGTGCCTATAGTCCCAGCTACTTGAGAGACTGAAGTAGGAAGATTGATTGAGTCCAGGAGTTTGAGGCCAGCTTGGGAAATAGTGAGACCTGATCTCAAGAAAGAAACAAGAGAGAAAGAAAGAAAGAAAGAAAGAAAGAAAGAAAGAGGGAGGGAGGGAGGGGAAAGAAAAAGAAAGAGAGAGAGAGAGAGAGAGAGAGAAAGGAAGGAAGGAGGGAGAGAGGAAGGGAGGGAAGGAAGAAGGAAGGAAGGAAGGAAAGAAGGAGAAAGAAGAAAGAAAAAAGTTACCTCCAATCAGAAATCAAAGGATCCAGAAGTTAAAAAGCTCTCTCTCCAGCCAGTCAGGAGAGGATGATGAGAAGTCAAAGGCAGCTGTGGTTCCCAAACCTAACTAAGGGTTAAACATCACTACCAGGCCTGAACTGTACCCACAACAATAGATGTAGCTTTGGCCAGTGGTTTGGGTCCAGAGGAGACAGTTAAGGGATGGTTGTTTTGATGCATGATCATTGGGTGGGCTCTCAGGTGAATTCCATTGAAAATCAAACTTGATAAATATAAATATAAGTGTAAAACATAAATTAAGAGGGTGTTTACAAGTCTGTAGAGACAGAAAGTAGATTAATGGTTGCCAGGAGATAGGCAAGGGAGGTGGGGACAGTGCCTGATGGCTAATGAGGTATGAGGTTTCTTTCCGAGGTGATGAAAAGGTTGTAAAATTGACATTGACTGGGTGAAGGATGCATAACTCTGTGAATGTACTAAAAGTTAGTAAATTATATACTTCAAATGATTATGGCATGTAAATTATATCTCAATTAAACTTTTAAGGAAAAAGAAAAAATAATTAAAATTTTAAAAATTAAAATTAAAATTTTTTAAAGAAAATATTATTTTATAAGACTTTAATCATACCATGAAAATACATAGCCTCTGTAAGCATTTTAATGTATAATCTTCTGATTTTTTTCTGTGCTACGGAAGCTGTTTAGCAAACTACCTTTTCAATTTAGCAATACAATTGGCCTATCTTTTTATGCCAATGTATATTTACATAATTTTATTAAATGACTGCATAACAGTCCATTTATATGCATATACCAAGATTTGCTTAATCAATATTTCTCTCTCTCTCTCTCTCTCTCTCTCTCTCTCTCTCTCTCTCTCTCTCTCTCCCTTTCTTATTTCTTTTCTTTCTTTCTTTTTATCAGTACTGGGAGGTTGAACCCAGGGCCTTGGGCATGATAGGCACATGCTCTACCCCATGGCTGCACCCCCAGCCACTTTTTCATTTTTTTTCTCTTGAAACAGGGTCTCATTAAGTTTCACAGGCTGCCTGAGTCCCCAAACTCATGATCCTCCTGTGTTTGCCTTCCTTCCAAGTTGCTGGGGTTGCAGGCATGTGCCACAGAGCCTGGTGTGCTTAGCCAATCTCTTATTACTAAATATTTAAACTATTTCTTTTTTATTACTATTGAAATACTTCTTTGTGAAAGAAAGAAAGAAAGAAAGAAAGAAAGAAAGAAAGAAAGAAAGAAAGAACAGATCAACTAGAAGGGAGAATCCCTGATAAACAGTATGACTAACCCTAAAATGCTATAGGTGGTACAGGTGAAACAATGACCATTTCATTGTCTTAAATGAGGGGCTGCCTTGTACAAACATGTTTGTATAGATGATACAGTCAGTCTTTAATGGAACTAAGACTCGAACCCACCTCTTTGTGAGTCCAGAGCATTTCTAGTATTCACATGGACATCCCGTGGCCCATCTTCTGTCTGTGCTGCCTTCCTTACAGCTGCCCAGCACAAAAACTCATCATCTCTCTGCCAATCTGTGGTGTGACCTTGACGGAGGCTTAGCCTGAAACAAAATTCTCAGCTTCTACTACTAATTATAGTTAGAAATTAGAAGAAAGCTATCTGCTAATGCAATTAGCAGTGAGGAGTGAATGGTAATAGGTTAAATGCTAGGTTTGAAATGTCCGCAATAATAATACTCTATGCTTCCTTGTAGTTTTTGTTTTTTACAAAGGCCCTGCCTTTTTCATATTGGGGCTGCATCACAGTAGGACATTTACTCTAAAGCTGAGCCTCCAGGGTTAGAATTCCCTTCTTTAGACAGAACCTCTAGTTGGCAAAGCGGAGGCAAACCCCAAGGTCTTCAGGCACTTAATCTAGGGTTCTTTCTACAAATGAATTATCCAAGGAATGGATAGGACGACTGTGAGTGTATTTTTGATCAGTGTAAGTTTTCCCCTCCTTTTCCAAGAATAGGAGTCAAGCACCTGGCTCTTTATTTCTGGAAATTTGCACCTTCCCCCCCCCCACACACACACACACACTGTTAAACCGAGGAATCTGAGCTTCTTTGTCTGGTGTCTTACAGATCCAAGAGGACAATCTGCAACATCACCTCCAAAGGGATGGTGTTCTATGTAAAGTTCATAAACAGGCACAAAAAACATTGTCAACCTCTGAGTAATCTAAAACTCAGTTTTAAGGTAGGCCAGGTTGAAAAACAACAAACACAGGCTGAAAGATTAAAGGGAACCAACAGGAATGGTTGCAAAAGAAAAACGGATTTTATACTTCCTTTAAGAAATGAGACTCAGGGAAGCAAGACCTCCTAATCCTCTCCACATTCTTCCCCAGGACCCCCTCCCCCACTGGTTGCCCCCGGAGACTCGCACCCTTTCCATCTTGGTGAATCAGCTGCCCTGACACATTCAGGGTTCTGCTTCTCTTTCCAGCCTTTCAGCACCAAATATTGGACACACATTCCTTTAGAGCCCTCGGCAGCCACTGCCTTATACAAGTGGCTGCACATTGCCACTGCACACCATAGTCTCCCCCAGCCCCGGAGCGGTAGAGTGGGTTATCGCAGATCAAATTCCTGAGGCAGACACTTCCTCTCTTTATCAGGGAATTGGGGGTTTTTATGAGGGCCAGGTGGAAGTAGCCCTTCCAGTGCACAAACTGTCTTAATAAGCAAGACTTCTCGACAATGAGGTCTGGTGGCGCACTCTCGTCTGTGTGAATAGTGGGTGCTTCCCAACAGGAAGACCTGACAAGTGTAGAGTCATTCAGTCACACATCCTCCCACAAAGGCCCACTACCTGTCTGCATTTGCCAGACCCAGCCTGGCAGAGTGAAGATGAGGGGCAAAACCAGCCCTTGGCCTGGGTGGGGTAGACAATCTGGCAAATATACAGAGTGTTGTGGGGTACTGAATTGTCTGACCACAGATTATCAGGTCACACTCACTGGGTAAGGAATTTGTCTCCTGCTCTTCCATGTACAGATTATGTAGCCAAGGTTAGAACTCAGAGCTGATTCCAGTCTACACTCCTCAGTGTCTCTGCATTGAAAGGACGAGGGACAAACCACAAAGAAATTCTCATGAGGTGCTTACTAATAAACTGCTTATTAATTATTAATAATTAATTTAATTATTAATCAACTGTCCCATCTGAGTTCAGGTCATTACAGCTTGTTGAGGTTGTCTTCAAACAAAAAAAAACATTTATTTGAGAACAGATTTTGGTGCCAGGCTTTTAGAATATCATTCCCAGATTTAGCCCCTTTGACTCCAAGGCAATTGAAATAGTCATCATTAAGAAGTCAGGCACCATAGCACACACCTGTAATCCCAGCCAGGTAGGAGGCTGGGGCAGGAGGGATCACAAGCTTCAGGACGGAGGCAGCTTGCACAGCTTAGGGATACTGTGTCTCAAAATAAAAAATAAGAAAGGGGTGCGGAGTGCCCCTTAGTGGTAGAGCACTTGCTTAGCATGTACAAGGCCCTGGGTTCAAACTCACCAGATACTCTAATCTCCTTTTCCCTTCCTGAGTAATTTGAGTTCATGCCAAGGGGATAGAGTGAGAGTGGGAACCATGCTAATTCAGAACAGGGTGGGCAGGCAATGAGGACTTCATATGTGGGAGTGGACATTGGCCAGGCCAGCAACTGGAGCCTCTGTGTGTGGTGAGGAGGGCGTTCCAAGGGGGAAGAGATGCTGGCAGTAATGGGAAATTGGTTGCACATAGAATGCTTGATAAAATCAGTAAATATATTGAAGATAATGGGAACCAGATTTCTCACTGTCAGAAAGTGAGTCAGAACATGGAAAATGAAAAACTAAAATGAATCCTGGTATTAAATTTAAATTGGAGATATTAGAGTGAATTACAGTTGTCAGTAGACGCAGACATGAATGATGTATCATAAATTGATAGCATACCAATATATTAATTTGCAACACAGCACATTTACCTCTGTACTTATGTCTGTCTACATTTCTAAATATAAATGAATGTGTGTATGCATACATATCATCCCTAGCTCTGTCCACTGAGAAGACTTGAGAGCAGGATACTATAATTGCAGTGAGTAAATGTAGAACCCACATCTACTTCTGAATACCATTCTCTGCTAAAATGAATCAGGACTGCTGGAAGAAATAGCTGGTTCCAGTATTGGAACAGAGAAATTATAAGATGATCCTGAGAAATCTTTGGGAGACAAATAATGACATGCTCAAAGAATGATGGGGATATGTCACAAAGACCCAGAAAACCGCAGAAACTCTTCTTCTGGCCAAATAAGGGAGGAAAAAAAAACAAGCATGGAAATAAATAATGACTACAACTCACTAAATAAAATAGGATACTACAATGCATATAGATATACACGAATAAATGAATAAATTTAGCAATGAGAAATGGAATAGTTACATAGTTCCAAGTATCTCCCAAAAAAATTCATATTTCACACAAGGGGAAAAGGAGTCTCTGCAATGGGAAATCTTGCCAGAAGTCACCCTATGAAGTGATCCAAGTGAGCATCATCAGTAATGGAGCAAAACAAAGTCATGCACCCCCTGAGTGGGAGCAATGAAAGGACACAGCATCACTTCAGTAATATTCCTGACAATGATGAATCCAACCAAAATGACAACCGGAGTCTAACTATGAGGAAACACCAACTAAATCACAAATAGAGGAACATTCCACAAAGCACCTGGCCTGTAACTTTCAGATATGTCAAGGACATTAAAATGAAAGAAAGACTGAGGAGGTATTATAAATTGGAAAGAAACAAAAAGCCATGACAATTAACTGTAATTCATGATTCTGAACTGAATCCTTTTTCAACAAAAGATTTTAATGAGATTGTTGGCAAAATTTGATTGGGGGCTTAAGGATTATATAGCAATAACATACCAAGCCTTATCTCCTGGTTGTGTTGATCGTATTGTGGTTATATAGAAAGGTGTCCTGATTTGTAGAAAATACAAATAAGGATTCAGGTAATAAGAATCAAGGTGGCAATTTACATTCACATGTCATTGTTGTTGTTAGTGTGCCATCAAGTCAGGTCCAACTCATAGCAACCCTATATACAATAGAATGAAACCCTCCCCAACTCTGTGCCAGGCACATGATCTTTTTTATATTTAAGCCCACTGTTGCAGCCACTGTGTCAATCCATGTAGCTGAGGGTCTTCCTTTTTTTCAGTGATTCACCACTCTCCCAAACATGATGTCCTTCTTCAGGGATTGGTCCCTCCTGACAACATGAACAAAATATGTAAGATGCACTCTAGCTGTCCTTGCTTCCAAGAAGAACTCTGGTTGCACTTCTAGGATGGATCTTTGGTTCATTTGGCAGCCTATGGTATATTCACATAGGAAAGGAAAATAAAGCTCTTTTCCTCCTGCTTGCAATTTTTGCATAAGTTTATAATTATGCCAAAATAAAAATATATATAAATAAATAATATAGAACATTTGTTGACAAAATGTTCAATATCTTCTGCACTATATAATCTTTTTCATTTATATCATCATGTAAACTTGTTCCCACCAAACAAGACTATTAAAATGGGATATTTTATTTGATCAATATTTTGCTATCACTCTGAACAATAAAATGCCCCAATTAGTGAGCATTCTAGCCTTTACTCTTTTAACAAAGGGATGAGAAGTAGTGACATTAAGTTGATCAGCATGTTATTTAATTTTTAATATTGACACCTCAACATAACTACTTCTGTTGTTTAGTTTTGTCTTGACTTCAGTAAACAAGTGGGAATAAGCCTCTTGGTCTGGATGTCATCATCAGTGTGGGACAAGGTTGCTACTCCCTTTGAGAATATTTTCTCCATGGTAGCTGACACTGAAACTCTGTGGAATATTTGTGTGTGTGTGTGTGTGTGTGTGTGTGTGTGTGTGTGCGCGTGTGCCCACACACATGTGTGCTCACATCTGCAAGGTAGTGGGAGAGGAGAAAAGAGTGGTATGGGGCCCAGCAAGGACAGGCACTTGACAATGCCTTCTGGCTCTAACTTTCTAACAGTCTCAAATTCCTTTTTAGGCTGAGATCTGAATTCTCACATGCAAGATACATAGCAGCTTTCAGACTCAATTTCTGAGTTTTAAAATGCAGTATCATGATTTTATAATACTGACTTTTATAACTGTATAGAACAGGTAATAGAGTCAATTGTGAAATCAGATTTCGAGCAAGTTAGAATTTTTATCTAAGTCTCACTTTCCTCATCCTTAAATTAATAATAATAATAAGAAGAATTAAATGAGAAGGCATATAGCCAGAGTTTAGGAGGGGGTTAGATTCACAGGGAACATTCAGTAGATTGTCACTTATGCTTATCATGTGGTCTAAAAGAAGATACAGAAATGATATCTATGTGGCCCTCAATAAATTATAGAATCTCCCTAATTCTCCTTTTTTAAACATAAAACACATATTTAATGTTGTTTCCTTCTGAAAGAAGACGCTAAATGATGACTTTACCATCTAGGACTTAAGGGTACAATTGAGGGTCTGTTCTCACCATTGTTTTCCCCTCTGACATTTGGAGCTGTTCCTCAGAACGGGGAGAGATACTAGATGTAAATGAGGCAGGTGACCCAAATGGAGTCTTTATGTGAATCACCCTGGGCAAAGAGGTATGAGCCAGATTCTGCCTCAAGCCAGACAGAGGCAAAGAAAGTATTTGAGATGAAAGGTTTGAGTACACAGAGAACAGTCTTCTATGATTCCTGACCCAAGGGCAGAGCAGCTGTCAGAACTTGTAACAGCCCTGTTCCTGCTCCCAAAGCCTGGGCTCTGTTAGCAGGGCAGCCCAGGTAGACAGCACCTATGGATTAGAGGGGAGGCATAGCGTGAAGCAGAGGCAGACCCTGAGATATTCCAAAGGGTTTCTGAGGTGCTGAGGACTGTATCACCGGAGGTCCAGGACCCATTCAGCACATATTTGAGTCTCTGTTTGGAATCAGTGGGGCAGTTTGCTTTGGAATGGCATGGAGAACTGGGTAAGGGATGACCGCAGAGCTGTAATGCATCCCAGGCAGCAGCCTGATAGCCTTCCATCTGATGTGTTCTTTTTAGAGGCCTAGATCATGTGAGCTGCTTCCTGGAAGGTGGCAGAAAACATCTCCCCAACTCCCACCACCATCATCTTGGTACACAGAAATCCAGGTTCTGTGACTTTAAAAAAAAAAAAAAAAAATTCACAAAAGAAGGCCAGCTGTAAAGTATGTGTGTGAGAGAAGAACGGGGTGAAGACATTGTGTGTGTGTGTGTGTGTGTGTGTGTGTGTCTGTGTGTCTGTGTGTGTGTGTGTGTGTGTGTAAACAGTCGATCTGTGCACTGCCCCACTGTGTCCCCTCTGCAGGCCTCCTGAGTCATGGCCCTTCCTTCCCAAAGAATTGCCCTAATTGGCCTTATAAGGCAGCACTGAGGCTTCTAATTCTTCTTCCTCTTCTTCGGGCTACAGGAAATTAAAGCAGCAGGTGCTAAGGGGCGTGGCCTAGGGTCACATTTCCACAGTGACTCAGCAAGAGTCATTTTAGAAAGCAGGCCAGGTGAGGGTACTCATTCTTCAACAGCCTTCCCAGGCTAGGCAAGAAGGGGTTGCCCTGGGCTACTGAGTGATGCTGAGAGCTGCTGGGTGCTCATCCACCATCCTCTGGTACTTTGCCTGTCGTCTGAGGTCAACAGACAATAATGCCATGATCCTTAGAGGCCCTTCAAAGGCTCTTTGTGAATGACCCAGGAGGAGCCGAGATGCTACCAGCATGCCATTGACATTTTGTCCATCAACCTGCTACCAGAAAGGCGGGTCTGGGAGCTGCCTGCTGGTCAGTGTGGGAGCTGCTGACTGGTGCAAAGTGAGAGGCCAGCTGTTAAACAGAGAAAAACCTCAGTCCTTTTATTTGGAGTATAAAATAATTTATATCCAACACAGAAATTATAGTAAAGAATGCAGATAGGATTTATTAAAGACTTGTACACCTCCAAGAAGTGAAGATAGGCAATAGAAAGAGCTATTACCCTGACCTCCACTCAAATGTGATTTTTATAGGGGAATTTGTGCCTTGAGGGACAAGAGGGACACCCTGTACCTGGTGTCTATTTCTGGTGTCTGTTTCATAAACGGTTTAATGAACCTGTCATTTGTTCAGAATGAGATGCCCCTAGGTGTAAGTCTCAGAATAATCTGCCTTTGTTCACTTGCAGGCAACCATAAATCCTGGACTAGGGTATGGGGACCCATTAGAAAATGTCCTTCTCAGAGAAGTATGTGGCTTCCTTATCATGGTGGCACAGCAGGAGCCATTTTCAGTCCCCTTTTCCTCCATATTGCCTGCTAATGTCTAAGCTAGCTACCTAACAAATCTATGCAAATGTTTCCCAGAGATTCCAGCTGGTTTTTGAAGTCCACCATTTTCCCACTCAACCCCATTCACCCAGTCCTTGAAACAGTAACCCATTTTTCCATCTCTGACTAATAAAAATGCTTACCCAGGTGAAGGGGATGAATTGGAAGGGAAACTGAGGGTCATGGGTACCATCCAGAAGTGAGATGGAGATGGTATTGGGAAGAGTAGAAAGATAAATGTGAGATGTACCTAGAAGGAAGTATGCCCGGGCTTAATGACCACCTACATAGTGAATGGAGGTGAGAGGTGCATAGAAAAGGAGACTAAGATTTTGAGACAGTGATCCTGAACACATTTTCCTGCTGTTTCTTTGAATTTCGGTTTCCACTTATTTTTTAATTCTTTTCTGATAGTGTACAGTAGGGAAGTCTTAGCATGGGATAAGACAGGCTTGTGTTTTTCCTATATGGCTACATATCCCAAAGAGATCAGCTTATCTGTTTGGACCTCATTTAGTCATTTTTAAAAGGCAGAATTGTTAGTGGGGGATGGATCTGGGTATTATTGGTTTTACAGGAGTTGGCAGCAAACCTCTGTCCTTGGCTGCATTTATAAAAGAATTTTAACATGGACCCCAAAAAAAGAACTTATTAGGTTCTAACAAGTCACATTGGGTTCTTAATGGCTAATTTTTTTTTCAGGATTGCCTGAGAAGTGGATTGCCATGTCTTTCTCCCATTTTTGTGGTGCTGGGAATTGAACTTGGGACCTCAGAGACTGCAGAGCAGTGCTCTCTACCAACTGGGCTAAAACCCAGCCCCTGCTATTCATAGGTTTTTCAATGGTGGATTGATTTTTGGGAATGGGTTGCCAGATCCTTCTCCCAAGCTTACAGCACATGGTGTTCCCAGGTGGTCTCCCATCCAAGTACTAACCAGGTCTGACCCTGCTTAGCTTCTGAGATCTGATGAGATCAGATGCCACAGTGCTCCAGCTGGAGAAAAAAGAACTTAGAGGATAGTTTATCTAGCGTTGGAAAAGAGGAGTGTGCCCTGAGTGCCAAGGCAAGCTGGGGATTCAGGCCAGCATGAGGAGAGGGGAGATGGAAAGATAAAGTTATGTTTCCTGACACAGAAATCAGAAAGCAGGTAGATCCAGCTGTGAAGATCTGTGACCAGCTGCATGTACACTTCTGCATTAGAATCCAGGAAGCATGATGTCCTGAAGTGAGGCTTCAGGTATCTCCAGCATCTGTGAACAATTACCACTGTGGACAACTGCACAGATTTCTGGACATCTGTGGACATCTATGAACTTTTGCAGGCATCTACAGACATTTGTGGAGAACTGTTGACTTCCACAAATGGTGGACATTTCTGGGCATCTGCTGAGAACTGCAGACATTGGACACTGCTGAGAACTGTGGATACTGGGCACTGCTTCAAAGGGAGGGGACTCTGGGGGGGTTAAGTCCCTATTTTATTAAGGGGACAGATATTCCTCCCTTCTTTTTTATCATCTCTTCAGGTGCATCATATTTTTCTCACCCTTTGGCTTAGGCTGGCTTTCCTGGGCTGGAAAACAAGTTCTCCTCTATCACAGGAGGGGTCTTGTCTCAAAGGAGAATCCTTTATTTTAGCCCAAACATGGAGGCACCTGTTGCCTTCATAAGTAAAGGAAATTTCAGGCCACTGACCAGGCTACTTGTGAAGGCATGACTGGATATAGACAAAGCCATTTATAAAAGGGTATCATCCACCAGCATTCCTGCTATTTGCAAAGGTTATTATCTATCAAGGAAGTACTGACCACCAGATCAAGCCATTTGTCTCAGAGGAAGCTCCTCTAGCAAAGGGTGGCTAGAAAGCTCCTTTATTCCCTTTCTTCCTGCCTAGCATTTCCTAACAGAAAGATCATTTTCTCCACCTAGTACAGGAGAAATCATGTAAATGAAATGTTTGTAAGCTAGTCAGAATAAGGATATTATCTGCAGCTAACCACAACCTCATTCTGCCCAGCAAACTCATCATCCTTTCCCTTGTACATCCTACCAGATCTCTTAAAAGCACCAGAAGTGCCTGATTTTCACCTTATTGGCTCCTACACCCATCTGGTGGTCATTTTGTGAATGGCATATTATAGTTAAAGGGTGATAAGCTAAGCAGGATCAGGCCTGGTTAGTCCTTGGATGGGAGACCACCTGGGAATACTGGGTGCTGTAGGCTTGGGAGAAGGACCAGCAGCCCACTCCCAAAACAATCAGCCATCGAAAATCCTGTGAATAGCAGAGAAGCACTGACAATAGTGCCAGGCATGACCCAATATTGGGTAGTGTTTCATCTGTTTTAAATAATGTTGCTATGAGCTAGTCATGACTCGATACACTTAACAACAACAACAAACAGAAAGAGGGAAAAGTGACTTGCCAAATTTACAAATAAAAAATGATTTGTTCAGGCCAGGCATGGTGGCACATTCTGTAATCCCAGTGACTCAGGAGGCAAAAGCAGGAGGATCACAGGCCACACAAGTCTGACATTCTTCATGAGCAAGGTCTGTCTGCTGGTGGCTGAGGTCTTTCCCAATTGGTTAATCTGCAAGGAGTTTAGTGCCAAAGTCTGCAGTTAGGTTATTCTGCTATCTAGATTGAGGATTAACACCTCTATTGATTTGATGGAGAAAATGGCTCCCAAATCACCCTTGACAAGCTCTTGCTTTATCAAGAAACCACTTCAATCTCACCCACTTAGCAATTCACAGGACTGATTGTGTTCGCTGAAATCAGGGGGATCCAGGCTTCTGCTCTATCCCATGAGACAAGCCAGCAATAACTCTACGTCCACTCTCATCCCCCAATGTCCAGGGCCTGGGAACCAGACCCTGATCCTAACACTCACCACCTGGAATCAACAAGTCCCCACATTTCACTTTTACCACTTCCAACCCATTCTCCTCAGAATACCAAGAAACGGTTTTGCAAAGACCCTCAGGTAGCCTCCCACTGTAAGATGACATCCTCTGCTCACCCTGGCCCCTGCTGCCTCTTCAGCAGAGCATTTCTCTTGTCCTCATCTCTGCTGGGGACATTCCCCCCCACCCCTCACGCCCACCCCCTGCTTTCTCCTCCAGTGACCAGCTCATCCTGGCTCATCCAGCTCTTTCCTTTCAGCACTGAAACTCCTACATCTGGGAAACCTCTCAGGGATTGGTAGACTGAAACACCTGATTAGGCTATTTCCCCACCTCACTCCACACCCAAGGTGGCCACATCCATGCATTTAGATGGTCTTAACTCCAAAGCCACTTAGGAGAAAGTCTTGCCTCCAGGCCAGGCTCAGTATTACACACCTGGGATCCCAACGACTTGGAGGCTGAGGCAGGAGGATTGAGAGTTTCAGGTCAGAGACAGCTTGTGTAATTTAGTGAGACCCTGTCTCAAAATAGAAAAGACCACTTGCAAGGTGTGTGCAAGGCCCTTTAGTTAGTAGAATATGACTGGAAAGCAGCTGACAACATTCTGGGGAATTTGCTGTGGTTTGGATATGAAATGTTCCTTGACGACTCATCTGTTGAAGGCTTGGTTCCCAATGCAGTCTTCAGAGGTGGCACTATTAGAAAATGATTGGCTCATGAAGGCTCTGACATAATTAGTGATTAATCCGTTGATGAATTCATAATTTGAGGGTATTATTGGAAAGTGATGGCAACTAGGATGTGGGCCCTGGCTAAAGGAAATAGGTCTATGGGGTTGTGCCTTTGAAGGGAATATCTTGTGCCTGGCCCCTCCTCTCCTCTGCTTCCCAGCTGCCATGGGGTTCGCATTTCTGCCCCACCACGCTCTTACACTGCGATATCCTGCCTCACCACATCCCCACAATCAGTGGAGCCAGCCAACCATGGACCAAAACCTCTAAAACCAGGAGCCAAAATAGACCTTTCCTCCTTTTAAGTTGTTTGTGTATGGTGTTTTGTCTCAGTGGAAAAATGCTAATTAACAGTAGTCTTGAGACTTCTCGCCTCCTGAGATACAAGAAGGATCTTAGGAGGCCACAAATGGAGCTGAGTACTACAAACCACACAAAATCATTATCTAAGGATGAGAATTGGGGGAACAGTATTGGAAGTTTGGGGAGAGGCAAAAGAACATGCAGTGTTCATCTGGAGAATTTTTTAAATTAGCATACAATATGATGGGTTTCATTATGGCATTTTCATAGTTATATTGTATACTTTGCACTTTTTCACCCCTCTCCTTGTTGCTCCCTCCCTCCTCCTGCTAGTCCTCTCCCTGCTCCAGACAGTCTCTATTTTACTTTCAAGTCTCACACAAATAAAGGTTGTTTGTTTCAAATTTAGATCCTGCAGAAAAGAGAATGTGTGGAATTTATCTTTCTGAGTCTGGCTTATTTTGCTTAATATGATAATTTCCATTCCCACCCATTTGCTGGGAAATGACATCATTTTGTTCTTCTTTACAGCTGAATAAAATTCCATTGGGTCTATGTACTATATTATTTTATCCATTCATCTGTTGGTGGACATTTGGGCTGATTCCACATCTTGGCTATCATGAATAGTTCTGTAATGAACATGGAAGAGCAGGTGTCTCTATGGTATATTGACTTAGACTTCTTTGGGTACATACCCAAGAGTGGAATAGCTGGATCATGTGGCAGTTCTTTTTCTAGTTTTCTGAGGAACCTCCCAACTGATTCTTTTGTTGTTGTTGTTGTTGTTTTTGTTTTTTGCGGTACTGAGGGTTGAACCCAGGGCCTCGTGCCTACATGCTCTGCAAGTGCTGGACCACTGAGCTGCACTTCAGCCCATTTTTTTACTTTTTGAGACAGGGTCTCGCTAAGTTACACAGACTGCCTCTGGTCTTGAACTTGCGATCCTCCCGCCTCCGCCTCCCAAGCCGCTGGGATTACAGGCATGCGCCACCACGCCCGGCCCCAACTGATTCTTATAGTGGCTGTGCTAATTTACTTTCCCACAGTCATATGTGAGGATTCCTATTCCTCATAATCTTACCAATTTGTATGGTTGTTTATTTTGTTGATGTTAGTCATTCTGACTAGAGTGAGATGGAAACTCAATGTAGTTTTAATTTACATTTCTCTAATAGGTAAGGATGTTGAACTTTTTCTCAAGTATTCTTTGGCCACTTGTATTTCTTTTAAAAACCATCTGTTCAATTCAATTGCCCGTTTATTAAATGGATTATTTGGGGGTTTTGTGTTTAATTTTTTTGAGTTCTTTAACACAGTACATTTGCCTGTGATTTTTAAGGCCACTCTAGAGGCAAGTGAATGTTCATTTAAAGATGGACCCAGTATGGCTACACAACCTTTTACAGTTCATTGAAAAAAAGAGTGGGGCAAGAGAGTTGAGGGCATATTTGTGATTATAATTGGATGAGGAAGGAACTGAAGAGGTAGGGGAAGGGTAGATGATGATATGTTTATATATTAAGTTTCTATCTCCTCCATGCCTGCAGCCGTAGTTCTGTGGCATCCGATCCCGTCAGATCTCAGAAGCTAAGCAGGGTCAGGCCTGGTTAGTACCTGGATGGGAGACTGCATGGGAACACCAGAAGCTGTAGGCTTGGGAGAAGGACCTAGCAACTCCCTCCTAAAAATCAATCTGCCATTGAAAACCCAATGAACAGCAGAGAAGCACTGACAATAGTGTTTCCCCTGTTGTACAGAGGGTCGCTATGAGTCGGATACCGACTCCACGGCACCTAACAACAACAACAATCTCCTCCATAAACTCAAGAACCAGATCTCTCTAGCCCACCACTGCATTCCTAATGCCTAGACTTCTGCCTAGCACCAAATAAGAACCTAATAAATATTTGTTGGGTAAGTGACCAACTGAATGAATGGGTGAATGTGTCCAATGCTCCTACCAGGCTGTCTGACCTGTTCATTTCTATCTTTTCAGTATTATCATAGTGCCAAACGCATTGTAGAATCTCAAATGTATTTATTATAAAATGAGTTGAATCAATTTGAGTGACAAGAAAAGGAAATCCCAGCAAACAAAAGCAGATTTTGTCATTAAAAATATAGAGAGGCCATGTAGGACCTATAGACTCTAGCCAGAAGAGATTAGGAACAAAATAAGGCCTAATGGTAATCATTTTAAGCTTGCGAAATGCCCAAGCTCAGTTCCATATGAGAGGCTGTTAGAATTCCCAATCTGTCTAAGTTAAAGGAATGAACAGGAATACAGCAACATCAGAACAGGGAGGAGCCATTCTTGGTGCAAGGAAAGACTGTGTTGATGCCAGACACAAAGTGAATGAAATCTGACCCAAAGTTCAGGCCCAGGTTAGGAATGAGAGTTGATGGGGAAAACAAACAAATAAACAAAAATCTCTCCCATCTACTCCCTCCAACTCCAAACTTACTTCAAACCGAGCAGGCATATTTTTAGCTGGACTATCCACCAGGAGAGGGAAAGCCAGGTCCAGCCCCAAATGGGCCTGAATGTGCTAAGAGGCAAGGAAAAGCCAACTGGGAGATACAAGTTAAGTACTTCTTTATCCAGCCTGGAGAAGTATAGCCTTGGACAAAATCATGAAGTTAGCAATGTTATTTCATGAACTCTCAGAACCTTGGCTTTTGGCTCCCACCCAAGTCTTAAATAAATTTGTTTTCCTTAATGTGAGGTTAAGTATTCTCACACTTCCTCAAATCCCCTGCAAAACTGCTTACAGTTAGAATGGATTGCAAATTCATGTTAAATTAAACATCTTCTGTCCCTAACTGACAGAATGCTCTTTGGAGAAAGGATTTAGTCTTATTTATCTTTGAGACCTGCACAGTACCCAGGGCATGCTCTGTAGAAGGTGCTCAAGGAATATTTGTTCAAGGAGTGAGTGAATCATTGAGTTAGTGACTGGGACACTTCAATGTGTCATTCCTCTTATGTACAAAATCTATACCTTGATAGCCAAGGTTTTAAATAACTTGCTTCTTCATCAGGAAAATGCAGATCAATGCCACAATGATATACCATCTTATACCCACTAGGATGGCTATAAAAAAATAAAGGAAAAAAGAACCAAGTGTTGGTGAGGATGTGGAGAAATCAGAGCCCTTATGTGTGCTGGCAGGAAGCAAAAGTTAAACATAAAATTACCGTCTGACCTAGCAATTCCACTCCTAGGTATATAGCCAAAGTAATTGAAAGCAAGTACTCAAAAGAATACAGGGACACACACATTTACACACTATTTGCAGTGGCAAAAACACAAAAACCTCAACATATGATATGAAATATCCAAAGCAGACAAATCCTTACAGACTAAAAGCATACTGGCAATTGCCAGAGGCTGAGGGAAGTGGGGATAAGGAGTGATTGCTTAATGCATATGGTATTTTCTTCTGAGGTGATGAAAATGTTTTGGGAGGGGAGCAGAAGAGATAGTTGTATAAAAATGACTGTACTAAAATGTGAATGGATTTTGTTATGTGAATTTAACAACGATAAAATAAAATCAGCTTTCTCTTTCTGCATCATAACCTATCCAAATATGAACACAATTGAAATATATTGCATTGTACAGATTTGGGGGTCAGAAATCTACCAGAGCTTAGCCGGGTATCTCTGGAGAGGATCTCTCTTGAGGTTATAGCTAAGATATTGTCCAGAGCAGCAGTCACCTGAAGGCTGGACCAGGGCTAGAGGATCCACTTCCAGCATAGCACCTCATGTGGCTGTTGACAGGAAGCCTGTGTATCACTTCATACACCTCTCCGTGAGGCTGTCTGAGTGCCTCACAAGACTGCAATTGGCTTCCCCAGAATGAATGATCCATAGGAATATAATACAGAAGTCATAGTGTCTTTTTTCAACCAGCCTAGAAAGTTCTATACTCTTATTTTCACAATATCCCATTGGTTGCACAGGTGAGCCCTATTCAGTGTGGAAGGGATCTATATAAGGACGTGAATTCCAGGAAACAAGGATTATTGGGAGGCCTGGAAGTCTGGTTACCACCCCTCCTTTTATATATAAGGAATGAATTAGTGCATCACTTGCTCAGTCTGAACTTCACACCAAAAGTGAAACAGAAGGCCGCCTTTGGAACACAGGATAGAAAGTTTGGGAAGCATTTCACAGGAATAGCATGTATGTGGGGAACTGCATAGATGCCTGAATACGTGCATAAGTTGTTTTGTGCCCAGATGTTGTAATGAGAAATTGTACCCTGCAACAATATCCTGGGAGCCCAAATTCTCTTTAAGGCAAGATTCTTCTAAGTAGTTGGAGTATTATTCTCTGATAATAAGACTCATAACTCACAATGGCATCATGGGGATATTGTAAGGGAAGAGCATCTTGCCCCTCTCTGTCTCCCAGTTACCTTTCATGGGCTATTATAAGTCAATGCCTAGCTTTCCCAACAGCTCCTAGGTATGCTCTATTGCTCAAAGTTCTGGGTCACATACCTCCCTTCTCTGAAATGGTAGCTTTGACAAAGTTACAACCCACAGAGACCAAGATGTACTCCAACAGAACTTTGGGCAAGATTGTGTCATCTTGTAGGTCAGATCTTCCAATTGCCTGCCACAATCAGACTGCTGTTTGGCAAATTCCTGAAAGTTAACCAGATCAATAAGGTTTTATCAGAACTTTGACTTGTATTTGTATGCATTCATGGAGGCAAAGAATCTAAATATTAGTCACTTCTCATGGGAGAAAAAAATGATCAGATTATTCAAAGCTTTTACTTAAATAAAAAGTTTAGTAATAATCGAGTTAAGCTGTATAAAAGACAATAAAAGCTACCTAACAAGAAAAGGTGCCTTGGGGATGCTGGCTGACCATTAACCTGGAATGGACTTCAGGAAGAAGTAGGGTAACCCAAGCAATGGGAGTTTGGGTGGACATAGAGATAAGTGGTTGTTGCTGTTAGGTGTCGACTCAGTTGGTGACCCTCGTAGGGGTTTCAATGGCTGATTGTTTTTTCAATGGCTGATTGTAGGAGGAGTGGACTGCCACATCCTTCACCCATTTTTGTTGTGCTGCAGATTGAAATTAGGTCCTCAGAAAGTAAGGGGCAGCACTCTACCAACTGAGCTAAACCCCAACCCATACAGATAAGTTGTTGTTGTTAGATGCTATCTAGTCAGGTCTGCGTGCACCCATAGCCCTGTGGCATCTGATCCTGTCAGATCTTGGAAGTTAAGCAAGGTCGGGCCTGGTTAGTACTTGTATGGGAGACTGCCTGGGAACACCAGGTGCTGTAGGCTTGGGAGATGGGCCTGGCAACCCACTCCCAAAAATCAATCTGCCATTGAAAACCCTATGAACAGCAGAGAAACACTGGCAATAGTGATTCGCCTGTTGTACATAGGGTCACTATGAGTCAGATACCAACTGGACAGCACCTAACAACAACAGTCAGGTCCAACTCATAGTGACCCTATGTACAACAGATGAAACACTCCCCAACACTGTGCCATGCCTGGCACTATTGTCAGTGCCTCTTTGATGGCAGATTATTTCAGGAATGGATAGCCAGGTCCTTCTCCCTAACCTGTAGCAAGATCAGGCAGGATTAAATGCCAGCATGCTATGGCTACAGACATAGAGATACGTAGCTCAGGGTAAGTAGGAGGTGAAGCAAAAATAATATTTGCTAGAAGATTATGCCTGCACAGAGGCTCCCACTCTAGAAAAATTATTAGAATCTGGGGTCCAGGAAGGACAGAGAAAACATCTAGGGAAATTGAGCCAGAAATGGAAGGGATACAGGAGCACAAAGAACTCAGGGAAGTATGTGGCATAGAAAGCAGGCTCCCAGGTTCCTGGATATATGTGGGAAGGAAGAAAGTAAAGGGGGCTAGGGAGGGAGAATCAGAAGGGAAAAGGAAGCAACCATAGAAAACAAATGAGCATAATCATGATTGGACATGGGATATAAAAACAAGTGGCATATGCATGAAGAAGGGCAGATACACTGTGTATCACACTGTGGAAAGTACTAATTAAAGACAATCAAACAGAACAAGACAAGAGGAGAGAGTGTTGGTGAGCCATAACAACATGATTTGCCCTAGTAATTTATATTTTGCCTTTGCTTAGGGATTAAGGAAGAAGACATCATGTTTGGGAGAGTGGCAAGTCAACGCAAAAGAGGAAAACCCTCCACCAGATGGATTGACACAGTGTCTGCAACAATGGGCTTAAACATAAATAAGATCATGTGCGTGGCACAGAATCGGCAAGTGTTTCGATCTGCTGTACATAGGGTCGCTATGAGTCGGACTCGACTCGACAGCACCTAACAACAACATAAGTACATACAGCATGGACAAAGCTTTGCAGTTTAAAAAAAATTCTCATTTTTGATGTCCACTGAGTTCTCTAAAAGTGAAAAGGCCAGTTAAATATCAGTACCATTACAGGAATGAATATATAAGTGGATATTCCAGAATGAAATTAGAAAATGTGAAATAAGGACAAGGAAGTTTCTGGTTTATAGCAGGCAATAAATACATTGAGGAGGAAATCAAAACATGTTTAGCAAACATTGAGCAGGACAAGGGATCCGGGCGAAGGAGTCTTGCTCTTGCCAAAGGTTCCAGGATGCAAGATAATAGGCAAACAACTTTGCAGATCCCTGGTCTTCATTTTCCTTTTTCTTTACATCCTACTCTAAGTCCAGGGACAAAAAAATATTAATGATGTCTCTCTGCTAACCTTATCATTGGAGATTATAAAGAAGGCCATATTCCCTCATTGAACGTGCTATTCTCTTGAGATTTTAATTATCTTCTTCATTCATATTGTCATTAATGCTTTATTCCATTATCTTCCATTAAATTCAAGAAATATTTCCTGCACATTGACTATTTTACAGGCATTGCTAAGTACTCTGACAGTTACAGAGATGGATAATATACCATCAATGAAATCCGTTTATTCTATATATATTTTTTTTTTTTACTACCTCCTCTGAGTTGGGTATTGTTCTAAGTATTTGATATTAGCATTATAGCTGACAACAAAACAAAGTCTCTAACTTTATGGAATTTATAGTCTGGTGAAATAAATGTGCAATTTAGTGACCAGATCACTCAATTATATGAACAGACATAATAAAAAATATATAAAGAACAAAAGAAAAGTACAAGTAGGCAACTATGATGTTTCCAAAGAAAAGATCATATTTGGCTGGGAATGAAGAAAGGATGAGGAAAAGGAGATGCCATTCAAATTTGGCTTGAAGGAGAGATAGGCAGAAAAATTAGGGTAAGCAGTCTCCAGGCATGAACCAACATATCTAGTTAAGAAAATATGAGCTTCGTGTGAGGAAGTGTAGGAAGCCAGACTTGGTTAACATCTGGGATAGGCTGGAAAGAAATAGAAGACAGCCTGTAATCCCAGTGACTTGGGAGGCAGAGGCAGGAGGATCATAGATTCAAGGCCAGAGGCAGCCTGCTTAACTTAGTGAGACCTTCTCTCAAGATTAAAAATAAAAAGAGAGCTGAGGGTGCAATTCAGTGGCAGAGCACTTGTAAAGTATGCATGAGATCCTGAGTTCAGCCCCCCAGCATCACACAGACACACAGACACACAGACACACACACACACAGACACACACACACAGAGACACACAGACACACAGACACACACACACACACACACACACACACACACACACACACACCCCATATAGAAGACAGGGAGGCAAAGGTTTGTGAATGCCAAATCATGGAAGTCTTTGGATGACTTCCGAGAAGTGAAGTGGTGAGACTAGAAGAGTTTATGAAATTTATTAGAAGATAGAGGAATATGTAGGGCAAAAATAGCTACTTGCTAAACTTTCTTTTGGCCAAAGCTCATTACTTAATGAGACTCCAAGGTTTGAATATATTGATTATTCTTTTGTGTACATAGTTGTTTATCTTTGCAGAACTCAATTTATATTTCCATATGTGGCTGAATCATTCTTTATTGGGAAACTTACATGCCAGTATTTTAATAAGTATTTACATATCATTATATTAATAACTTCATTTACATACAGCTTCGTTTACATGAGGTAGTCTACAATAAAGATATGCCAACATTATGCCATTATTCAACAGAGACCCCAATAAGTCAATGAGTGTGATCCAGAAGCTGGTCCCATTGGGAGACTTCGAGGACAGAGTTGGATGACTGTCCTCTAGATATCCAGTCTCTTTCACAAGTGCCAGATAAGTGGAGACCTTAGAGGTGACAGAAGTTGTCCACCTCTTCGTGGCTTCCTATTCTCTGAGGCCTATCTCCATACCTCTCTTCAGGCTCTGATCTCCTTTCTATTTGGAGTCCTGTCTGGGCCTCTTTTACAGATCTTTCTGGGATGGGAAACTCACTAGGGATCATCTGCTGGTTCTCCCTCAGTGACTCAGATACCATTAATTTTGCTTCCTTCACTCCTCGTACCTGGACTTAGGGCAAGAGGAGTGGCACTTGGCTGGCTGGGACTTGAGAGACTCCCAGTCCTCATTTGCATGGAGAGATTCTCTAACAAAATTAATTGCTCAGCATGGTTATCTGAGAAACAAAAAACTATTCATTAGGGACATAAAGGGCTGGGATTTAGCTCAGTTGGTAGAGCGCTGTGCTGCAGTCTCTGAGGTCCTGAGTTCAATTCCCAGCACCACAAAAATGGGAGAAGGGCCTGGCAATCCACTCCCAAGGCAATCCCAAAACAGTCAGCCATTGGAAAACCTTTGAGGGTCGCTATGAGTCCGATACCAACTCGACGGCACCTAACAACAACAACAACAACAACAACAACAACAACAGGGACACAAAGGCAGAAAGTTTGTTCCTCCACATCTTTGCTCTTATTCTGCAGCTTGAAGTCAACTAACTACAAAGGGAAGTATGTTTGGGGGTGAAATACATATAGTTAGATCCTCTGACATCCATAGACTTGAATTCAAATTTTAGCTCTGCACTAATTTGTCTGGTTAGTGCAGAGGTAGAAGTTGACCTTGGTTAGTGTAGATTTAATCAATTGACTCTATGACCTCAATTGCAAAATGGGTTAATAATCACCATTCTTCCTAATCCATGCATTTGGCTATAAGAAGTAAATGAAATCATGACTATAAAGATAATTTGTGAATTTTAATGTGTTTTGCAAATATATGTAATTACATTTCTTTTTGATTTTCTACAAATCATAATCCTTGTTTTCTCTCATAGTGATTTCTACAATGTGTGCATTAGAGGAGTCATACTACATTTAAAGATCCCTTCTTGCTTGCATATTTGATTTTTACAAACTCCTAGGGCTTAAAAACAATTTGACTTTTATTTCTTTCCCATTGTCACCACTTATTTAGAGACAAAGCCTGTAGTTTTGTTAGTCTCTAAAAGTCCTTCTTTCAATCCATTTTACTTATTCAGTCAAATGACTGAGTATATGGTCTGTGTGTGGTGTTTTTGAGGTTCTAAGAACAATGAAGATATGAGTATGAGATTATCTGAGCTCTGTGTGGCTTGATAGTCCCCAAAGTCTGTCTATCTGATGTTCTCATAAGCAATTTTCATTAAGTCCTGTCACAGTTGAGCTTCCAGCGCCATTCCAGTGTCTGTGCCCACCTGCATAATTCTTCTTCTCTCAAAAAAAAAAAATCTGTTTTGTTCTTGGCTTATAAAACTTGATCCAGGTAGCAGGGCTATCATTATTCAGAACTTGAGAAAAAATAAGATTGTATATGAAAGGCATGAATTGGTACTTAACTTATTGTATAAAGGCCAGATTTCCCTTATGTCACAAGGGTTCCAGTGTTGTTCAAATGGTCCTATATGGAGCAAAGCACTCAGAAATGAAAGCTGGGAAGAGAGATAAGTGTCATAGTGGAGACAAATATCAGATTAATGGGAAAGTCAAGCAGAAGTGGATGTTTGAAGAGACAAACTGAGGTCAGCTTGGTGTATGGGGTGTGTAAAGTCAACTGTATGCTTTTTGCTTGGGAAGAAGAGGTGGACCAGACTGCTTTTCAATCAGTTTAATCTTGTAGTTCAACCTGTTTCTTTGGGTTCATAAGCTTTCTTTAAACCACCCTCACTACTAGTTAAAAAAAACATCTTCTGGAAGTTGGGAGGTAGAAACACTAAGCTCATTGATTGTGTATCAGGAACATTATGGGTGATCCGTTTGTAACTCTTACCTTAGTGGTAAAGGCCAAGGGTATGCCAGCCCACAAAGACTCATTCATATCTCATGTTTACCTTGGAACTTAGTGAAGATATAGGGAGAAAAAGAAACTGCTCAGATGTAGTGAAAGAAAAGTGATAACTGTAACTACATAAACTTGCTCCCCTGCAACGGTATCTGGCTCATGGTTAACTACTCCCAGAGTCCTTTATCATGGCAGTAGCTGAAAGGTCAGAGACTATATAAGCCAGATTCAGAAAATAAGTGGGACATAGAAAATCCTATTACGAATGCAGTTGCATAAGGCTTGAGAGTGAGACAGCATGAAACACCTTGTAAGTACATTTTCTAATTTCAAATGTAGACAATTTAGTTCTCAGAGTCAAAATTGCCAAGGAGAAGTTCTTTTTCTCCTCACCATGGACTCTTCAAATTAAATCCAATTATAATTTTCAAATCTTGATTTGGCATTTAAA
Source organism: Pedetes capensis (assembly GCA_007922755.1). Taxonomy (NCBI): domain Eukaryota; kingdom Metazoa; phylum Chordata; class Mammalia; order Rodentia; family Pedetidae; genus Pedetes; species Pedetes capensis. The sequence goes on along the minus strand of VMDO01001129.1, from coordinate 201,858 downwards.
CTTTCAATTGGCCAGCCTCTCTGTTTTGGAATATCAAATGAAGGGTCTTCTCTTGAGGAACTAATAACTCATTTCCTAAAGGTCAAGAATCTTTGGAGATTGGGTATATATGTATGTTCCAGAGTTTTTCTTATTTACACATTGTCAGTGAAGGAAGTAAATCTTCAGATTTATTGCATAAATAGGACCAACTTGAATAGCTTAGTAAAATAGTGTTGCCATGTGCATCTCACATATCTCCTTGGCTGGCCTCACCACACTATGATTACTGTCCATAGATAGGTGTTTCCTTTTCCTTTGAAGATGTATCTCACCTTTTGTTGTTGAAATTGCATGTGGAATATTGCCTGGGATGTTGTGGAACTGGGGGAAGAGGGGAGTTCCTGTCAATTCCAGCTGGTATGCTGAGTATATTTGAGCTGGGTGAGCCTTAAGTACCCTAGGTAATAAGGCAGGGGAGGAAGGAAAGATTCATTGATGTGCTTTCTTATCCTACCCTATTCTCATCCTCACCAATTCTCTTCCACTTACTCTCTGACACCTGAAATTCTCTCAACAGGCAAGGCAGGCCACACAAAGAAGAAATGGTCAACTATCCATATTTCAGACCTAGTCACATTGGAGTATAATGTATTTCAAAAAAAGGTGGAAATAAGTGACACGTGGTCTTTTATTCTCAGAGAAAGTGAGGGGATCTAGAGGAAAGAAAGTCAGGAGGATCTGTTTCCAGAAGGGTAGTGGGTGGGCAGAGAGTAGGACAGGGCCTATCATGCAATTTGGGGTTTGGATGAAGTGCAGGACCAGAGGACTGGAAGTAAAGAGGAAGGCTGAGGACCTGAATTATTATTACACTGTGGCCCAGAGTGGTCCTGCCCTCTCTGCACATTAAGTGGTCAGTTGGGTTGCCTAACATGTAGTAAGTGATTGAAAGTAGAAGCCACACAGGCAGTATACATCATACTCCATTCAACTACACTGAATCTCAATCTCCTGATACATACATCCCAGTCTCAGACCTTACAGGCATGAGAAAGTGTGGAAATTATGGTGGTGTTGTTGTTGTTAGGTGCCGTCAAGTCGGTATCCGACTCATAGCGACCCTCATAGGGTTTTCAATGGCTGACTGTTTCGGGAATGCCTTGGGAGTGGATTGCCAGGTCCTTCTCCCATTTTTGTGGTGCTGGGAATTGAACTCAGGACCTCAGAGACTGCATCACAGAGCTCTACCAATTGAGCTAAATCCCAGCCCTGTGGAAATTATAGATCATTTTAAGAAGGCTCTGGCTACAATAGGACTTTATGCTCTGGACTCTGACTTCTGAGGCTAAGGAAAGTGTGCTCTAATATTTGTTCCCATTTCAGGCTGCCTCTTCCATCTTTGTGATCTTCTTCCTAACTCCATCTCTGGCACTGATGGTGAGTAGGGTAGGAAGAGTGCACTCTGGCCCTCTCTAAGCATGACTTCAAAGCAGATAATCAAAGTAATATCATTATAATTTCTTATGGGTACTCTTCAAGATAACAGGGTATGGACAAAGTAGGCACTCTGGACTATCACCTTTAATCACTGTTGTTCATCTCTCCAGAACACCAATGACAGCCATCCTCTGGATGGATCTGTTGGGACCCAAACCATCCATGTCAGTGCCATCCGAGGTATGATCAGCATCCGAGACAACAATGTTTTGAGTGAATGGGATGGAATCTTGGACTACAAGAATGTAAGAAGTGAAATGTATTCATTAAATGCCAAAGAAAGCTTTGTTTGGTCCAAATAGTAGCTTTATGGTTTTTCAGAGAGAAGAGCACATTGTCTACATTAGCCTTCTCTGAGTTTAGGCCCTCGGTGGGAATGCATGTCTTTAGGTAAGGGACCATGCTTTCCCACAGTTGCAATGACTTCTTTTTGACCAAGAGAATGTAGCAGGATCTTTCTGGTCTACAGGGATCCTGTGAGGTGTTCCTGTGTTCCTGTGAGGTGTTGGCTTCACAAGGCCACCAAAGGACTCAGAACGATGAAGCCATTTGATAAGCCCCCATTTCTTGTAACAGAGATATACTATGGAAGTTATTTTCTCTTGACTCTAGGTTTTAAAGTTGATTTCTAAAGAAGGGTGATGTACTTCATTTTTAGAAGCTTGGCTTCAACATACCAATCTCCATAAGTAGAAAGACCTAGCAAAAGAAGGCACAATCAGGAAAGAAAAACCTAGCTCTCTGGTAGAGAAACACCATGACCACAGAGACATCGCCTGGCCTTGACAGCCTCAGCTGCCACAACTGAACAAAACGGCACTAGTAGCTGCTTTGCTTGCTTGACAGGACTCTGAAGGATGAGACGAAGTAAAACCCTACACACCTCACTCTGGCCCAGAGGCCTTCTGCTATTATGTCCCTCCCCATCTACCTCTATCACATTCTTTAGCCACACTGGACCCTTAGGTCTGACCCTGCACATAGATGTCCTCTCCATTCCTGCCTACATCTGCTTTGTTCTCTTCCCAGAACACCTCCCTTGCCCTTTACCCAGCCCACTCCTGATCCCTCAATGGTATGTCTTCTGGCTCCTGCTAGCAGGCACGCGCTCTACAGAGATTTCCAGCTCCATTGTAAACCATGGAAACATTTCCTCAACAAAACATTCCATAGCAGGCCACCAGGGGGCACACAGAAAGTCAGAACTATGGCAGGAGAGGTTCCCTTCTTGCAGGTGCATGTTGAACTCAGCCAGACCCAGTTACAGAAGGCAATCACTCTGATCCATCCTGCAAGAGGTCAAATGACAAGCCCAGGGCCATATGGAAGGGGCATCTAGGGTAGGCCCTGTGCTAGGATCTAAATCTGGTGGTCCTGACCCAAGGGTCCTAACAGTGCTGGACATTCAGAGAGCCCTCTGTAACTTGCACAACACTCTCATTGGCAGTTAGCTTCTCATCTCACCAATTCCATGGGAAGGAGGTGATCCTTCCCTCTTTACAAATGAAGAACTCAAGGGTCAGGGAGGCCACTGAGGACCCTAATGGTTTCTGAGTGTAGAGCAGGACCTTAAAGTCAGTCATATTGACAGAATTAATTTCCTATCCTTCCAGGCCTACTTTCCTGTTAGTGGCTGCAGAGTGCCCCAGAGAATTCCTGAGGGAGTGAACCCTTTGCAGCAAGAATCATAGGGGACAGTGCCTTGGGGTCTAGGGAGCAGCAGGTTCTGGATGCATTGCCAGTTCTGATGCTGACCTTAACACTAGTGTCCAGGGCAGCGCACTGGGGAGGTGCTCCACATCACAGTCAGAGCAATGAGGTGCCAGCAGCTGTGGAGAGGAGGTATCTGTTAACATTGTGACTGAATGAATGATATGTTTCCACTGTGTTGCTTTAAGGCCCTCTTGGCAGCTAAGCTATTTAGCAAGATGGCCTGTGTCCTGGCCATGATGGATCAAACTATCTTCCCCAGTTTGGATGACATTAGCAAGGCACTGGGCAAACAGGTAAGTGAGACCAACTCACTCTGTCCCCCTTTTACTTTGGTGTTTTCCAAAAGCAGCCAATCTCCTAGGACAATACCGTGCATATGGGGGGACTTCTTCTATACTTGTTCTTAATGCCCATGAAGTCACGCCATCATGCAAAGAACTCAGTCCATCCAATGGCTCATTCAAGTCAAATCATAATTGAATCTGTGAAAACTCCATGCAATGACCTCATTTTGATATATTCCTAAATGGTTCAAGATATATGTTAGTGAATTTAAGTTGTTGAATACAAATGTTAGAGTGAATTAACATAAAATTCACATCCCCTTGCCTTCTCTCTTTCCCTGCCCAACACCAAACACATATATATGTATCATCTTTAGTTGAAAAGAAACTCAACTCCTGAAGCTCTGTCCCTTAGGCTCTAACGTGACAAGGGGAATTGTTTATGACAGTAAGTTAAAAACCAGAAGGAAGGCCTTGACAAGTCTTTAGAATTTGCTGTCATTTGCTTAAGTAACCTACTCATCACAGTTGGACAGTACTCATGTCTGTGGTAGGAGGATTTGCTGACTCTTGGGGAAAAAATTAAATGTATATGTCAAGTCACATAAAAATAATGCAACTTACTAATTTAAAAAAAAAAACCAGAAGTCAGAAATGCCCTATTCGTCTTAATTAACAAGAAAAAACAATGTATAAGCGCAACAAATAATTTTTAAATTATTTTATATTATCCTTAAAAATGAGAAAGCATTGACCAGTAAAAGGAAAGGTCACCCACACAAACATACAGATTTTTCTAGTGTAATTTTGCCCTCATGTGGCTTGATAGGATATTGCGGTTAGAGACTGAACTCCAAGGCAAACATGGACTAGCTATGGTCCATAGCTAGTGTTGTCAAATGAATCACCCACACACATGTTGCCACTTACCTGTGGACCAAGAATCTTCCTGTACAACCTCTATGTTGTCTCACTGTTTTGATATGTCACCTCTTCCAGGCTTCCAATCATTACTCCCCCACCCATGGCCTGACCTACACTGTTTTACCCAGCCGGATCAAGAACTTGGCCCAGTATGGAGCACCCATCAAGGACCTCTGCAGAGCAGTCCCCACTTACTTTGCCCAGCAGCAAAAAGAAGGTGTGTTAACAGCTTAACTAGAAACCCAAGACCATGGATGATTGGCAAGATACAGTGTGATTTTTAGATCATTGGCAAATTGTAATAACAATCTACTCCTTTTATGTGATTTAAAAATACATCACCCAGGATGTGTTCCCTGTACTGGTAGAGATGATGTCTTGATGGTAGGGCTCATTGAGAATGGGGAGCAAGCTGAGGGCAGGGGTGTTTACTTGTTTTTTGTTTTGTTTTGGTTTGGTTTTAATTGGACATTTTTAATGTACACCTTAATGTGATTCATTCTGACATGCTTTTCATTGTGGCATTTCCATATATGCATTTTGATATACATTATTCATATAGGTGCCCCCTTACTCACTTGTATACTTCCACACACACACACACTCCAGTGATGTTTACTTGTAATCTCAGCTACTCAGGAGGTAAAGGCAGGAGGATCATGAGTTCAAGGCCAGAGGCAGCCTGAGCAACTTAGAGAGACCCTGTCTACAGATAAAAAAATAAGAAAAGGGGATGGGAATGCAGCCCAGTGGTCAAGAACTTGCAAAAATATGTGTGAAGCCTTGGGTTCAGCCCCCAAGTATCACCAAAGTGGGGGATGTGGAGCAGAATTAGCTTTATGACAAAGTCAAGGTCAGTCATCTTATCCGAGGGATTTGACAGTTAGTGGACACTCACTCAAGGCTTCAGCACCCCTGCCCAAGCAGCATAGTGCCTAGCATCCCACCACAGACAATGGCTCATTGTTTTGGGGTCCTTAGTCTTCATCTTTCTCAAGCTGCCTGTGATTAGAAGGCAAGACCCCAATAGTTACAGATCACACTGGAAAAGGAACACCTCAGTAATTGACACCCCTGTTAGGGATGTGGTGGAGAATCAGTAGTGACCAGCCTGGAAAGCTAGCAAGTGAGACTTCAAGATCTGACTGTGAGTCCAGATACAGCCAGTAGCCTCTTTCCATTAGGCTATCGCCAGTCATTTATACCTTAGTATAAGTTAACCAATGAATAAGGTTTCTTCACAGCAGGAGGAGTCAAGAGGAAAACTGGAAGAACAAGAGGGGCTGGAGGGTTAAATAGGATAATTTGTCATTGTTAGGTGCCATTGACTTGGGTCTGACTCTTAGCAACCCTAAGTATAACAAAAGGAAACACTGTCCAACAATGTGCCATGCACACAACCTTTTTATGTTTGACCCCATTGTGGCAGTCACTGTGTTTCTTCTCATTTTGAGTTGTGCTACATCAGCAACTAGAGGTCCTAGAGGTTTTACTCCATTCTCAACAAGGTTGACTCTACTTTGTGGAGGCAGCTCTTCCCCAATTCCTCTTTGAATGCCTTCCAGTCTGGGGGGGGGTCCTTTTCTGGCATATTTGACAGTGCTTCTCTTCTATTCATAGAGTTTTCAATGGCTAATTGTTTTGGAAGTAGGCTGCCAGGTCCTTCTCCCTACTCTGTCTTAGTCTGGAAGCTCATCTGAAGCCTGGCCACCATGGGTGGCCCTGCTGGTATCTGAGATACCACTGGCATAACTTTGAGCCTCACAGAAGGACACAAGCCCCCACAACACAAGCTGACAGACATGTGGGGGAAGCAGGATAATATAGGTCAATAAAAGAAATAGAAGGAGGAGATGTGAAGCCAATTGCTGTAGGGACCAGTGAGAGGAAGGAGGGATATCTTTGATTTCAGTTCCACAGTCTCTTCCTACCTGGGCTGACCTGAGCATCACATCCAATGTGCAACTCATGACATATCCATTCTACCTGGGGGTTCTTAAAGCGATATTTTTTTGTAAAATTCTTCTCTTTCTTCTTAAAGGTACTGCCCTGGCAGTGGACCCTAACTCCTGTTTTGAGATCCAGCTTCTGTCCTTTATGGGAATCTCCATCTGTGGTGAGATCCCTGGGCTCTGACCCTCCAGGTCAGCCACATGAAGAGTGGATTCGCCCGGCCTGGGCTGCTGTCCTGGTCAGTGCCCAGAGACCAGCCTGCTGTCTGTCTATGGGAAAATGTTCATTTCAGCCCTCTACTTTCTGCCTTTCCACCTAATACCCACTCCTATAATCTACAAAAAATGGGCACTCTCTTTCCCTCTGGGTGAGAACAATAAAGCTTCTTCTGTCATTGGTTCAGCAAATGAGCTCTGCCTGCCTCACTGTCTTCTCTCAGCCTGCCAGCCTTGTACAGCCCAGAACATCATACACAGCATGGTGCAAAGAAGGAAGTGCCTCTCCCAAGATGTCTCAATATTAAGAGTCTCTGGGATTCCCTGTGAGGAATCCTTTGAGAATTTTGGCAATAAGTACATTAACCAACATAGACACTAGCCACAGTACAGACTCAGCTGTCAGATATGAGGTTGCAACTTTTTCTCTTGAAAATTGAGGCTGAAATTTCTGGGAAGCCTCTTGGCCGGGGTGGTCCAGCAGGCACTGTGAAAATTTCTGACAACAAACCAAGTGTGATTCCCTTTGGAGCTGGTCTAAACCCTTTTGTGGTGATCCTGAGGCAGTTGAACCCACTGAAAATTCATAAGGAACCTGGATGCTTAGCCCTCATTCTTTAACTGTCCCCCTTTACAGGGCAAGGCTTGTTCTCCTCACTTCCTCTTCCACTCTGGATTTGTTACTTTTGTATAGCTGTAATCAAAATACCTGAGAAAACAACTTTTCCCTTTATTGATGAACGTTGGTGGGATAGAGTAATAAGGAAAGATTTATTTTGGCTCATGGTTTCAGAGGGTTCTGTCTATGGCTGTTACTTGGCTCCATGCACTTGGGCTGAACATCACGGTGGTATGAGCAAGTGTCAGAAGAGGTTCCTCACTTCATGGTGGACAAGAAGCAGAGTGGAGAGGCAGGAAGGGTCCAAGGACAAGATACTCCCAAGGACCAGGCCCAAGTGACCTACTTCCTCCAGCTAGATCCCACCTCTTAATGTTTCCAGAGTGTCTGAATTTAGTGCCACCAGCAGGGGGCCAAGCATTCAACACATGAGCCTGTGCTGTGGACCCTTGTTGTCCTGTGGAATAATGTTTCAGCCCTGGCCCCCAAAGGCTCATGGTTATCTCATAATTCCATTTCTAAGAGTGGCCCAAATTTTAACAGTTCCGACATTGTTCAAAAGTCCAAATTTAGAGTCTCTTCTGAGACTCAAGGAAGACTCATAGTTATGAGCCCCTGTGAAAATCAAAATCAAGTTACATACTTTCAACATAGAGTGGCATGGCAAGCAGAGCCATAACTGTCCTGGCTCACAGTCTCCTCGGCTCTGAGGAAGGACCACAGCACAGGGCCTTCTGGCTTGGTTCTAGGTGCTCTGAGGCTGGAGCCCAAGACAGACTTTCAGGGCTACTGTGGAGTTGCCAGCTTATGTGTTTCCTAAGCCTGTTGTGGACTGAATGGGCCTTCTTTTCATTCAGTATTTTTGTTTGTTTGTTTGATTTTTGGCTTTGGGGTTTTTTGTTGTTGTTTTTGTTTTGTGGTAATGAAGGGCTGGACCTAGGGCCTCACATACTTTGCAAGTGCTCTACCTCTGAGCTGAACCCCCAACCTTTTTATTTTTATTTTTTTTCTTGAGACAGGTCTTGTTAAGCTATGCAGGCTGCCTCTGGCCTTAAACCTGCGATCCTCTTGCCTCTGCCTCCCAGGTCTCTGGGATAACAGCTGTGCACCACTGCGCCCAGCTCAGCTGGGTTTTAAATGTTAAAACTATATTGACACTTACTGAGGTGTTACATGCAATGAAATGTGGAGTTCAAGGGAACAGCTCAATGAATTTTACATATATATTCCCATGGAGTTGCCACCCCATGAAGGTATAGAACATTCCCAACACCCCAGAAAGTTCTTTCATGCCACTCCCAGGTAATACCCTGCCCACACCCCTCAGCCCCAAGGGAGTGGACAGAGTTATAGTGAAGCATGCTCAGGAGCTCTCAGCAAAATCAAACACATCCTGCAAGACTCTTGAAGGACTATAGGGGATGGCTACTGCCCCAGGATTCTCCTTGTGGTGATTAATTCAGGTCAACCAGAAGAGTGAGGCTACCAGAGATCCTGAATAAGAGGACGAGATGATTGGCCATTGACCAGGCATTATATTCTTCAACCAAGTCCTGTGGTATCAGAGGAAGGCTGAGGGGATGGCTGCACCATTAGAGGCAGTGAAAGGTGAATTTTTGAGATGTCTCTTCCCAAGGTCATATGCTACAGCTTGAGGGAGAGGTACCCACACTGCTGCCAGGGACTCCCTCACTGGTGCTTAAAAGCATGCTGAGGAGTGGGCTGACCTCCTTAATGTGTGATAAACTCACAATCCTAAGAAGCACCTGATTCAGTTCATGTACATGTCTTTAGTCCTCTGCATCAACTGCTGCAGATAAACCCTCAAGAGCTGAGGGAACCCTGGGGATAGCATTTTGCCCATAAAAGGAACAGCAGGCCAAGCAGAGCCAGATGGCAGGCTTCAAGTAACACTGACTTCTCAGTCATTCTATGAGTAGCTACATTATTGGGTTTCTTTAGCCTGACAGCAGCCATATGGAGAGCCAGGGTTTGCACAGGTCACAGGGGTGAGAGTAGTGGAATCACTGGTGCTGATCGTGGTCTTGGGGCACATGCACCTACTTGGCTTACTCCAGTCTCATTCAGGTGCAGCTATAAGGAATGCTTTCAGCTGCAAATTAAGAGAACACAGTCACAATGACCTAAACAGGTGGAGGTTAATCTGGATCCTGTGAATCCAAAGCTTGTGCAGCTACGGAATCATACAATCAGGTGTTCTAGCTCTTTCCTTCTTTCCTGAACCTTTCTTCTCTAGAATTGGTACCTAATAAGCACAAAATGGCTGATTGATCTCCTGACACCCTGACATCAGCAGCATATCCTCACAGAAGTAACAATAATAAGAAACAACAAAGGGTAGAGTTGCATGCCAACTATGTCTGCCTCTCTTGATCAATAAAGAAAATCTTTCCTGGAAGCCCCACTCGGCAGACTTCCATTTTCATGTCGTTGGCCAGAACTGAAGTCATATGGCCATCCACAGACCAATCACCCGCTGAGAAAATAATATTGCCTTATTTTCTTAAGTGAAACAAGACTGGTGTAGTTCTGGCTTTCTCAACTTTGGGGCACTATCAACATTTTGAGCCAGAAAATTCTTTACTATGGGGGCTGTCCTGTGCTTTGCAGGATGTCTAGCAGCATCTGGTGTCTACCCACTAGGTGCCAGTAGCATCCCCTTGAGCTGTGACCAAAAAAAAAAAATGTCTCCAAACATTGTCAAATGTCTCAGGGGAGAGAAAAGAAATCACACTCCAGCTGAAAACCACTAATGTAGATTAGTCATGATTAATCCCCTGAAACTAAAGAAATACATTCCCTTTAACTAAGAGGGTGCTCCCCCATGTGTCTATCAGCTTGTCATGCTGTGGGGCTTGCGTGTTGCTATGATGCTCAAAGGTATGATACTGGTATCTCAGATACCAGCAGGGCTACTCATGATGTACAAATTTCAGCTGAGCTTCCAGAATAAGACAGACCAGGGAGAAGGACCTGGCAGCCCACTTCTGAAACAATGAGCCATTGAAAACCCTATGAATAGCAGAGAAGCACTGTCAAACACAGTGCCCAAAAATGAATCCCCCTGGCTAGAAGGCATTCAAAAGATGACAGAGGAAGAGTTGCCTCCTCAGAGGAGAATCAACCTTAATGATGAGGACAGAGACCCCAGACCTCCAGTTGCTGATGTGGCATGACTCAAAATATGAAGCACAGTACTGCAACAACGGGCCCAAACATAAAAAGATTGTGTGATGGCACAGTGTTGGATAGTGTTTTATTCTGTTTTATAGATGGACCCGCCTCGAGGGCACCTAACAACAACAACAACAACAACAACAACAACAACAGAGTGATAGCTGCTACTTAAACAAACTGGAGTTCTGTTGGCAGGAATACAGCAGTGGGAAATAACATTTGGATAATTAGTGGAATTTTTGCCATAGAATAATATACAATTTTTTATCAGCAATAAATGAGTGAGTCTTTAATCCAAAGGCCATAGCTTATTCAGTTTCTGCCTGCTTTGGGTCACTCCAGAGCCTTTAATGGCTATTTTTTATATTTGTTCAGGTTTGTAATTATTATGACAATAGGGTAGTCTGATATAAGCTACATCACAATTATCAGAAACTAGAAAACTCAGTATTTTATCAGTTCCTCAATGTATATTTATTATGTTTGGTTAACTAATGCTTGAATTCACTTCCTGAGTCAATTATCCAAACAGGTAATTGTATAATAAAGTATTTGGATCCATATATTTTAATCCTGGGATCTCCAAATAAACAAAATGTATTTAATTTTACCTCAGATGAAAAAAATGAGTCTATAAAGCATATAATATGTTATTTGCTATGGGGGATAAAACCTTTTAGGAAGCAAGAACCTCTTCTACAAGCCTCTACAGTCTTTCTGCAAAGACTCCTCTGGCAGGTTCATCCCGTGGAGGATGCTGCTCTCTCCAGCTAGCTTAGTAACCTGACCAGGGCTTCCAGAATCCTGGATGTGTTGTATTCAGTGCAGGTTTGCTCCTCCTTCCTGATGGCCCAGGGAAGGCCTACGGAGTTAACAGAGTTGATGTCCACTTTCCTTCACCCTTAAGAAAGGGCTAATTGTGAGAAAATATAATGGAGCCCCAGCTTCCTTGCAGCCTCTATTTCCACACATTCCTTTTAGGCACCTGCCTGGGATGTGCCACCTGCGGCTCCTATTGAGCATTCAGCTTGACAACAGCACGGAGGAGAGTTAACTGCTTTAGAGAGAGATCATAGAGAGAGAGCAGAACTAGGAAAAGGCAGAACTCATGATTCTCTTTTCAAATCGGGACCAATATTGTAAAAAATAAGAATCCTACATCTCTCAGCAGTAAGTTCCAAAGAAGATTGCCAATCATAACACCCCCACAAATCCTGGCTACAGAAGTAAGAATGCGGCCCACATAAGACAGTTAAGGTCATCTCCAGAGATTTTATGCATTAAAACTAGTTTGAAATTAGAACTAAAAGGACTCCCTCCATCTCTGGTGATGAAGCTGGGAAGGTGAAGGCCTTGGATTGACAGTGGTGTTAACACCTCCTCATGGAGAAAAACAATATTAGGCGCTGGGGCTGGCATGTAGAGAAGAGAGTTGAGAGGTGGGGGAAAAGGAGACTGGCAGCCATCCAACACCGAGTTCTAGTCCCCCAAGACCAGAATATTCCTTTCTTTCCATGAAACAATAAATTGCCCCTTGACCTCCACCAATTTTATTTTGGTTCCATTGCTCGCAAATACCAAAGTCCCAGATAAAATACTCTATCACTTACTTGACACTTTATTATACAGTCTTTACCGTTGTTATCAAATATTTTCATATAAATGCATCATTTTCCCTAAAAAACTTCCTTGACTATGGTGGCTTTGCTTTGGGCCTCTTGCCCCAGCATAGCTCTCCCAGTGCTGGACATACAGTAAGTACTTAAAGTATATTCACTGATGGCTGCTAAGAAGATACACAGTATTAGGAAAGGGGGTAGTCAGTGGCAGGTAGAAATTCTTGTTGTTAAAGTAATTCCTCTTCATTCTGAACTTGCATCTAGCTAGCCAGACTTCATAAGACCCAGCTATTTGATGTGGGAATTTGCCCACATGGCACAATTTATTTGAATCTTGGAAATTGCTTTCCTTCTCTATATTGACTTGGAGTCCCAGCTGGGTTTTTATTCCTGTTAGGATTTTCAGCATAGTACTTCTTTTCCTGAGTGTTAGGTGCTCCTTCCTCCCTCCCTGCTCACGCCAGGTCAACACATATCAGAACAGTAGTTATTAAGGTTGAGTCTGCTGTTTTGATCAATTAAAAGACATTTCCTAAATGGCATATGGATACCCCTCAAAGCTGAGCATTTTGTCAGAGGAGACAGTTTCCTTCATCTGAGCACTTGAGTTGTTTGATAAAGGTATACTAACTCCCTCTCCCTCACCAGTCAAGGCCGTCACCACCTCAGCCCCTGCTCCAGCAGACTGCTCAGTGTGTTGAGACACACAGATAAGACACAGGTCTACATTTCAATGCAGACAGAGGTAGAGAGGCACACCCCACTGATTAGTCTGTGTGTGAGCAGCTACATAATCTGGGAATTTTCACACACTGTCCACCTTATTTGAAATTCTGGAAATTGTTTTCCTTCTATACATTGACATCTTCGGCAGCCCACTCCCAAAAACAATCAGCCATTGAAAACTCTATGAATAGCAGACAAGCACTGACAATAGTGTTTCACCTGTTGTACAAAGCGTTGCTATGAGTCAGACATTGACTCAATGGCACCTAATAACATACATTGACATAAACATTGCTTGGCTTCCCTCTGCTGCTTACAGAAAGAGCAAACATCCAGATATCTGTAAATATAACGTCTATGTTTTATTGTTAAATCTCACAATTAGGTGGGTATGGGTTCTAAGTAGAAACCAAGAGTTTATTTCTTGAAAAGATGAAACCAGTAGGCTGATCATTCTAAACATGAATGTCTGCACAGATGGAAATTCCCAAGATGTTTAGAAGCCCAGCCTTTGCACAGCCTCCTACACCAACAAAATCTGGAAAAAGGGAAAATTTATTAATGAAAAAGCATTAAAAATATATTAGGATGCAACAAACCAATGCTTCTTGTAAATATCTTGAGTAGGGGCTTGTACTTGTAATTTCACATTACCTGAGATTTTAGCTATACTTGCATTAGAAAGAATAACAATATGTTAGCTATTAAATACAATTGATAATTCCTGGAAGTGTTGACTAGCTCAATTTTGGTTAATGCTCTGATATTCTATATTGAAAGTATCCTTTTGTGCCTTTTTTTTTTTTCCTTTTAATCTTGAGATGCAGTTTTGTTAAGTTATGCAGGCTGCCTCTGGCCTCAAACCCATGATCCTCCTGCCTCCTTCTGAGTCACTGAGATTATAGACATGAGCCACAGCACCCAGTTCCCTTTGTACCTTTATAAGTACTGGATTTTTTTTCAGGGCAGTGGAAATATAATTAATGCTAATATTTTTCTTCTTTATCTATCTTCCACTACTATGGGGGAATTTCTTTCTTGTGGTAATTAACCATTGGCTCTGGGGACTCTACCACATTTAGTATAAAATTCAGTAATGACTGCAGTGTCCTCAGTTACCTGGGTGAAGCAGGGCTTTTATTCCCTCTTGGTGTACTTTGTCTGCCCTTCCCTGGACCAATTCTATTCTAGGTTCTGACAGCATTTCTTAATGATTTCCTTTTTACCATTTCCAAAAGATGCTATTTTAAAGGCCCAGAAGACTTTTTCATGCTTGATAGTCTTACATGTGAAAGAAGAGAATCCAATCTTTTTCCTGATGTCCAAAAATCCTTTCCCAGCCCACCCTTTGTTTTCACTCATCAACTTCTCTTCTAGACTATGTCTTCTAAGCCAGAGTTTTGTTCATTTGCATACCCATAATATGTAGCATAATTTCAACACCTAGAAGGTATTTAATTCCCAAAGTATACTTAATTCATTTATTTTTTTTTCATTTATTTGTATTTCAAACAATACCTAGAAGAGTGATTGGCACATAGTAGCTTTCAGAAAATGTTTGGTGAATGGATGATTTATTGGTACTCACTTGACTTTTCAACCACTTCCCCCTTATACAAGGGAATGTGTTTGCAGAGTTGTTCAATGGGTGACCCAAAAAGGAACCAGTCCACTTTCGTGAGCAGAGACTGCAGAGGATTGTACTTGACCCAGGTGTATTTGTTGGAGGACATGGTGTTCATGGTCTAAATCAATATAACAGAAAAGGATAGCATAAAAGAGGTTGATAAATCTGGTATACTTTATTCTAAATTGTGAATATTTTTCTCTTTCAAATGAATAAACAAAGGCAATCAGGGATATCAAGTCATCCCCTCTTTCTGACCACTCTATTTTCAGAGAAGCCTCATTATTTACCAGTATTATTCTACTGACTTTGGCAGTGAAGACCAGAGAAGGGAAATCTCATGCAATAGGGGGCACAGATGGGAAGTCGTGTAGGGAGGCTAAACTCCAAGTGTCTAGCTTCAGTGCAGGGTTTGTAAATGCTCACCCTATGGCATTGTTTCTTTTCATCTTCATAACACAGAATGTTATAAATTTACTCATTTTTCGGCCAAACACTATTTCTTTGATCCTATCTCCTAGAAGTTGAATAGTTCTTTATGCAAAGGCACTGAAATTTCTTATAAGTCCACATATTCAGACCACATAATGGACACTGAGCTGAACTGTACCCCTGCTCTCAAAAATAGAAGCAAAAACACTTTAATAAGTTAAGTACCATATCCATTGTACTCATAATATTATAATCTTCTCTATATTGTCTTCATTTCTCCATAGGCACAAATACTGCCTGTCTCAAGAACAGAAAGTTTTCATGGGTACCCCTAAATTACCTGCCTCTCATAGATGTACCGCTGGAGTTGGTCCAGAGCAGGGATGGCTTTATGGTTCATCTTTAGGATGTAGCAAGCTCTTCGGGAGAATATTCTAGATGCGATGTATCCCTGAGGGAACAAGAGCACAATGACTGACCTGCTACAGTTTCCTGGGTTCTGAACTTGGGAGGAAGAAGTCTGAGCCTTGGAGGAAAGACTTGACCATGCTCAGTGAGTGAATGCCATTGTTTTTTAATCTGTAATCGATTCTGTCCACTCATGTTCCTTGGCACAGCATTTTTATTTTTTCTCTTGGCATTTCTACTCCTTTGAAATTGTATACATTTGTACCTAATATTCATGCTATGGAATTAGGGTCTGCAGCTTAGGGTTTGAAAGATTGAATAGAAGTGGCTATCTCTTTCAGTTGACTCTACTCAGCCTCTTCCCCAATTTGGAGTAAATATAATATTCTTTAGAATTGCCCTGTCTAATATCATAATAACGAGCTACACATGGTTATTTAAATTTGAACTCAAGTTAGATAAAATTTAAAATGTACTTCATCACACATTCCAGTGCTCAGTAGCCACAAGTGGCTAGGCACATCGCTGAGCGAAAAGGCAGATACAGAACGGAAAGTTCTGCTGGACGGTGCTGCTGTAGAGCTCTCCTAAGCATGCCTACACCTACCCTCACCCAACACATGTATGCTTCACCGATTCCACTTTTTCTCCTTCCATTTTATCCATCCCTTCTCTACCTCAAACCCAAGCTAGCTTAAGAGGAATGAGTTGGAGGCAGCTGGCATTAGAAATTAATAGAGTGTGGGAACCTTGATGCCAGAAAGGACCTATGGCCATCAAACTTTCATCCTGGGTGGAAATTTTCTCCACAGATTTTCAAACAATTCTACATCCTATAAGGCTATATCCAATAAAAAATAATCTTCTAGTTCCTATTTTTCAGTTCTCACAATTTCCAGTTCCTAAAATTAAAAAAAATAGGCTGAGGCCAAGGCCAGGTAGTAGAAAGGATTTAAACCAAATCCTCACCACTCATTTTTTTAAAGCCATTCTTGGGATTTCTGTGACATCTGCTTCAAAACAATTTTAGTACCACTTCCCTTTAAATTGTATCTTTCAAAGACTCCATACTTTAAAACATGCCATGGAAATCCAAACACCAAATGGAGAGGAAGTATGTGAAGCAATTTCTAGGAGAAAATCAAGTTTAAACATCCAGTGAGATTAGTTACAATTTATACCCATTGTGTTATAGGTCTGTCCCTAGGTAAAAGTAGGTTCATAATTAACATTGGTGAAACAAACGAATAAATTAATCCAAATGAATAAGTGGATAAGAGACAGAATAACTTTTTGGAGCATGTTTCTGAGACATTATTAACACTAGTAACTAAAACTTGGAAATTGCTTCTTAGAAAGCAGTATGATATTGCCTATCCTATATACATAATTAACTGTGAAGTTGCTCTGAATTTCTGCTGGTTTCTGATTGTTCTTTCCCTCATGTTTTTGTATTAAGATCTCTGATTTATTGACTCAGCAAATAATCCTTAGAATCTATGTGCTGGGCATTGCTTTGACCATTTTTCTCTTCATTTCCTGTTCAAACCTCATTACTCTTCTGATTTCTACCAGAAAAAGGCCAAGCAAGGACATATTTTCTGCCATATTTTTTCTTAGAAATGATTTTGTTTGTTAATCAATTGTTTGATTATTTAAAAAGAAAAGCAGAAGTACGGAAACTTTTAAGGAATTGCAAAAATAGAACTTAGAATTTAAATATATAATAAATAGCTGTCCCCCTACCCTTTAGAAAACCAGTCTTGAAGAATGTACAAATCCCTTTGCTGCTTACATGTTTATAGTCAAAAATCGTGGTAGAAGAGCATGATCCTGCATGGGTGTTAATGGTGGCAATATTTTTTCCATTGTCAATTGACACTGTTTCCTGTACACTGCCACCATTGTTGCTCGGGCTGAAGAGGTTATAAACCTAGAATTGAAAACAAAGATATGATGAGTTTTCCATAAATCACATGCATTGAAAAGGCAGCATGTCCAGCAAAATAAAGCCTTCTAATTGCTATGAATTCTACTGAAGGCTGAAATCTCTGCACTAAGACCCCAGTCCAAAGCCCTTGCTAAAATAAGGAAGAAAAACTTTTTTTCACAGTTTGTTATATTATATGTGGTAGAAGCAATGACATTACTAGAGAAATGTGACTGACCACATTTTAAAGCAATGGGTTATATTTGTGAAGATATCGCAGTTAAAGAAAAATAACCACCTCATCATTCACATTATTGATTATTTCTGGGATTCAATTCCAAACAAGGCACAGGACTCTCCATGGTCCTTTTGATTACCTTTTATCTTCCTTTTCCTCTCCCAACATCTCTAACGAAACAACTTACCTCATATCCATTAGATTGAATCCCAAAGATGGCCAGCACCACCAGAAATACCACCTGAAAAACAGACTGGTCACATCCATTTTCTGTGGGGTAGTTACTGAGGGTGGGAACATCAAGGGACACAGGGCATCTGATATTACTGAGTGGTCATGGATGGCGTATTGGTCAAGTGGTGAGCCACTATGTCGGAGCACCTCACTGACGCAAACTTATGTGAGGAAATATTTATTGGGGGCTTAGAGTTAAAGGATTTTACTCCATAAAGATGGAAGGCATGGAGGCAGAGCAAGCACAGTGGGGCCCTTGGCACCAAACCTCACATCTTGGTGATCAGGAAGCAGAGAGCAGAGAGCTGTGGGCCCAGGTAAAAACCTTCAAAGGCCCACCCCCAGTGACTACTTCTGCAAAGTTGAGTTCCACCTCCCAAAGTCCCATAACCTCCACAAACAGTGCTACCAGCATTTGAGGACCAAACATTGATGCACACGACCTTTGGGGAACATTTTAGACTTAAACCATAACAGACAGTCAGCAGTCCAGTTCCAAAAGGAGAGACGTATAGTAGCTCATTTAACAGGCATTTAATGAGTTCGTGCCAATTTTCAGACAAAAGGGTCTACCTTTGCCACCCAATTCCCAACTCTGCCAAATATTGTCACTATCTAGACAGCAGGGTAGTGAGCAGAAAGGAAGGACTTATTTTACTATGAAATATCCTGGTGTGATCCACAATGGCTTTGGATTACAGTGGACAATGTATGTTCTCTGACAGAAAAAATAAAGCTTTAATTCCTTGAGACTGAGGGGGGAAAAACACATTTAAAATGGATTCATGAGTCATACAAATGCAGTAGATTTTTAAGAGCATTTATGAAAGTAGGATGCTTGTGAGCATAGCTAACTTTTGAGACCGACATCAAGGAAAGCCTCCGTCCGTATTCTGCTACAGCCTATGCCTAAGTGGTGCTACCAACATGTGCTGGGCTTCCAGGCCATGAGCTGACATGGAGACAGTTCTGATATTTTGCTGCAATTGTGTAAGAGTCTGATCCAACATGCTGGCACTGAGGTTGTGCTCCCTCTTCTGAACATCATAGTGAACTACACTATCATTTCAAGCTACTGACAAAGGGGATGGGCAGATACTTTAAAGACCTGTCAGTGGGACTTTTCTATTTCCTTTCCCATCTCCCTCCTAATATTCCTCTTCTGGTGCCTGGAGGTGGAGCACTTAATAGAGACCTGTGTGCAGATCTCCAGCCTGCCCACTTGCACAGGGCACATTTTCTCTACCTCAGCCTGGCACTGGGACCCTCTGGTGCTCCTGTGTATTCTATTTAATGGGTCTATAATAGAGGTTTGAACAGGATGACTGATGGATAACCTCAATGTATGACTAGAGAGAGCTCAGGGAGTGTCCACTGTCCCTAAAATAACTTCACATCTCATACCATGATTATAAGTTTGCACTTTAGGGCTGGGTCTCCTCTTAGAAAAATCAAGAGACACACTGGTAGAGGAAACTGTCCAGGCTGTCAGCCATTGTCATCATGAACAGAGGCACTTAACATTTGCTTTCTTTCTTAGCAGCTGAATGAGAATAAGAAGCAGAGACTGAGGAAAGGAGCATATTCTGGATCAGAGCTCAGTCTACTATCCATGGTGCACTGGAGAGTGGAACCAGGGAGGCTGGTATCAGACGGTGAAATGGGGCAGTCATGAAAGAAAGGTTTTGCCTTAAGGGAGAATTTTGTTGTTGTTGTTAGGTGCCGTCAAGTCGTGTCCGACTCATAGCGACCCTCATAGGGTTTTCAATGGCAGATTGTTTTCGGGATTGCCTTGGGAGTGGGTTGCCACATCCTTCTCCCATGTTTGCGGTGCTGGGAATCAAACTTGGGACCTCAGAGACTGCAGAGCGGCGCTCTACCAACTGAGCTAAATCCCAGCTAAGGGAGAATTTAGACATAATAAATAGCCACTGACGACACTCGAATTGCTTAAATTTCTCCTGATTGCTCCTGTAAGTAGGACCTAAGATGGATAAATTATATCATAAATCCCACACTTATAGGTTTGGGAAAATCACATTCCTCTATACCTCAATCTCCTCATCTGTGAAATGAGGATAATACTACTTAGCTTACAAAGTCAGCGAAATAAATAGAAGAGATTATTCACATGAAATGCATAGTCTGGGGCTTAGAATGCATTTGGGAAACCACAGCTGCTGTTATTACTATTACCGATATTAATATTGTTTAACTTATCAATTCTCTTTTAGATAGTCAATACAATTGTTCTAAAATGCCTACATTCCTTACAAAGCCACGATAAGGAATTATTAAATATCCTCCAAATTAAAATTCTCTACATATTTCCAACTTTTTTGTTTGTAATGTTTTAATAAACATCTCAAACAGACAATGGGGACACAAGTATCCAACTTAATATTCAACACTATTTCTGTCAAAGACTATCATTTTAATCACAGAAGCTTAGAAATATGCACAGTGTTTGTCTAAGGCCCCTGAGACTCATGACATATTGGATACAGACATTCTGTGCAAGCAGTTACCACAGAGCATCAGAAGCATAAACAAATACTCACAAGCATTTTCATTTTGCCTGAAGGAAAGAAGGTGCTGGAGCAAGTGAAGCTGCCTGGTGTAGCTTCTACCCTTTATATTGGTTTTACAATGTGGAAATCTCTTTTCTAAATGATCACGTTGGAAAAAATCATGTCCATATCTGTGACACACCCCAGCAAACTCCCGTATCAGCACTGAGACCCAACCAAATACTTGATATCAAAGAAGTTAGTCAGTGATGAAAATTACCCACTTGCTCACTCTGTAAATAGTCCCTGCTTATCTGTACTTTGCTTCACTGTAGATTTCAATTTCCACCCTTTAAAAATATTGCAAGATGCTTGTTCTACACATATAAATATATAAGGACATATTTCTATAATTCCCCCCCCCCAAATGTAAAGTCCTTCCTTAAAACCTGAGTTAGGCCCTCACTCAGTGTCTTTCCCCTTGTTAAGTTTGTCCCCACTCAGTGTCTTTATCAATAAATTTGTCCAACTCAGGATTTGGACATTAAACTAGAGGCAAGGACAGTGGCTGAGAGCTCTGCTTTAAGAACAAGAAAGCTTATGACCTTATTTCTTCTTTTTAGAGTTAGTGGCAATTTCCACTGAGATTCATGAGGAACAAGGCTTGGAAAACACTCTACCCAATTGCCAGGACTAACCAAATATTCACATTGAACCTTGTCTAGAAAGCCATGAAAACTGAGCTATATCTCTCCATTTACCTTGAAGGGCATTAAGAATTTCTTAGATTTTAAAAAAGAGAGAGAATAAAGTTTAATTTGTGGAACTTTTTAATGCCATAATGAGAAATGACTAGTTAGTGTTCGGATGGGATGATGAACTCACGAGCCAAGGAAAAATTTAAAAATCACAACTATAAATTGAAAAATTATAAAATAATGAGAATCACCACTATAATCAAGGCAAAAATCTGCATAATGTCATTGTTTGGTAGCTAAAACAACTTTCCAACTAACAACTTTTTTTTAAAGTAGAGATTTTAAAAAGTGGACATTTGGAGGTTACCTATTTTATGGGAATTCCCCTATCCTGGTTGCTCAGCTGGAGTGGGTATAAAATGCACAGCTTTATTCAGTCTTTCTGAGACTGCAGCAGCAAAGCAGTGTAGGATTACCATATAGCCATTGCTTTGCTCCACACAGTGATGACACAGACATTTTTGCACATGTCCATAGGCCTTGGAGTGTACACCTTGCTTGGGTCAATTACACAAGCCCTGGCATCTGGTTTACCACATCTTGCCAAGACTTGGCATTTTCAAACTTTTTAATTTTTGCTGAATATGACATGATTTCCATCACAGTGTTAATTTGTACCTACTTGATACTATTGGAAATAAGTATCTTCTCATAACTTTTACCTTTGAGGTTTCCTCCTCTGTAATTTGCTGGCTTCTATCTTTTGCCAATGTTTCTAATTCATGGGAATTTTAGTTGCTATGTAGAAGTTCTTTTTATGTGTTCAATAAGAATTCTCTAATAATCTTCTCCTAAGTTCATAATGTAATCTTATTTATGATGTGATTTTCTATACAGAAATTTTAACTTTTGATGTCAAAATGAGCAACATGTTCCTCTATAAATTGTGCTTTTTGTCTTGCTTAAGAAATGTTTCCAACAGCTTTAAGGTATTTTCCTAAATTTTCTTAAAGTCTCACTTTTCACTATTTTTACTACTATTTTTGAATACAGTGTTAGGTTACAATCCAATTTGATTTTTCCTTTTTGGCATCCAGTTGTTCCAGCATCTATTTTTGAGGAGTTTATTCTTTTTTCCACTAACTTATAAAGTCATGTAGTTTCCATGGGAATACTAGTCTGATTGTTGTCTCTCTATTTCTTTGGTATATTTATTTGTCCAAATAATAATGACTCCTAGTTTTAATTTCACTGTTCTATAAGTAATGTTTGAGATCAAACAGCCTTGCTTTTTTTCAAAATTGTCTTATTCTTGTGAGTATTCTTTATCAATTATTTGTTTTCTTTCCATTGATTTTTCCCTAGTCCCTTCAGAATAACTGTTACTATTTTTCTAATTTCTTAAGCTGAATGCCACTCACTTATGATTAATTTCCCTTGCTACTTTTAATGAAAGCATTAAAATGTATATTTATCTCTATATTTTATTTGCATTCTGCAGCTATTTTATCAATTTTTAATAGTTCTTAATTCCCACTGTGATTTTTTCTTTAACCTATCAGTAACCAAGGAGAATATTTTTCATTTCTTGAGTAAGAATTTTTCTCCTTTCTTATTTGTTTTCTTTCTCTCTCCCTCCTTCCCTCCCCTACCCAACTCTTTCTCCCTCTTTCTCCTTCTGCAATTCTTTTGTATTTACCAGGCATTTATATCTTCCTGCACTATAATATATCAAGCTCACCATGTCTAATATAAAAGTAGTACATTCTTTCCACCAAAGAAGATCTTTTTCTGGATAGTGTTTTTTCTGTTAACAATTATTTCAGGGCTTCAGACTCTCCTTGAAGTCATACTTGATTCTTCTGCCATTTTTTTCAATAATACTTCTCCTATTTATATCTTTTGTTTCAATCCACCAGTTCATTCTCCATTCCTTGTCCTAGCCACTACACATTCCTTATTGTAATGACTTTTATTGGTCAGAATATTGATACTAGCTGCTGTAGCAAATAATGCCTAATTCCCAGTGATTTGACATAACAAACTTTTATTTCTCATTCACATAAAGCCCAGTGCAGATTATCTTTATGCTGGGTATCATTGGGAATATGCCTTTAAAGGAAATATTGGGGCCCATGCCCCTTTGTGTGCGTGTGTGTGTGTGTGTGTGTGTGTCTCTCTCTCTCTCTCTCTCTCTCTCTCTCTCTCTCTCTCTCTCTCTCTCTCTCTCTCTGTGTGTCCTGGCTTGCATGAGGTAAACAGACCTCCTCCAACATGTGCTTCAACCATGATGTACTGTGCCACCACAGGCCCAAAGCAGTGGATTGAAGTGACCATGGGCTGAAACCATGAGCCAAAATAAACATTTCCTCTTTTTAAGTTGATTATCTCAGGTATCTTCTCGTGGTGACAGAAAGCTGACTAACACAGAAAGAAATATTTTAAATGAAGGACAGAAGAACTGTCCATATAGGTAGAAAGAGGTTCTTGTACTGAACTGCCACAGAAGATACTCAGTGTATCCTACTTTGTTTTTCTGTCCTTTCCCTTCATATCCTAGGCTTTACACTTTTATCCTGTTATTCTCCTTCCATACTCCTGTTATCATTTGGCCTTTATTCCTCCTCTCTTCTCCTTCTCTCTTTTGTTTCTTTCTTCTATTTCTGACAACTGCCTCCTTCACAAAAATTATTGGAAAAGTATTCTGAAAAGGATAAAAGTGGACTAAAGCCAATGAATCTCTGCTCTATGAATGTGCTGCCTACTAACAAATATAAATAACTAGAAAAAGGCAGCAAATATGAAGTATCCAAAGAGAGGCATAAGTAGAATGATATGCTAACCCAAAGATCATATTGTACTGATCATATCTATCAATGATAAAACATATTTTTAGCCTCCTTTATTTTCTATATTATATAAAACAATTACT
The DNA here is from genome assembly GCA_007922755.1 of Pedetes capensis. Taxonomy (NCBI): domain Eukaryota; kingdom Metazoa; phylum Chordata; class Mammalia; order Rodentia; family Pedetidae; genus Pedetes; species Pedetes capensis. The sequence goes on along the minus strand of VMDO01001129.1, from coordinate 178,122 downwards.
GTTATGGTTTGAATATGAAGCCTCCCCCACAAGCTCATTCATTAAAGGCTTGTTCCCCAGCTGGTGACTCTGGGCAAGTGCCGGAAACTTTAGTTGTTGGGGCCTACCTAGAGAATGTAGGTCCCTGGCAACATGTCCTTGGGGGCTGTACCTTGCCCTGGCCCCTTCCTGACTCACTCTCTCTGCTTCCTGGCCTCGTGAGGTGAGTAACTTTGCTCTACCACAAGTTTTTACCACCATGATGTTCTGCCTCACCACAGGCCCATAGCAATGGAGCTAGCCAACCATGGATCTTTGAACCTTGAGTCAAAATAAACCTTTCCTGCCTTTAAGTTATTTCTCTCAGGTATTTGTCACAGGAAAGAAAAACAGACTAATACAATCATTCATTTCCTTTAATAACTGTAAATTCTACCTCTTAATAATGGCAAAAAGTCTAAAAGCATATTTTTAGGCCCTAACATATACCTTACCCTGGCCCCCTGCTCTGCCAAAATTCCACTTTGACATGGTGACCAGCCTACAAGTTTATTACCATGTCATTTTCTCCCATACCCCAAGCAAGGGCTCAAAAACTGCTGTTGAGGGAAGGAAAAAAAATTCAACCTTAAGAGGCCCTATGATAAGGGTATAGCTACTTGTGGAAAGCTAATATAGACTCTACTATAAGCAAATTAAATTCCAAATTAATTTTCAAAGTAAACATAAATAATGTATGTGATATAAAATAATATATCTTTTTCAAATACTAGAAAAAATGCAGACAAACTGATCTGATTTTGGCAAAAGAAAGGATTTTTTAAGCATAAAAGTTTTGGAATATATCATAAGAAAAAGACATAAGCCCTACTTCATGAAATTCAAAAGATCATTAATTGTTTTTCAAAAAGTAAAATTTTAAAGCAAATTTCAAGCTGAAGAAAATACTTTTAATACATGCCATGTCTTCAATTTATGAAAGGTTTTTTCAAATCTACAGGAAAATAACAAACACATGATTTTTCTTTAGTACTCAAAGAAACTGGGGACGAGGGAGCAATAAAAGGAGATAGTGAAGAGTTGAAAGTCTAGGAACATTCTACCTGGATTTGAATTCCAAGTTCTCCAACCCACCCTCATGTGCATCAGTAGCTTTAGGTAGAAAAAAAGGATAACAAAGTGCCTCAGAATTTCTCTTTGAACACTGATGAGCTCACGTACCTAAAGAAGTTAGAACAGACACTGACACAGAGTAAGCTCCCACTGAGATCTAGCTAATATTATTATCACTATTTGTTATAAGAAAACATATTCAGGAGCCAGGCCCAGTGGTGTGCAGCTGTAATCCAATCCACTACAGTGGCAGAGGCAAGAGGATCCCAAGTTGGAGACTAGAGGCATTCTGCCTAAGTTAGCGAGACTGAGTCTCAAAAGAATAAACAAACAAAAAAAAAAAAAAAAAAAAAAAAAAAAAAAAAAAAAAAAAAAAAAAAAAAAAAAAAAAAAAAAAAGCAAACAACAACAACAAAAAAACTGGGCTGGGGATGTAGCTCAGTGGTACAGCATGTGCAAAGCATGCAAGCACAAGTCCCTGGGTTCAACCTCCAGTACCGAAAAAAAAAGAAAGAAAGAAAGAAAGAAGGAAAGAAAGAAAGAAAACATGCCCAACCCCATAAATTGTTAGAGAATTGGAAATTCAAGCAGCATTATTAAGTTAAAATAAAACTAAGATATCTGAAAAATATCCAATTATTTGGAATTTTTTTAAAAATTCACTTTTAAATAAGTCATGGGTTGAAGAGGAAGTCATCAGAAATTAGGAAATATTTTTAATTGAATGAAAACTAAAATACAACATACAGTTTGCAGTGTTTAGAAAAATAAATTTTTTTTTAGTTTTAAATAGTTAGAGCAAAGAATTCTTTTTTTTTTTATTAGAAATTTTTAATGTACATCCTAATGTGATTCATTTTGACATGCTTTTCGTTGTGACAATTTTCATATATGCAATTTGATAAGCATAATTCATATAGGTTACCCCTTACCCTCCTCTATGTTTCCCCCCTCCCCGCTTCCCATCTAAGTTTCCCATCCAAGTCTTCTCTATCTTTTACTATATAGTATTTTTCTATATGTCCTTGGGGTCCATTTCTGTTTAAGATAGAAACTTTTCCTGTAGTGGTCTTTGTTTCTATCTTGTTAGAACAATTACATGTGATTTTTAGTCCATTTGTATTGACCTCATTCTTATCTTCCCTCCCCCCCTTTTAATGTGATCTGACCTTTGAGTAGGATTTTTCCTTCTTGTAATTTTGAGTCAGCTCTCTCATATGAGTGAGAACA